>NW_021011502.1:2202644-2658837 GCF_003987935.1 Bombyx mandarina
ATGTTTATCGCGGCGATGTAGTCGCGAATAATTGTAAAATCGTTTGAGTGCGCGGGGCCGGGGCGAGGCGCGGGACCGGGCGCGGGCGCGGGGGCGGGGCGCGGCGCGAGTAGAGGTTGCGGCGCGTACCGCGGTTGGGGTGCCGGTGTCGTTCCTGCCTTCGTGAACGGCAACGGTTTCGCCCACGCGGAGACGGTGGGCACCGGAGCCGGTACGAAAGCCGGTTTCGGCGCGCGGGGCGCCGAAGTCTTTGGGCCAGCGGTTTTAGGGGGCGCGTTTGCCGGGCGCTTCCGTGGAGCCTTGGGGCATCCACGGTAGTTGGCCGTGTGTCCCTGCTTGCGGCAGAGTACACAGCTCGGCGGCTCCGTCGCTGTCTCCTTTACCCGCGAGCAATCGGTGGTCGCGTGATCGTCTAAACATTTCACGCAACGCGGTCGCGCGTTGCAGTTACGCGCGGAGTGGCCATATAACTGGCAACGGTGGCACTGCCCGGGAGTGCCGCGTTTGTAGGGGGCCTCTACGGTGACCCCCGATAGGCCGCACACGGTGCGGAGACATGAGGCAATTTTCTTGCCCTCCGGTGTGGCTTCTAGTGCTACGAGCACCATATCATACGCGAATTTATCGCGACCGCTGTGCATCCGGTGCACGCTTATGACGGGGTAGGACTGACCTACCAGGTCATTTTTGATTTGCTCGACGTCGAGCTCTTTTGGGACTCCGCGTACTACGACGCGGAGTTCGCGCTCCTCCTGGAGCGCATAGGTGTGATAACCTATGCGTTCCTTGCGGAGGTATGCTGTCAAAGACCTATGGTCGTCGGATGACTCTACTTTGATTTGTATTCCATGCGGAATATTCCTCGCATGGACTTCTGAGTTAGCTCATATAATTTGTATAGAGTGGGATCGTTTGCCTACGTTTGCCGCTAGGGGCGCTGTTCACTTTTACGCTATCGAGACCGTTAATAAACTCGCACTGAGCACACTGATATTGCTAGGTAAACCGGCGGCGGTCCGATTTCTGTGGTTTGAATCTAGTATATGTGCAATCTTGATATTGTCATTAGCGAGATTCAGGCATCTGTCAAATATCTGGTTTTCTATTATGGCTACCGCCACACATGCAATATGCTATATGATATTCAGCGCAGAAATTATTCATTCTTAATACGCTTTTATTAGGTTCAGACGTATGTATGTTAGTATGTAACGGAATCTTTGAACATGATTTTGACCCCCTTCAAAATGTCGGATTAACTCGAAATTTTGTATACTTATTTAGGACCGATGGCAATACAATATTTAAAAAAAATATTTGAAAATATTGAAATTCAACTATAAAATGTAAAATAAATAATAGTTAAAAAAAAACTAACAAAATACACTTTTATAGAAAATCCAACTAAAAAATAGAAAATAAATTTTAATAAATTTGAATTAAAAATAGTGTAAGACAAAATGATTTTATTGTAAAAAAAGCTTGCCCCTACCGTTGCTGACGTTATGAGCGTCGGCGACCACTTGCTGTCACATTCCCGATCCTGCGGACAGAATGGAAAGCAGTCGACGTCGCCCAAAACACGTCATCTCGGATCCTCCCGATCCACTAACGGTGCTTTTAGGTAATTCAAGCACCGGTCATCGTTCTCGTCGAACCCGTCACTTGCGACGAAGAGCTCGACGAGTAAATTAACCCTCAGGCACAGCCCACTGAGTTTCTCGCCGGATCTTCTCAGTGGGTCGCGTTTCCGATCCGGTGGTAGATTCTGCGAAGCACGGCTCTTGCTAGGGTTCATTGTAGGAACATCGTCAGGTTTGAGCCCCGTGAGCTCACGGTACTAGTTAAGGTTACGCTGAAATAGCCTCTGAAGGCTCTCAGCTAGGTAAGATTTTAAAAAAACTTGCTGTCAGGTGGGACGTATGCTCGTCTGCCCACAAAGACAACAAAAAACACCTTGAGTCTTAAACTAGTTTGTAATAAACAGAAATGTTAATTAGTAAAACTAAACAAATAAGGGCAAGGCCGTTTTAAGTTGACCTCTTCCATGAACGAAAATGGGAGATCGCTAAGGTCATTTGCCATTAGCGTTTCTTTTTATTTTCCGAATCTCTCGATTAATATAGAAACAAAACTGACTGGCCAAATTGCTTTAGGACCAAAAACAACGCGAATCTATTTGCCCACACAAAAAAATTACACACCGCTGGGGCGATTACAAAAACAAAAATCTTTTTATTCAAATTGACAGGAGATTGGTCTTCTCCAGATACATTTACATTCCGACAAAGAATAATTAAATTTAATTAAATCAAGACTTTACATGTAAGAAAAAAAAGAAAAAAAAACCGGTATATGCTCTTACTGGTCATAGGAGAGGACTTGTCCGAAGCGTCCTGGAAGGTTACGCTTGACTTCTACGAGTCCACCATATCGCAGAAAAAGGTGGCGGAACGAGAGAGGGAGAGCTCTTCCCTTTCTACACCGATCCGGCGCCGTCGAGCCGGGGGCCGGAAGAGGGATTACGCCCGTACGTCCCGCCCCTGTAGATGACGGCTTCCCCTCGGTGAAGGCCACGGGGCGACCTGAAGGGGTCGAGGCCGCGCGGCGCGCTACCAGCACTCTAGCCCTCTGCCAAGGATTAATATCATCGAGATAAAAAAGCGCAATCCCGCATTCCGGGACACCAGCAGCACCGTCTGGGCAGCGAGAAGGCTCTGTCGGCCGGGCGTCCTAGGGGTGAGCTGCGCCGTCTGGTTATAGTGTTGACCACGGTTACCCCCTTACCTAATCCGGGTTCTGACCTCGGAGGGAATCGGACGCTTGGGCGAAGAGTGTAGGGGAGTCGTTTAGTGGGTAGAGTCCTGAAAACATCCTTGGTCCCGCGTGTAAAAAAAAGGTATTGTTACTGGGCACTGAAGCTTGAAACTAAACACCATCTAGTAGTAAGCACCTATCTTACCTCATAATGACTTTATGAATTGGTTTTATTTTTAGTTTTTAAAATATTCATTTCTGTTTTGTTCTAATTGGCTGCAAGGAATTTGAATGTACCTAATAGCACGCTTACAATATCATTATCTCTGTTACAATAGGGCCAATGAGTTTCTCGCCGGATCTTCTCGGTGGGTTGCGATTCCCATCCGGTAGTAGATTCAGCGAAGCACTGGTCATGCTAGGGCTAGTATAAGAAAATTCGCCAGGCTGAGTCCCGTGAGCTTCGCCTTCACCTTCGGGGAACCTGGTATAACCCCTCGAGGCTACCAGGATAGGTAGACAACAACAAAATATAGACTGTTTCAGTATACCTGCAATCCAGTGATTATTTAAAACTGAATGAAGGCAGATACTGGTGGTAGGACCTCTTGTGAGTCCGCACGGGTAGGTACCACCACTTCGCCTATTTCTGCCGTGAAGCAGTAATGCGTTTCGGTTTGAAGGGTGGGGCAGCCGTTGTAACTATACTGAGACCTTAGAACTGATATCTCAAGGTGGATGGCGCATTTACGTCGTAGATGTCTATGGCTCCAGTAACTACTTAACACCAGGTGGGCTGTGAGCTCGTCCACCCATCTAAGCAATAACAAAAAAAAAAGATTCGAACTTACCAACGTTACATAAAGAAAAATTTCCGTCATAGAATATAAAAAAAACGCAATTCTTATTATAGAATGGACTAAATCGTTTTTTGCGTATTTTGTTACAAGGTTACTAACGGTTATGAACTAGCTCACGCTACGTGGTTACCAAAACCCTTCACAGTGCGACTTCCGCTACCCATCTTGAGACATGAGGTCTGGGTCTCAAATGTACAAACGACTGTTCCGACCCTTCAAAGCGGATCGTACGACTGCCTCGCGATAGAAATGAACAGGGTTGGTGGTCGGACCTCGTAACTAACCAATAACAAAACACAAAAAAAAAAAAAATGATTTAACCGAAATAATAATGAATTTCTTCTTTTTTTTTTATTCCTTTGAATAGGAAGTTAGAGCGAAGTAATGAAATTGTTGTTTTTTTTTTGTGAATTTGAAATTACTGGTTGCCGAGAGGCCTTTTCTGTTTCATCAGGGCCGGTGGGCGAGCAAGGGCATAGCCAGGGGTGGTATTTGCTAACAGCTACCCGAGCGCCTCCGAAGGAGACCTAACAACTCAAGAGCAGCTGCTTCGCGAATGAATCTACTACCGAATCGGAATCGCGACCCGCTGAGAAGATCCGGCGAGAAACTCAGCGAGCTGATGTTTAGGTTAGATTGCACGTCGAACTCTTTGCCGAGTTCGACGAGTACGATTACCGGGGTCCCTAAGCCTGCTCCTAGTGTTAGAGCTAAAGGCGTCTAATGCAAGGGTTATTGGATCTGATGGATCCGTAAGGACTTGTCTAGGGCGTCGACGGTAACTGGCTCCTGCGCAATCAGGATTTGGGGAGTAGTCAGCGGCTACGATAAGGCGATTATCATGACGCATAGCCTTATCGATGTACCGGTGTACAGGTCGTCGTGCAGGTCAACGTTCCTCACGAAGCACGGAGCTTCGACGGCTAACTTGCAAAATCGGGATTGTAGGGATTGGGGGGTGTCTATATGTATGCGGGCCGCGTGAGCGAACTCCACACTCGCGTAAATCATGACTGGCCTTATGCAAGTTTTGTAAAGTGTCACCTTATTCCGAAGGGACATTTTACTCCGCTTACAGATCATAGGGCAGAGTCTGCCGAGAATAAACGCGGCACGGTCGCGGACGGTTGCATTCAGGATGACTCCCAAGTACATGACCTTCCTGGCCCAGAGCTTAGACAGGGGTTTGGCCGAAGAGGGTGATCGGGGTTGTGATATTTCTCCTTCCAATGTGGAAGGAAATACGCGTTGAATTAAAAAACAAAAATATTTAATTTAATAACGCCCATACAAATAGTATATCACCAATTTATTTGACTCCTTATCAACATATCGCATTAAAAGTGTACAATTTCCAAAAATATTCGAAATTGAGTTAATATGCGTAAACATTTGGTATCACCAGTATTTTTCTCATAAAAACTGTCAAAAGAGCTTAGTTTAGTTTTAGTTTTTTTTTTTTAGTTTACCTATGTTTGACTACTATTAACAAAATTAATAAATAATTGTATCTCTTACATTAAAAGACAGATAATGTAACTGTTCAAAACTATAAGATATATGTTGCAAATATGATCAATACAAAAAATATAACATGCTAAACCTTTAAAACACTCTCCTGTAAAATTAGTAAGTTTTTTTTTTTTTTTATTGCCCTTGCAGGCAGGAGAGCATACGGCCCACCTGATGGTGAGTGGTTACCGTCGCCCATGGACTTCAGCAATGCCAGGGGCAGAGCCAAGCCGCTGCCTACCGCTTAATACTCTCCACAAGCCTCATTTGAAGAAGGACATGTCATAGCGCTCGGGAAACACCGTGGAGGGGAGCTCATTCCATAGCCGGATGGTACGTGGCAAAAAAGATCTCTGGAAACGCACTGCGGATGACCGCAGTGGCTCCAGGTAGTATGGATGAACTCTACTCCGGTGGCGGGCGGTGCGATGGTAAAAATGAGATGCCGGTATCACCTCGAACAGTTTTGAGATTATACAGTTTTAATGCGAGAAGACGATATTATATCAAAATAAATAACCAATTTACGTTTTTGCTACATTGAATGTATTCAATTAAATAAATTCTCAATAAGTTGTCATTAAAATTGCACACCTATGTTTTTAATCTATGTCAGCCACAAGTTAAATTGATAAAACATTAGCATTAAAAAAATACAATGTATTTGTTTGTTGAGTCGTGCTAACGTGTGTTTTGAACTAATTAACCAACATGGAATTTAAATCTTTGAGCCATTATAGGTGAGATTAATAATATATATTTTATCTGTCGATTATTAATAATAGGATTTTGTGAAATTTACATAACGATTTGACTATGTAGATACAATACGATAGTCAAACTGACCTCTTTAAATTAATAAGGTCCATTTTCAAACTATTGTCGAATTCTTAACAACGTTTGGCGCCAAAAGTAGAAAATGTGTTTTAAATCAAATAACAAACATGGAATTTAAATCTTTGAGCCATTATAGGTGAGATTAATAATATATATTTTATCTGTCGACTATTAATAATTGCATTTTGTGTTACACAATGATATGACTATAGACACAATACTATCAGACTGACCTCTTTTAATTAATAAGGTCCATTTTCAAACTATTGTCGAATTCTTAACAACGTTTGGCGCCAAAAGTAGAAAATGTGTTTTAAATCAATTAACATACATGCTATTGAAATCTTTAAACTATTTATTATAGGTGAAATTAATAATATATTTATCTGTAAACTATTAATAATTGCATGTTGTGTAATTTACACAACTAGAGGTCCGAGGTCTGAAGTAGTCGAAATTCGACTATAATTAATTGGAATTGTAAGTTTGTACACTATTATGATTGTATTTTTTTTATTCTTTTTTAATCACAAATTTCGCCAAGACTACACTATATAAAATATTAACAAAGACAAACCATATTCTATTCTCAATTTGACAACAGACGTCAAGTACAAAAGTTTGACAATAAATAGTATGCATGCGTGTGTGCGTTAAATACATGGTATGTAGTGTGTGTAACGTTTTCTTTATTGATTTAATGTATTTTTTATGCATTATTTTAAAAAAAATATTAGCATTGTGCACTTCTTCTCTATATTCTCTATAAGTGTGGAAAATTTCATACTCCTCCGTCCGCGCAATTTTCGCAAAAAGGGATACAAAGTTTTTGCTTCACGTATTAATATATAGATGATATGACACAATACTATTAGTCTAACCTCTTTAAATTAAGAACGATTGGCGCCAAAAGTAGAAAAAGCGACGAAGTAATTTTGCTTGATTTTTTTTTTGTAATTCGCGTTTACAATTTGAGCATGCTACGGAAAGTATTTTTATGTCTTTCTTTTTATTTATTTATTTAAAAGTATTTAACTATTTTATGTAGTTATAATTAAAGCTAATTTTAGCGCCTTGTTTAATCTTGCAGGTAATATGGTATTTTTTTTATGAATTCCGAATTAATTCATATTCGAATACATAATCTATATATATAAAAATGAATTGCTGTTCGTTAGTCTCGCTAAAACTCGAGAACGGATGGATCAATTTGGCTAATTTTGGTCTTAAATTATTTGTGGAAGTCCAGAAAAGGTTTAAAAGGTAGATAAATATGAAAATGCCCGAAATTAAATAAAAATAACAATTTTGTTTTTCCTTTGATGTGTCCCCCGTCGGACGGATTCCTTTTGTTTGTTTTAAGTTTATTTTATACAAAAGCTTAGGACTTTTATTTATCGATTGAGGCACTACGAAGTCTGCCGGGTCAGCTAGTATAGAATATGAATGGCGCTATTGAACAATGACGTCACTGTGCTACCACTGTTCCAGTATACCGAGTCACGTGCTGATGCGAATGTTCGGGTACTTGGCGACGATGACGGTGCAAGGCGTGAACGGGCTCATCATGCTGAGCAGCTTCCGAGGGGACGCGATGAGAGACACGAAAGTACTACTCTACTACAACAACCAGACCAGGTTCATAAGCTGCTGGACCTTTGTAAGTTCAAAGTTCGAGGCCGCGGAATAAAAAATGCGACCCAATTTTTTTTTATTGCTTAGATTGGTGAACGAGCTCACAGCCCACCTGTTGTTAACCACCCACCTTGAGATATGAGTTCTAAGGTCTCAAGTAAAGTTACAAAGACTGCCCCGCCCTTCAAACCGAAACGCATTACTGCTTCACGGCAGAAATAGGCAGGGTGATGGTATCTACCCGTGCAGACTCACAAGACGTCCTACCGCCAGTAATTACGCAAATTATAATTTTGCGGGTTTCATTTTTATTACACGATGTTATTCCTTCATCGTGGAAGTTAATCGTGAACATTTGTCAAGTACGTATTTCATTAGAAAAATCGGTACCCGCCTGCGGGATTCGAACACCGGTACATCGCTACATGCGAATGCACCGGACGTCTTATACTTTAGGCCACGACGACTACCTAACCTATACATCTTATTCGGTTATCGCGTGAACTACCTCTAGATAAAATTAAAAGAAGTTCAATCTAGCTTTTATTACGTTCAAAGATTCAAAAACTTTACATTTTGGGTTTGTCTGTCATCCGTGACCGTAGATACAGTAATTTATTTTTAAATAATTTAATTTTATCTATACTAATACATATTATAAAGCTGAAGAGTTTGTTTGTTTGAACGCGCTAATCTCAGGAACTACTGGTCCGATTTGAAAAATTATTTCAGTGTTAGATAGCCCATTTATCGAGGAAGGCTATAGGCTATATAACATCACGCTAAGACCAATACAAGCGGAGCACAAATAAAGAATGTTTCAAAACCGAGGTTATTTTTACCTTTTGAGAGCTTCCGCTGCGTGCGCTGCAGAAACAGTTAAAATTTCGCTAAAATAATGTATGACAGAATTGTTCCCGTTTAAAAGATCTAAAAAAAAGTTCGCGACAGCATATGTCTATATGTTAAGGTTAGCTCACTATAACGTTTTTTATGCTAACTATATATATATATATATATATATATATATATATATATATATATATAAAAGAAAGTCGTGTTAGTTACACTATTTATAACTCAGGAACGGCTGAACTGATTTGGCTGAAAATTGGTGAGGAGGTAGCTTAAAACCAGGAGAAGGACATAGGATACTTTAAAGGATTAGGATACTTTAGGATACTATAAAGTTCTCGTGGGACGCGACATAAAATGTGGTATAACAAAACGCAACTGATATGGAATAACAAAACGCAACTGACAGATAAACGTAATATATTCTATGGTTAATTAAAGTAGAATTTTGAAGTTGACCGGTTGATGTGTTTGAAACAAACCGTGTGGCGGAACAAAGTTCGCCGGGTCCACTAGTAACTAATAAATAAAACAACTTTTACTTTAAGCAAGCAAAAAAGTCAATTGTGATTGTCGTAGTAATGAAATTAATTTTTATAACTTATATACATAAAATATATATATGTCGTTTTCAGGTGTTTCAGATTGTATACGCGGCTATTGCACTAGCCTCCGATGTCGTTACATTTAAGAAAGACAAAAAACACATCGAACATTTGCAAAGATTAGTGACGATCCGAGATGTGTTCTTCAGCAGTATCATCGTACCGTATTCATTGGTGAGTCTTTTATTTATTTAATTAGTATTGTTGTATCTGAACTCCGAGGATGCAAACTCTATGTGTTCTCTATAATTATGTTCGGTGAAGCTCTGTGCTTACTGCGAGTTTTTTAACGTTCTCGATAGCGTAAAAGTTAACTCAATTTTGTATGGAATTGAAACGGGTTTTGACCCCGGACGGAGATCGGACGCCGGGTGTAAGAGTGCAGGGGAGTCGTTTAGTGGGTGGGCCCTAAATTCTTTTGGGCCCGCGGTCTGCTCTCAACACCTGCAGATCGTTGAGTCTCACATACCCCGGGTGCCCCCTAGGCGCGGGGACCTCGTAGGAGGTTCGGCCCTCGGTCCGAAAAAAAAAAAAAAAAAAAAAGCGCCCCTAACGTCAAACGTAGGCAAGCGATCCCATTCCATACAAATATAAGCTAACTTTAACGCTATCGAGAACTTTAAAAAGCTCACACTAAGCACACAGGTTCTCGATTTTTTTTATTAGATGGGAGGACGAGCTCACAGCCTACCTTGTGTTAAGTGGTTAATGGAGCCCATAGACATCTGGAACGTAAATGCGCTACCCACCTTGAGATATAAGTTCTAAGGTCTCAAGTATAGTTACAGCGGCTGCCTCACCCTTCAAACCGAAACGCATTACTGCTTCACGGCAGATATAGGCGGGGCGGTGGTACCTACCCGCGCGGACTCACAAGACGTCCTACCGCTAGTAAAAATTCGATTCCTCACCCTCTGCTCGTAGGTCGTCTCAACCGAATTCTGGGCGATATACCTGTACGATCGGAATTTGATATTGCCCAGTTTCATGAATAAAATCATCAGTCCGTTGTCGAACCACATCGTTCACACGTGCGTGGTGCCGACCGTGCTCTTCGAGATGGCGCTGAGACCTCGAAAGACCCCGAAGTCCCACAAGTGGAACCTCTCTGTATTGGCGCTTGTCACGCTCGTCTATTTGTGTGTGTGAGTATGATTTTTCGTAGTTAAGGTCTGTGACGTCACCAATTTTTTCCCTACCCGTGTGCTTAGTGTGAGTTTTTTAATGTTCTCGATAGCGTAAGCGCGATATTATGTGCCGAGAAGGAAAACATACAGCATTGCAGGAAGTTCTTCCTGGTGAAGACTACGAAGATCAAAGATGGCTGCGCTTCCTATATACCGGTCACCGTCCTCGAGCGAACTAACCCATAGACACAGCCTGCTGAGTTTCTCGCCGGATCTTCTCAGTGGGTCGCGTTTCCGATCCGGTGGTAGATTCTGCGAAGCACTGCTCTTGCTAGGGTCAGTGCTAACAACTCTCCGGTTGAACCCCGTGAGCTCACCTACAAACGTTAGGGCGAAGCTGAAATAGCCTCTCAAGGCTATGAGCACAGGTAGGAAAAAAAAAAATTCCTATATACTTGCTGGTAGCATCTGGCGGCTAAAGATGGAACTAAATTGACTGTCTATGGTTGGACATAGACAAGGAATTTAAGCTAAGTACACATGGAGTTAGCACGTTTGCGTACGTTTGCCGCTAGGGGCGCTGTTCTAACTCCATACAAATTTGAGTTAACTTTTACGCTATCGAGAACGTTAAAAAACTCACACTAAACACACTGTGCTGATAGCCATTTTAACAAATACTCAACGGACTTACTTGTCAGTCAGTTGTCAAGTAAATCGAACGGACTTTCACAACGTATTCGGCTTGCAGTGAGTGGCGAATAGTATAGCTGTGTCTCGTTCACACTTTAGATAATTTCGATAGAGCTGGCACTATTTAGTTGTTAGGTAGGTACTAGGTACGTGACTTTAGATAATTCAACTTTTTAATATCTTTAATATGTTACAAAACCTTGATGACTAATTTTTTTTTTTTATTGCTTAGATGATTGGAAGAGCTCACAGCCCACCTGGTGTTAAGTGGTTACTGGAGCCCATAGACATCTACAACGTAAATGCGCCACTCACCTTGAGTAAGGTCTCAATTATAGTTACAACGGCTGCCCCACCCTTCAAACCGAAACGCATTACTGCTTCACGGCAGTAATAGGAAGGGTGGTGGTACCTACCCATGCGGACTCACAAGAGGTCCTACCACCAGTAATTACGCAAATTATAATTTTGCGGGTTTCATTTTTATTACACCATGTTATTCCTTCACCGTGGAATTCAATCGTGAACATTTGTTGAGTACGTATTTCATTAGAAAAATTGGTACCCGCCTGCGGGATTCGAACACCGGTGCATCGCTCAACACGAATGCACCGGACGTCTTATCCGTTAGGCCACGACGACTTCAAATTAAACTATTTAATATTCTTAAACAATAATAATAAAAGTAATTTTCAGTTCAACAAAGTTAAATCTAATACAACTCAACAAAAGTATTGTGACATCTCAGATTTGTCCCTGTTCTAACTCTAGTCTCTATTCTCCCCAATCTACTTTAACAAATGTTCAGTAATGCATTCCACTATTTATGAATAACAATCTATACTAATATATAAATCTACGGTGGTTTTTACGGATGTTCCGTTATAACTACTGAACCGTGCATCCGATTGACTTGAAACTTGGTATCCATGTAGAAAATACACGTACTTAATGGATAGGCTAATATATAAATGAATGTTGGACTCCCTACACCAGTTGCGGGGGCGTTAATGATGAGAATCTTTGTGGGGGTGAGAAATAATAATGCTAATTTTAAATGCCCAGCGAAGCCGACGGGTACAGCTACTAACTACCTAATAAAAATGGAAACTTCGAAAATTATTGTTTGATATGGGTATATCGGCATAATTATTTCAGTGCGCCCCTTAGGACACCGGTGACCCTAACCCATGCATCAGCCCGCTGAGTTTCTCGCCGGATCTTCACAGCGGGTCGCGATTCCGATCCGGTAGTAGATTCATTCGCGAAGCAATTGCTCTTGAGTTGTTAGGTCTCCTTCGGAGGCGCTCGGGCAGTTGTTAGCAAATCCCACCCCTCCTGGCTGAGCCTTTGCTCGCCCACCTGTCCTGGTGAAGCTGGAAAGGCCTCCGGGCCACGAGTAATCTTTCAATCATAAAAAAAAAACACCGGTGACCTTACATGGCACTGGCAGTTAACGTGTTAATGTACAACCTGTGTTATTTTAATTTCAGATTACTTTACTCATATTACGAAGGCGGAAAATGGCCTTATCCAATATTAACCTACCTCCAAGGAACAATTTACTTTAAAATTTTCGTTATCGGAACATTACTATCGCTACCAGCGTGGTATTACATGCAATGGTGTATCACGAAGATAATTTGGCGGGAGGATTGCTTAGAAAAAGAGAAAAATACACTTTAGATTGTGCCCTGAAAGCGACATCTAGTCAATAATAAAATCAACTTTTACTAATTTAAACCGAGATTAGTTTCGTTTCAAACGTGAACGATAGATGGCGCTGTCATTAAATATTTCAGATCTTAAAATTAAAATCTGAAAGCTTTGCAACATCAATCCGCATAAATGTAATTTAAAAACAACAGGAACACGCTTGAATAATAAGCCTTAATTAGTATTTTCTTCAGAATTCAGTAGTCAAATTCAAGTTATTATGATGAAATCAAAACTGAAATGTTCATAACATCTAAACAATCACAATGGTTTTATAGTTTTGGGAAGAGATTTCTTGTAACGCCATCTCGTGAAGTTTGTTGGTACTACAAAACAAAAATATGTCCCTGTAACAATGCAAGTATCTAAAATATTTAGGTACTAGATGGCATTATTCTAAGCTTTGTGTACCAAGCATATAATAATATTTTTGCGTAAAATCGTGTTTTTATTAAAAACCTGTTACAATGTATTCTAGTCGTTTCCCAGATGCAATTTATTTTAATAACATCCATAAAAGTAGCATGTTTAGTTGTAGTTTTCTAGAAAAATCTCAATAATGTATATAATCTCTATTAATTAAATAAAAATGAATTGCTGTTCGTTAGTCTCGTTAAAACTCGAGAACGGCTGAACCGATTTGGCTAATTTCGGTCTTGAATAATTTGCGGAAGTCCAGAGAAGGTTTAAACGGCAGATAAATATGAAAATGCTCGAAATTAAATAAAAATAACAATTCAGTTTTCCCATTGATGTCCCCCCGTCAGACGGATTCCTTTTGTTTGTCTCTTTTATTTATCGATTAAGGCACTGCGAAGTCTGCCGGGTCAGCTAGTGTTATAACAAAAATAACGAGTTAAGCACGCTTTTGTGCTGTATTATTCTAATATAATGTATAAAATTAAGTATCAACTATTAAGAGCATCGTAACTTAGCAAAATACAATATATTAATAAATGTATTACAAACGAAATTTTGTCTTTTATTTTAAGCCTATTCGTGACAGCATATTCACTAATAAATTAACAAAATTAAAACGAAAGACGTTAATTAGAATACTTTATTTCCAAAAAAAACGTACAATAAAAATACAGTGTGCTTAGCACTAAAGTATGAAACCTAGGTCTGTGGTGCTTAGTGCGAGTTTTGTCCACTTCGATAAAGCGGCACGACACGAGAACCCTCTCATCGTGGCCGCCGGTAACTACATTCCCGATCCTGCGGAAAGAATGGAAAGCAGTCGACGTCGCCCAAAACACGTCATCTCGGATCCTCCCGATCCACTAACGGTGCTTCTAGGTACTTCAAGCACCGGTCGCCGTTCTCGTCGAACCCGTCGCTTGCGACGAAGGGCTCGACGAGTAAATTAACCCTCAGACACAGCCCACTGAGTTTCTCGCCGGATCTTCTCAGTGGGTCGCGTTTCCGATCCGGTGGTAGATTCTGCGAAGCCCGGCTCTTACTAGGGTTCGTGTTAGCAACGTCGTCCGGTTTGAGCCCCGTGAGCTCACCTACTAGTTAAGGTTACGCTGAAATAGCCTCTCAAGGCTACCAGCTTAGGGAGAAAAAAAAAAAGAAAAAAAAAAAAATGTGTGCGTGTACTAGTGTACACACGTAAGAAGTGAAACTTGTTTATGGACTTATTTTTCGAAAAATGATCTACATGCAACTTTCTAGAAATTGGTTAAATAAAGTTAAATTAGATAAAGTTTAAACAAAAGGATTTTATTATCATAGACATGAATACAAATAATACAATTATTTCACTTTACCTTTTTGCTACTAAGATTATTACAGCATTTCATTAATTGTAATAGAATTATTACTATCATTGTCATTGTCATTATATATTTTTGTAATTAATGGCTTATGGTAACTGAAATATGAAATATATGGTTTACATTCCACGAAATTTAGTGACCGAGTAAAAACTCCATCAATTGTAGTGCCAGATCTTGTTGTTGACGTTTGAGGACTGTTTTTCATGGATAAATTCAATTTATCTTTCAGAAATTCAACTAGCTTCAAAGAATTTTCCGATGCAAAATTTACATTAAAATCTCCACTTAAAATCATCGGTATTTTATAATTATTGTTACCGAGTAAAGAGGCACCTTCACTTGTGTACGGCAACAATGAATGGTGAAGAAAAAGATGGCGCGTAACGGAAAAATGTGACGCGTAACCGAAAAATGTGACGGTAAATTTTTTTCCAAGGCCGATAAAGAAGTTTCACTTCAAAAAGCGGTTAAGCGATAAATTTTTTTGGTTTTTTTTTTTCAAACTAGTTTAAGACTCAAGGTGTTTTTTGTTGCCTTTGTAGGCAGACCAGCATACGTCCCACCTGACAGCAAGTTTTTTTTAATCCTACCTAGCTGAGAGCCTTGAGAGGCTATTTCAGCGTAACCTTCACTAGTAGGTGAACTCACGGGGCTTAAACCTGACGACGTTGCTAACACGAACCCTAGTAAGAGTCGTGCTTCGCAGAATCTACCACCGGATGGGAAACGCGACCCACTGAATAGATCCGACGAGAAACTCAGTGGGCTGTGTCTGTGGGTTAATTTACTCGCCGAGCCCTTCATCGCAAGCGACAGGTTTGACGAGAACGATGCTTGAGATACCTAAAAGCACCGTTAGTGGATCGGGAGGATCCGAAATGACGTGTTTTGGGCGACGTTGACATTTATTTACGTATGAAACGCAAATATAATAATAATATTAGAACACGAATATATGGGACGTTAGTGTTCAAAAAGAGGGAGAGAGCGATCGAGACCGATTGAAAGAGAATTGGAAAAAAGGAACACATATCCCGCGAATAAAAAACTTTTACTGTAAATATACTACGCGGTATACTGGTGGTAGGAAGTCTTGAGTCCGCACGGGTAGGTACCACCACCCCCCCCCCTATTTCTGCCGTGAAGCAGTAATTTCGGTTTGAAGGGTGGGGCAGTCGTTGTACTGTTAAAACTGAGACTTAGAACTTATTTCTCGCGGTAGGTCGTCTATGGTCGTAGGTGTCTATGGGCTCAACTTAACACCAGTTGGGCCGTGAGCTCGTCCACAAACCGAAGCAATAAAAGAAATAGAAAAACGCGGGCGATACCCCAAGGCACCTGACACTAGGCTACTCCCCAAATACCTACTCTGTAACATCAGTTACTCCAACAATGAATTATAATTTAACGTGTAATTTAGAATTATAAAAACGCAAACATGGATATCGGCCAGAGACAGAGATGGGTAAATTTTAAAAAATGTCGTTTAAATCAAATATAAAGGATATTATAGGACACAACTTAAAAAAAGTTCTATCTGTAACATATAGAATTATTTCGATACATTACTTATACAACGAACCGAAGACGCGGATAACGCTAATTGGCTACGTTTATATTAATATTCATAATGAGAATTTACTATTCCATAATTAATTAAATTTAATTGTTATTTCTTAAAGACAATAGATTCTTTGGGCAAAAAGAGAATCGGGTTACAGCGACGCGCTCCGTCAGTACGATTACAATAAATATTCATTTATTAAAGTAATATTAATACGTAAAGCAAAAACTTTTTATCCCTTTTTACGAAAATTGCGCGGACGGAGGAGTATGAAATTTCCCACACTTATAGAGAATATAGAGAAGAAGTGCACAATGCTAATATTTTTTTTTAATAATGCATAAAAGATACATTAAATCGATAAAGAAAACATTACACACACTACATACCATGTATTTGACGCACACACGCATGCATACTATTTATTGTCAAACTTTTGTTCTTGACGTCTGTTGTCAAATTGAGATTAAATATTGTTTGTCTTTATTATTATTATTTTATAGAGTAGCCTTGGCGAAATTTGTGATTATAGAAGTATAAAATACAATCATAATAGTGTACAAACTTACAACTCCAATTAATTATAGTCGAATTTCGACTACTGCGGGACCTCTAGTTTAAATAAATACATTTATAGATTTAAAAAAAAACAATTGTAAAACAAATGCTTGGCTTAAATGGGGATCCAACTCCCTTTTTTTACCTATGCTGATAGCCTTGAGAGGCTATTTCAGCTTATCCTTGACATGTAGGTGAACTCACGGGGCTCAAACCGGAAATGTTGCTAACATTGGCCCTAGCAAGAGCCGTGAGCCGGCGAGATCATCGACTAACGCGTCGAGCCGCCTGCCATTCGGGGTTGTGGTGTGTGAGTTCCACCTGATGTGTTTACAATTTAGGTCGCCCGCCAGAATGACAGAGCTTCCCATGCTGAGTAGCGCCTCGATATCACTGCTTAGAACGGATAAATCCTATAAACGACAGCTGATGTGCAGTAAAAGATCACAATAGACTAAGCACTCTATCTCGCTCACACCCGCTTGAACAGTTGCTACCTCGCGCTCGCACCTACAGCGGGCTGTCAATGTGTCTGGCAAGATGTAAGAACCATTAAAACTGTCCGGCTCTTGGGGTAACATATTTTTATAAGTCCCTAAGTAACATATATAAAATTTAGCTTTTATAGTATAACGAAAGTATAATTAAAATTTATTAAAGTTTAAGGGTGTCTGGCAGGGGGTAACAACTGGAAAAAGTGTCCGGCAACGGATATCATGATTTCTAAAGATATTCTGGACTAAATATTAAAAAAAAAACCTTTATACTTTAACGAATTTAAGGTACTATTTTATATACCTTTACTGCCTGTTACCTGCCCAAGTAACCANATCCCGTTTTTGCAGGATAGCCGTCGGAGCCCCGTGGTTCGTCAGGAACGTCGACCTCCATGACGACCTGGACTTAGAGTCCATCAGTAAGTATCTGCAGTCGGCGTCCATGCGCCACTTCGATAAAGCGGCACGACACGAGAACCCTCTCATCGTGGCCGCCGGTAACTACATTCCCGATCCTGCGGACAGAATGGAAAGCAGTCGACGTCGCCCAAAACACGTCATCTCGGATCCTCCCGATCCACTAACGGTGCTTTTAGGTACTTCAAGCACCGGTCACCGTTCTCGTCGAACCCGTCGCTTGCGACGAAGGGCTCGACGAGTAAATTAACTCTCAGACACAGCCCACTGAGTTTCTCGCCGGATCTTCTCAGTGGGTCGCGTTTCCGATCCAGTGGTAGATTCTGCGAAGCACGACTCTTGCTAGGGTTCGTGTTAGCATCGTCGTCAGGTTTGAGCCCCGTGAGCTCACCTACTAGCCACGGTTACGCTGAAATAGCCCCTAAGGCTATCAGCTTAGGTAGGAAAAAAAAAAAAAAAAAAAAAACAAGGTATAAAATGAATTTTAAAAAAGTTTTATAAAATATATACAAGATGAAAAAATACGTATCTTGTATCTGTAGTACAGACACTTGTATCTTAGATAAGTTACATCACTATTTTTGTATATAAACGATACAGGAATTCGTGCAAAAAAAAAATGCATTTTAAATTCAAATCTAATCGAGTAACATTTACGTAAGTATTATATGTTTTAACATATTTTATACAATATATTTTATTTTGTATTAAGCATATTTCCGCGAGGCTGCAGTTTTTGATAATAAATTAAAAATCAACACATATCACATACACATCGGGCCCCTTAAACTAGGATTCCATGTAGTATGAAAATTGCAGAATGACGTACTTACTTATATACATCTATATATTAATACGTGAAGCAAAAACTTTGTACCCCTTTTTACGAAAATTGCGCTGACAGAGGAGTATGAAATTTTCCACACTTATAGAGAATATAGAGAAGAAGTGCACAATGCTAATATATTTTTTAAATATTGCATAAAAGATACATTAAATCAATAAAGAAAATATTACATACACTACATATCATATATTTGACGCACACACGCATGCATACTATTTATTGTCAAACTTTTGTTCATGGCGTCTGTTGTCAAATTGAGAATAGATTAAATATGGTTTGTCTTTGTTAATATTTTTTATAGTGTAGTCTTGGCGAAATTTGTGATCATAGAAGTATAAAATACAATCATAATAGTGTACAAACTTACAATTCCAATTAATTATAGTCGAATTTCGACTACTGCGGGACCACTAGTTTAAATAAATACATTTATAAATTTAACAAAAAAAAACAATTGTAAAACAAAAGAATGCTTGGCTTAAATGGGGATCCAACCCACTTTTTTTACCTATGCTGATAGTCTTGAGGGGCTATTTCAGCTTCTCCTTGACATGTAGGTGAACTCACGGGGCTCAAACCGGAAGTGTTGCTAACATTGGCCCTAGCAAGACCAGTACTTCGCAGAATCTACCACCGGATCGGAAACGCGACCCACTGAATAGATCTGACGAGAAACTCAGTGGGCTGTATCTGTGGGTTAATTTACTCGTCGAGCCCTTCGTCGCAAGCGACGGTTTCGACGAGAACGATGACCGCTGCTTGAGGTACCTAAAAGCACCGTTAGTGGATCGGGAGGATTCGTAATGACGTGTTTTGGGCGACGTCGACTGTTTATCATTCGGTACGCAGGATCGGAAATGGAACGGAACATAATACATGCAATCTACAATTTGAACTCTTGTTCCTAACCGGTGGGCTTAACGTTGCGATACTACCGGTCCCAGTATTTATAACGTGACCATTTTTTTTTTCGTGGCAAAACGGGATGCCTTCGGAATTTCGTATCTATATATTATAATACGTGAAGCAAAAACTTTGTATCCCTTTTTACGAAAATTGCGCGTACGGAGGAGTATGAAATTTCCCACACTTATAGAGAATATAGAGAGGGAGTGCACAATGCTAATATTTTTTTAAAATAATGCATAAAAGATACTTTAAATCAATAAAGAAAACATTACCCACATTACCATGTATTTGACACACAGCACATACAAAAAATATACTCTTTGTTTATTGTCAATTGGGAAACTTTTGTTATTGTTTAAAGTCTGTGGTCGAATTGAAAATAGATTAATATTGTTTGTCTTTAATATTATTGATCTATAGTGCAGTTTTGGCGAATACTGTGATTATATTATCGAAATATAATAGTGTTTGACAATAGAACCACAATAATGTTTAAACTTATAATTACAATTAATTATAGTCGAATCTCGACTACTGCGGGGCCACTAGTATAAATAAATACATATAATAATACAAGGTATGTCGGGGCAAAATAAAAAAAATGGTTTAAAAAATGACTTGAAATCATTTATTATAGTATCTTACCCTCACTGACATCTTAAATCTTACACCAAATTGCCCTTAAAATAATATTTGTAAATAATTTCGCAATAAAAAAACCTACTTTTCTACAGCAAAATTAGAGTTAATTTAGTATGTATTTTGTAATACAATTAGGATTTGGGATAAGTAAGTTATACTGTAAGTGTCTAATAAATAGATAAATGAAAGCGGGACACTTTTATTCTCGTTGGGGACAGCGGGACGGATAGTCTGAAAACTGGACAATCCCGCCCAAAGCGGAACGTGTGGTCACGTTAAGTATTTAGCATAAATAGAACGACAATTAAATTTAAATTAATTTAAAGACATCCTTCAAACTGGTTCTATTATTATTGTATATAATACATATATATATATTTTTATGTACTTCCGTATTTTACGTTTTTCGGAATGCAAATTCGCTTAGCTCAGTCACAACGCGCAACTCAGCGTGCTAAGTCGTATAAGATACTTGAATAAAGAAATCTAAGACTACATAGATCGGTAAGTCATTTTATATATAGGTACTAGTGATCCCCAGTAGTCGTAATTCGACTATAATTAATTGAAATTATAAGTTATTATGAGAATCATACTGTCAAATACTATTATACTTCTATAATCACAGATTTCGCCAAGATTACACTTCAGACAAAAATATTGATAAAGACAAACCATAATCAATCTATTCTCAATTTGACCACAGACTTTAGGCAGTAAGAAAAGTTTGACATTAAGCAAATGTATGCGTCTGTGTGTCAAATACACGGTAGTGCGTGTAATGTTTTTTTATTGATTTAATGTATCTTTTATGCATTATTTAAATAAATATTACCATTCTACAGTCCTTCTCTATATTCTCTATAAGTGTGGGAGATTTCATACTCCTCCGTCCGCACAATTTTCGTAAAAAGGGGTACTGTTTCGTACTGAAACAGATTTTTCGTGTTTCTGTATTTTTATTAATATCGAGTATTAGGCAATACATCTTCAAGACAACACAAATCTTAACCTAGGTACAGTAAGGTTCGATCTCGCCTGTAGACGGCCGGCTAGCCAACCAGAAGCTTGCTGAGCAACCCCTCCAAGCCTACGGGCAGAGGTCGCCGTCGTATAGTAACTTAACACACGCGTTCCGCGGCAGACATTCTTTATTACAAACAACAAAAATTATCCAACGCAAGTCACGCGTAACCATTAGAACCAGCGACAATTGTTCATCGTGTACCAGTCAAGGGACAGACGGTCCCACCTCCGGAAACGACGCTGAGCCCAGGGAGCGCGAGGCAGTGGAAGGAAGGTGAACCGGTAAGTCTTCAGACATATTTCGTTCCTTACTGTACAGGTACAAAGATTTTTCTTCACGTATTAATATATAGATGTCATTGTATATTACAATATGTCCAACAAACATCATTGTATGAACTATATACTCTCCCAGGCGGGTAGTTACAACCCTGTCTACGATCGCCAGGGTAAGGCGTACAATTAAAATTCAATAAAATGATTTAGATAAAATTAGCAGCTTATTACTTGTACACAGCAAGTAGGTAGGCACTGGCTTGGCTCTGCCCCTGGCATTGCTGAAGTCCATGGGCGACGGTAACCACCCACCGTTAGGTGGGCCGTATGTTCGTCTGCCTACAAGGTCAATAAAAAATAAATAAAAAAAACACGTGAGAATTGCATGTGAGTTCATTTTAAGAAATAAAATTAATTATTATTATTTATTATTTATTGCTTAGATGGGTAGCTCTCAGCAAACCTGGTACTAAGTTGTTACTGGAGCCCATACACATCCACAGCGTAAATGCGCCACCCACCTTGAGATATAAGTTCTAAGGTCTCAAGTATAGTTACAACGGCTGCCCCACTCTTCAAACTGAAACGCATTACTGCTTCACGGCAGAAATAGGCAGGGCGGTGGTACCTACCCGCGCGGACTGACAAGTGGTCCTACCACCAGTAATTACGCAAATAATTTAATACGTGAAGCAAAAACTTTGTACCCCTTTTTAAGAAAATTGCGCGGCAGAATGTTAATATTTTTTTAAATTATGGACAAAAAATACATTAAATCAATAAACAAAACATTACCCACGCCTCTATTTGTTTATCACACACGCGCATGTATGGGCGCAAACGCCATTATTGGCAAAAATTAACATAATAATATATAATTTAGTTTATTCTATGTTATTGTTTATTTATTATTAGCAAGATGAAACTGTTATTCTACCATATTTAATAATTAGCGGACACTGTTTTGATTTGAAAATGTTCAGAATACGTTGAATTTTTATATTATTGTTTAAAAACACAAATGACTGTATAAATAATTAAATATTAATAAAGCATAAATCTATATATATATAAAAGAAAGTCGTGTTAGTTACATTATTTATAACTCAAGAACGGCTGAACTGATTTGGCTGAAAATTGCTGAAGAGGTAGCATAGGACCAGGAGAAGGACATGGGATACTTTTTATCACATTCTCATGGGACGTGACGTAAAACGTGGTATGACAAAACGCAACTGATATGGAATAACAAAACGCAACTGACAGCTAAACGTACTATGGTTCATTATAATAGAATTTTGAAGTTAACCGGTTGATGTGTGTGAAACAAACCGTGTGACGGAACAAAGTTCGCCGGGTCCGCTAGTGTTTTATAATGTATCTATTTTTTTATTTATATCAAAATACAGTTTAGCTTCGTAAAATTATAAAACAAATTGAGTTGCTCTTATGAAGAGAAACAACATTTAAAGCTATTGCTTCATCACTATTTTTATATCCTTTTATAATTTAATATTTCAAAAAATACTTTTATATTTCTACTGTTCCTTCTAATGTTCTAATGTTCATATTAACCTCTTTTAAGATTAATCGTATAGAGGTTACATTAATAATAATTTATATAATAATTAACAGTCATAAATTACTTAAGTAGTGTAATTGTTATGCAAATGATGTTGGCGCCATCTATTATTAGACTGGAGAATAACAATGACAGTTTATATAAATTAAAAGTAATTCATGTAAATTAAATTAATGTCAGTCATGTAAAAATCACTAAAATATCTATTGTGAATAATAAGCTATATTTTGTGAATTGTTTCGTAGTAATTACATTTGTTTGAATAAAAGAAGTTGTAGTTGCTGTAACCAACACAAAATGGCTACCTCATTGTGTAAAAACTAAGACGTGGCTTTTTGTAATAAACAAGTAATGTTAATGTTTTATGTATTTGTATTGTATTTTCATTGTAGGTAATAGATCTTATGTGTGAAAACCATGGCTTAACGCCGACATATACTATTTGTTTATTGTCAAACTTTTCTTATTGCTTATAGTCTGTGGTCAACTTTAGAATAAATTAAATATTATTTGTCTTTATTAATATTTGTCTATAGTGTAGTAGTTTTGGCGAAATCTGTGATATAAAAGTATAATAGTCTTTGACAATACAATCATAATAGTGTACAAATATATAATTTCAATTAATTATAGTCGTATTTCGACTACCAGGGGACCACTGTGAAGGAATAACATCGTGTAATAAAAATGAAACCCGCAAAATTATAATTTGCGTAATTACTGGTGGTAGGACTTCTTGTGAGTCCGCCCGGGTAGGTACCACCACCTTGCCTATTTCTGCCCTGAAGCAGTAATACGTTTTGGTTTGAAGGGTGGGACAGCCGTTGTAACTATACTGAGATCTTAGAACTTATATCTCAAGGGGGGTGGCGCATTTACGTTGTAGCTATCTATGGGCTCCAGTAAACACTTAACACCAGGTGGGCTGTGAGCTCGTCCATTCATATAAGCAATAAAAAATAAATAAATAAAACTTAAAAGGGGTTAATTTTATAGGGGTCACACGAGAAATACTAGCTTTTATGAAATAAGAAAAGAAATTATCAAAATCACCTAAAAAAAATGTTATTTTGGTAACACGCATATAAAAAAACAAGTGATCAGCTTAATCTCGTGAAGCATACGTTACAGAATCAAGGTCCTTCCGACCTTGAACTATCGATGGAGCGCGTGCATATACACTTCGAAAAATTCAATTTGAATATCGGTGAATATAAAATTAAATGTTAATTGGGATTGGGCTTATAATAATAATAATAATAGATAATAATAAAATAAAATAATTAGAATTTGGAGACAACAAATAGTTTATATAGTACCTGTTGTTCTTTCCGTAACAGGAGTAATTCCTTATCATCTTCACCATAGCCTTAAAATAGTCAATATCAAACAAAATCTCTACATTCTGAAGTCGTCGTGGCCTAAAGGATAAGACGTCCGGTGCATTCGTATCTAGCGATGCAATGGTGTTGGTATCCCGCAGGCGGGTACCAATTTTTCTAATGAAATACGTAACAATTGTTCACGATTGACTTCCACGGTGAAGGAATAACATCGTGTAATAAAAATCAAACCCGCAAAATTATAATTTGCGTAATTACTGGTGGTAGGACCTCTTGTGAGTCCGCACGGGTAGGTACCACCGCCCTGCATATTTCTACCGTGAAGCAGTAATGCGTTTCGGTTTGAAGGTTAGGGCAGCCGTTGTAACTATACGGAGACCTTGGAACTTTTATCTCAAGGTGGGTGGCGCATTTACGTTGTAGATGTCTATGGGCTCCAGTAACCACTTAATATCAGGTGGGCTGTGAGCTCGTCCACCAATCTAAGCAAAAAAAAAAACCTAGCCCTCCAAAAAGCCGCTATTTTAAACACCTGCCGAATCGTGAGGAAGTTTATGCAGGTTGACGATAACACACCATCACCCAACACACAAACATTATCATCAAGCAGTTAGCACAACAAACAACAAGTCGATAAAAATAATAATAATAACAGGTCGGTCTGCGCGTCGAGCAGTGTTGGTTGATATCATTACTGGTGGTAGGACCTCTTGTGAGTCCGCGCGGGTGGGTACCACCACCCTGCCTATTTCTACCGTGAAGTCCATGGGCGACGGTAACCACTGACCATCAGGTGGGCAGTATGCTCGTCTGCCTACAAGGGCAATAAAAAAAAAACAATGAATAATAAACAAATAAATAGTCTGGGCTATTAATGATGTCTAAACTCGAACATAGCTTCAGGTCTTTATAATGTGTTTCAAATTAAGAATGTGCATGTCAATGACCTTGATCTGTCAAAGTTCGATAAAAAAGTATGGACAGAAAAAAATATATATATATTATATTTTATATTCTTGTTTTAGTGAATTTTTTACCCAATTACTACGAATAAATAATTACTAGATGATGACCGAGCTTTACTCGTTTTTTTTTTAATAACGCCATTTTGTTGTGTCTTTAAAGCGGTGAGTTGCCCTCAATTAAGAAAAATAGTATTAATATTCGCCAATAGATGTCGGGAAGAGTTGATTATTGAAAACACGAATAAAACAACATTTTCTGAAAATAAATCGTAGCTAGATCGATTTATCGCCCCCGAAATCCCCTGTATACTAAATTTTATGAGAATCGTTGGAGCCGTTTCCAATATTCAGATTATATATCTATATATTAATACGTGAAGCAAAAACTTTGTATCCCTTTTTACGAAAATTGCGCGGACGTAGGAGTATGAAATTTTCCACGCTTATAGAGAATATAGAGAATAAGTGCACAATGCTAATATTTTTTTTAAATAATGCGTAAAAGATACATTAAATCAATAAGGAAAACATTACACACACTACATACCATGTATTTGACGCACACACGCATGCATACTTTTGTTCTTGAAGTATATTGTCAAATATACAAAAACAAACAATATCTATACTAGTAATTTTTATAGTGTAGTCTTGGCGAAATTTGTGATTATAGAAGTATAAAATACAATCATAATAGTGTACAAACTTACAATTACAATTAATTATAGTCGAATTTCGACTACTGCGGGACCTCTAGTATATATTAATATACAAGAATTGCTCGTTTAAAGGTAGGTATAAGATTTATTCGTACCCTAATTATGAAGACTGTTAATTAATATGTTTATTTTAATGAACCCGACACGCTTATGTAATTTTCTTGATATGTTGAGTACTGGTCGAGGTAAGTTAAACATGAATTTAGATTATATAAAAAAAAACATTTTCAAAAATCAAGGCTGCAACACTATCGGGTGTTATTCAACCAGTGGGATTAGTGGAATCAGCAAACTCGAAGATTTGGAATACAAAATAAAATAATATTTAAAAATTCCTACCTTTTTACTGACTTTACCTATTATTTTCGATTTGACAGCTATGACGTCACAATATGGCGCATGCCATTTAATGCGTTTCTTATTTTAAACTTATCATATGTCGCACGTTCTACCGTACCGGATTGTACATACGTATACCGTGTAGATTTACTTTATATGACGGAGTGGCTGGTTCCATGGTCTTTTTAAAATGATGACGTCAGCGTCGGTGACGCCATTCTCATCATCATTGCCTTCCATAGTGACGGTAATTAAAATTCACTTTTCCAATGAATTCCATTTATTGCATTCCAAGTGTACAGCGATAATAACAGAGCGCTCCGCCTCAGTCGGCTGCTCGAGTCGCGGGCCGGGTCGCTAGTACAATTTAATTGAAATAACAATTAATATAAAATCACTTTTTAGTAAATCCATTCAATTTTACTCGTAAAGATATTGTTACGCCGGTAATAGTAACGCCATCTATCGCCGAATAGTCGAACAAATATCGAAGGATCTCGTAGCATCTAGAACCTTCGAGACGTACAACGACATCTATTGTCAGATAGCGGAAACACACAATACTAGACTTTTGTGGAATATTCTCGATAATTCTAGAGATGTTATACAGTTTTTAATATTACTTTGGTGGAACACTTAAGGCGCGTTACAATATACACAACATTAATGTTGCACAATATGTCACCGGTATTTTTTTTTCCTACCTATGCTGATAGCCTTGAGAGGCTATTTCAGCTTCACCCTAACTAGTGCAGGTGAGCTCACGGAGCTCAAACCGGAGTGTTGCTAACACTGACCCTAGCAAGAGCAGTGCTTCGCAGAATCTACCACCGGATCGGAAAAGCGACCCACTGAGAAGATCCGGCGAGAAACTCAGTGGGCTGTGTCTATAGGTTAATTCGCTCGTCCAGCCCTTCGTCGCAAGCGACGGGTTCGACGTGGACGGTGATCGGCGTCATCTGTATAGCTACAGATATACTGCTATTACGCATGTCGGTGACGCGAACCCATAAGATTATCCCCTACCAATAAGTAAGTTCAATACAGTCGAATTGGAAACGCCCTCCTTTTTTTAAATTGGTTCGTAAAGCAGTTGTTGTCAACACATAAAAATATTATAAATTAAATACTCTGATTTCGTCAAAACACACACAAACACATTAATTAGTGGGGCTGAAGAAAACCACAAACTATTATACTAAACTATTATATGAAACTTTGTTGCAAAGTTGTAAAATGAGAATATTAAATACGAGGTTACGAAGTTAATTACTGGTGGTAGGACCTCTTATGAGTCCGCGCGGGTAGGTGCCACCGCCCCGCCTATTTCTGCCGTGAAGCAGTAATGCGTTTCGGCTTGAAGGGCGGGGCAGCCGTTGTAACTATACTGAGACCTTAGAACTTATATCTCAAGGTGGGTGGCGCATTTACGTTGTGGATGTCTATGGGCTCCAGTAACCACTTAACACCAGCTGGGCTGTGAGCTCGTCCACTCATCTAAGCAATAAAATAAAAAAAGTTAATTGTTACAGAACGGACGTTCGCAGCTCTTGTAACCTCATTTTCCTTATATTATGTATAATATTATATACATATATTTGTTAATTATTGTCTTATGTTTGCTTCGTTAATTTTCCAACCGTTCGCATACAACGTTGTCATCACACTAACTTCAATTAGACTATAATTTAAACACACACATGTGTATGGGCTTCTGTGACTCTTGAACCTGGTCGGACCTGGTTGGTAGGTGACGGCATTTGGGTTTTACTTGATTAATTTTTTTTTTTACTTGATTAATTATAATTTTTTGTTCCTTAGATCGTTAAGTGATTACTGGAGCCCATAGACATCTACAATGTAAATACGCGCCACCCATCTTGCGATGTAAGTTCTAAGGTCTCAAATATAGTTACAACGGCTGCCCCGCCCTTCAAGCCGAAACGCATTACTGCTTCACGGCAGAAATAGGCAGGGCGGTGGCACCTATCCGCGCGGACTCACAAGAGGTCCTACCACCAATAATTACGCAAATTATAATTTTGCGGATTTGATTTTTATTACACGATGTTATTCCTTCACCGTGGAAGTCAATCGTGAACATTTGATGAGTACGTATATCATTAGAAAAATTAGTACCCGCCTCAGATTCGAACACCGGTGCATCGCTTCAACACGAATGCACCGATTGTCTTATCCTTTACGCCACGACGACTTTAAAACTGTGTGCTCTGCTAGCCACTTAACACCAGGTGGGCCGTGAGCTCGATCACACGTTTAAGCTATAAAAAAAGCATCAAGATTTAATAATAATAATAATAATAAAAGTACATGCAGAATAGTGAGAAAGTTCCTGCAGCTTGAAGAATACTACACGTAAAAAAAACTAGCCTAATAACTCATAGCTACTGTATGTTACTTGGCCGAAAGCCGGTATATACAGTTCTGCCGGCTCTGTCGACAGACTGGGCTGAGAAAGGGGAAACCTATAATAATAAATAATAACAATTTATTTATTAACCTTGAAAACATTTACACATAGCCGTTTGCCAAAAACTCTCCACACTAGGCACTTAAAAAAAATATATTAAATAGATTTAAATACTTAAAAAAACGATTTTTCACGTCAGCTTCAGTCAAAATTTGTTTCCCACCCAACACTGCCCCTAATAATAAAATACGTAACAAAATAAATTAAAAACAAAACCTGTTCTGTTAATACATTATATATTTAACAACAATATTAATAACATGTATCAAGAAATCTCTGCGAATAATGTGTTAGACTTTTTTTTTTAAGTTTGTCCTATATGGGTTCTTTACTTTCCTTTCACCGAACGTGTAGGTGAGCTCACGGGACTCAGCCTGGGAAACTTTGCTAGCCCTTGCTCTACCAAAAGCAGTGTTTCACTGCGTCTGGGGTGGGGCAGCCGTTGTACTACTAAAACTGAGACCTTAGAACTCGTATCTCAAGGTGGGTGGCGAATTCGGGTGCCTATGGGCTCCTTTTTTTTCCCTGCCTATGCTGATAGCCTTGAGAGGCTATTTCAGCGTAACCTTAGCTACTAGATGAGCTCACGGGGCTTAAACCTGACGACGTTGCTAACACGAACCCTAGCAAGAGCCGTGCTTCGCAGAATCTACCGCCGGATCGGAATCGCAACCCACTGAGAAGATCCGGCGAGAAACTCAGTGGGCTTTTTCTGTGAGTTAGTTTACTCGTCGAACTTGATCATGTTTTCTATGCATAGCATGCCAATACGACCTTCCAGTCTTTATTTTGTTTGTCACTGGCGCTATTTTCAGATTTTCCTTTGATACCCATTTCTCATTTTAACGAAGCTTGTTACTCCCCGCGTTCATCTTAATTCTTCTGCATTCTTTTTTCATCCACTGCTTCAGTGGCCGAGCACTCTGGTAACTCTTCCCGTTAAAAGTTTAAGTGACATTCGGCAGATAAAATTATTCCCAAGATCTATCATCATTTTGTCCATCCAGCTTTTATTGGTCTTGGTCTGTCGCACGTTCGTGGTAATGTCACAGATACCTTTCCTGGTGTGCCAATGAACACGTCTGTTTGGATCCTCCCAAACTAATTAACCAAGATTACTGGTGGTAGGACCTCTTGTTAGTCCGCGCGGGTAGGTACCACCACCCTGCCTATTTCTGCCCTGAAGCAGTAATGCGTTTCGGTTTGAAGGGTGGGGCAGCCGATGTAACTACATATACTGAGACCTTAGAACTTCAATTTAAGGTGGGTGGCGCATTTTCGTTGTAGATGTCTATGGGCTCCAGTAACCACTTAACATCAGGTGGGCTGTGAGCTCGTCCACCCACCGAAGCCAACGCATGTATTTCTTTCCAGATCACAATGCCGTCACCAGCAGCCTACCGTGTGGCTGGCCACGTTGTTGCCCTCGGTCTGCACCTCACCAATACAGCCGTAATACTGGGTAACTTCAACGAAGAGCTCCTGAGGACAGATCCTGACATCAGAAACCTTCATTTCATGCAGTTTAAATTTTTGACGACATGGAATATGGTTAGTTGAATACCTGATATTGTTTTTTTTTATGAGGAAGACTAATCTGGTCTAAGATGAAAGCGATCGCAGCAACATTGATCACATTATTGGTCCGCAATCAGGAGTCGAGGAAGAGGGAGATCCTCAAAATCTTGCAACTCCGCTTTTTTAATAGCGTTGAATCAAGCTGCCGCGTCACTGATGTTGTAAACTGACAATGCCATAGCCGCTGCCTAACTCTGAGGACTTTTCAAACCTATTTTTCGGTCAGGGGGCCGAGCTTTCTACGAGGTTTCCGCGCTTAGGGGGCGCGTGGGGTCATTTGGACTTGACAGACTGCAGATGTTGTAAGCAGACCGCCCGGTGACCTGTGTTTTATTTCCAGGTCTTCCAATTGATGTACGCAACCCTGGGCTTAGTTTGCGACGGCCTTACTCTGCTAGGGAGAGATGACGTCACGCCGAAGACGGTCAGAAAGCTCAGGAATGCGATATTCGAATCGATTGTCTGTCCTTACTCATTGGTAAGTATGAAAGATCCTGAAGAAAAAAAACAAATCGGCACGTCAATAACTAATGCGTCAATCAATAAATGCAGCGTCAATAAATACGTCGTCAACAATAAATACGGCGTCATCAACAATCAAGCTTAACCTGTATACAGGTCCACATACATCACCTCAATCTTGCCTGTTTCTGCAAAATTCGAAGAGTTGAACGGTCTCATGCAATTATGACGACAATCCCATAGCGCAAGGTACACGACAGCATTAATATGACCTCTTCAAGGTCAAGGAGCCGCTTACGACTTGCGGCTTGGCCATGCCATTAACATCGTCGACGCATCAGCCTACAAACGGGAAAAAAAACACGCAATGCAACACAAAGTGTCAAACGCCTCCCTAATTATTATATCCGTCATTAAACTGTCACTAATTCAAAGGAACCAATAACATTCTAATGATCATTAATTCTGTTTCAGTTCATTGTAGGTATATTCTGGTCCTTATACAATTACAACAGGGATTGGTTGTACCCAGAGTACATAGATAAAGTTGTGTCGTTTAANGGAAAAAAAACACGCAATGCAACACAAAGTGTCAAACGCCTCCCTAATTATTATATCCGTCATTAAACTGTCACTAATTCAAAGGAACCAATAACATTCTAATGATCATTAATTCTGTTTCAGTTCATTGTAGGTATATTCTGGTCCTTATACAATTACAACAGGGATTGGTTGTACCCAGAGTACATAGATAAAGTTGTGTCGTTTAATAGTAATTTGGTCATGCACTTAGCGATACTACCGGTCGTGCTCTGGGAGTTGAGCTTCCAGGAGAGGACCCGCCCGAAATCCGATAAATTGAGCCTTCAGGTCCTAACGGCCCTGTATATCGTATACAATCTCGTGTAAGTATACTGGACTAAGGCTAAGTTTACACGTCCTTACGAATCCATCAGATCCAATAACCGTTGCATTAGACGCCTTCAGCTCTAACACTAGGAGCAGGCTTAGGAACCCCGGTAACCGTACTCGTCGATGGCGGCAAAGAAGTCGACATGCAACCTAACCCATGCATCAGCCCGCTGAGTTTCTCGCCGGATCTTCTCAGCGGGTCGTGATTCCGATTCGCGAAGCAATTGCTCTTGTGTTGTTAGGTCTCCTTCGGAGGCGCTCGGGCGGCTGTTAGCAAATCCCACCCCTCCTGGCTGAGCCTTTGCTCGCCCACCTGTCCTGGTGAAACTGGAAAGGGTTCAGGGCCCCCAGTAATCCTTCAAGTTTCAACTTTTTTTTCCCTACCTATCCTAGTAACCTCGAGGGGTTATTCTAGATTCACCGAACTAGTAGGTGAGCTCACGGGGCTCAAATCGGGAGTGTTGCTAACACTGGCCCTAGCGAGAGCAGTGCTTCGCAGAGAACATTCCTAATAATTTCTTGAGGTCTCGTATTTTTACTTGGTTTACTTATTTCACGTTAGAGTATATCAGTCGTTAAGAGCGAATCATATTCTCTATTAAAGTTAGGCTAACTCTAGCGTTCTGTCTAATTAAACCAACGGATATATTGTTTCAGGATATTATACACTTACTTCCAAAGGAATTTATGGCCGTATCCATTAATCTATCAAGTTTTCGGGACGGTACTGTACCCTATACTGGTAATGTTAATGTTAGCTCTGATTGTCCTAAGCTACTACGTACAATGGGAAATTCACGCGTGGATCTGGCGTCCCTTGAAAGTGACTCAGAAAAACAATTGAATTGCGGATATTATGTCGAAACAGTTCAGCCGACATGACATTTATAAGATATACTGAAACAACTTTTAAAGACGGTGGATTGTGGGGTGACAAATAGCCTTATTGGGATGGAATGTGAATAATTGTGAATAGACATGCTTTAACAAAAACCGACTTCAAATAGAAGAAAAAAAAAAAGATATTCCAATACAAATTAATATACACTAAAAAAAACAATAATCATCGAAATCGATTGGCGTGATATTGAGTTATTCATCTATTTGTCGCGCACGTACTTAATGCAAATTTAAGACTTATATGGTTTTCTCATGGATACAACTATCAGAACTGGACTAAATTGAAATGGGACCACACGGGAAGTGTCAGCTTTCTAATAAAACAAAGAACTATCAAAATCGATTCACCCAGTCAAAAGTTATGAGGTAACAAACATAAAAAAAACATACAGTCGAATTGAGAACCTCCTTCTTTTTTGAAGTCGGTTAAAAAAAATGGACGCCCTCTTTCGCGAATGAAAACGAACATGGACCTCGAAACCTTTTGGATCCGAAGACCCAGCTGCTAGCCTAGATACGTTTTTTTATTATTATTGTTATGAAATTAATTAAAATATGCAATTTCGAAAAGGGCACATCTCTGAAAATGTAAAATATTCAGGAAATGAAAAAAAACTGATCTTATTTTCTAAAGCAGTGTAAAATTTAAAATATTAACTTTTGAGATATATTATAGTGTTAATTAGCAATTGAAAATTACTGGATTTATTATAAAATGGGTGTAGGTAAGCCTCAAAACTACATGTATATGAAAAAACGTATTTGACAAAATATGCGACATGTGCCCTTTTCGAAATGGCATATTCAATTAACACTGGTGAATTAAATATGGTACCTGTGGTAATGTTGGAAATATAAATATAAATTATAAATTAAAATAATAGTTTGCGGCGGAAAACACGGAATCACTCAAAATGTACGAAAATTATACCTAATATTAAATTCTCCAATTATTTTTTCATTGAAATCAATTTAATGCAAAAGTGTTATTAAGAGACGACTGGAACCATTATGATACATTACGTGATCATGATTAGACAAGTTCACCACCCCACCACCCTGCCTATTTCTGCCACGAAGCAGTAATGCGTTTCGATTTGAAGGGTGGGGCAGCCGTTGTAACTATACTGAGATTTTAGAACTTATATCTCAAGGTGGGTGGCGCATTTACGTTGTAGATGTCTATGGGCTCCAATAACCACTTAACACCGGATGGGCTGTGAGCTAATCCACCTACCTAAGAAATAAATAATAAATAAATAAAAAGTTCACTGAAATGACAGAGCAACCTATTTGCTTACTAGCGCTTATCCCGCAATGCAAATAGGACTATAATCACTGATATTTTAAGATGTAGATCTATTGTTTTTTTAATGTTACATGATCTATTTTGTTAATATGATCATTTCGTGTAAAGTTGACTAAAAACAGTTTTGGAAACAGTTCCAAAACTGCCTCGACAGGTATGTATAGATTTTTATATATACGTTTTCTTTTGGTTTTTAAATGTAATTTCGGATAAGTACAGGGTCGGCTTCTTAGTAATTAAATACGTTAGTACTACCATTTTCTTAATTATGATCTGCATGTAGCATTGGCGCGGAAACCTGGACACTGACGGCAGGGCTCGCCCATAAGTTAAGAGTCGCACAGCGGGCGATGGAGAGAGCTATGCTAGGTATTTCTCTAAGGGACAAAATCCGGAACGAAGAAATTCGACGGAGAACCAAAGTCGACGACATAGCTCTCAAAGTTAGCAGGCTGAAGTGGCAATGGGCCGGTCACATCTGTCGAGCCAGCGACGCCAGGTGGGGGAGGAAAGTCCTCGAATGGAGGCCACGGATGGGTACAGGGAGCGTGGGGCGTCCTCCAACCAGGTGGACTGACGACTTAGTGCGCACGGCGGGAAGTCGTTGGATGCGGAAGGCGGAGGACCGCATTATGTGGAAGGCATTGGGGAAGGCCTATGTCCAGCAGTGGGCAGATAAAGGCTGATGATGATGATGATGATGATGTAACATTCGTTCATAGAAAAGAGAGCTTAAGCCAAATGCTGACACTTTTAGAATATAGACTTTCAGTTGATAGAAATAAGGTTTTAAAACAACAAAAACAGAGACTAGGGCTATCTCGCTCGGCCGCAGTGTGCAAACATGGCGCGCATAAATCAACCAATCACAAACGAGAACTTTTGGCGCGCTTAGGCGGAACGTTATCTCGGCTGTGAATTTCTTCGCGCCTTTTTAACACATCATACCAACCTTCGATCAACAATTGTAATACTATAACTTACTTATAATATCTATTTCTATCATACTATCATAGGTAGCGGGTAGATAACTGTACACGACAATTAGTATTACGCAAAATAACAAATAAAAAAAATTTGTTTATTAACTGTAGATTAATTGATAAGAAAAAGTCATGAAATGTACAAAAACAATAAGACGGTACGTGCATTTTCAATGCAAAAGTTCAAAATGGGTCATTTGACTCTTTATGGTATGTTTAGTGTTAAAGAAATTCTGGAGACAAATCGGTGTAACAGCATACAAGTGCCGGATCTGTAAGGTGATGAAATTTCACGTCATCTCGGATCCTCCCGATCCACTAACGGTGCTTTTGGGTACTTCAAGCACCGGTCATCGTTCTCGTCGAACCCGTCGCTTGCTAGGGCTCGACGAGTAAATTAACTCTCAGACACAGCCCACTGAGTTTCTCGCCGGATCTTCTCAGTGGGTCGCGTTTCCGATCCGGTGGTAGATTCTTCGAAGCACGGCTCTTGCTAGGGTTCGTGTTAGCATCGTCGACAGGTTTGAGTCTCGTGAGCTCACCTACTAGCCACGGTTACGCTGAAATAGCCTCTCAAGGCTATCATCAGCTTAGGTAGGAAAAAAAAAAAAGATGAAATAAAATAAAACCGCATTGTAAGTGATTCAAGAATAAAAACAAATAACATTTATTTTACTGTTTGGTTCATAATTCACCCGTCAACTAGTTAAGGTACAATGTTTTGTTTATATATTAAATTATTTTATTTAAATATATTTTATTTATAAATCAACAAAGCTATGTACGGGTCGATTGAGAAGCGTCGACTGGTTTTGTTTTTGTTTTTGTTTTTATTGTAACTCGTTTTCAATCGACCCGTCCATAAGAAATATGTAATATAATCTGTTTTTTTTTTTTTACATTATAAGTTCTATATATTTTGCATACTTTCATAGATTTTTTTCTTGAATATGTTCTGGGTATGTGTAAAAATATTTTTTCGAATCGAGAACAATATGTTCTCTTGTTTACACACAACTTTATATAAAACAATGGTTAATATACATTTCTCTATGTGTTCATTACACCCGACATTCTACAAAAACGCAACGACACACAAAAAAAAATTTTTTTTTCGTGTTTACAAATAACAAAAAAATTGCCGTTAAAAATACATCTATTTTTAATAATGCGTGTGTCCGTATCTATAATTATAATTAATTTATGAATTAGTTTTTTAATTTTTTCAAGTGAAAAAAATTTAGCAAAACATAGTACAAAAATTTTAGAAATACCCCTAAAAATACTACGCAGCGAAGTTACCCTATTGCTATCACTCTCGCATTAAACACGTCGTGTGCGAGTGCGAGGGGGACGAACGACACGCCTCGCTCTATTTGCACCAATTAGAAGTCTAATATCGAAATATATATTATACTATTTTAATGATTTCACTCACAAAACAAATTCTAATATAAAGAACTGTAATCAAATTTAAGAAAGGCTTAATTTAGTGTAGATTTTACGGAAACAAACAAACCACAGATTAAATAAAAATTTACCGCGCGCGACATAGATGAAGCCAGTGTTTTTGGGTCCAACATTAGGTATATACTAAACTATACTGCCTAAAACCTAGACAAATGATAATGACACGTATCAGTCAATATTTAAGTCAAGTTTTTAAACTGCACTGAATGTATCCGAAATTAAAAATGGGCGATCACTACCTACCTTCAGTTTTCATTTTTATGAACTCGCCAAAACGCTTCGTCTGACAAATAAAAAACGCTTTCCATTTCCGCTGGGATCTCTTTGCATAATTATAAAGAGCGTCTGTTTTTAGGGCGGTTCCCAATAACGAAATCGGACCAAAACATTTTTTTTGTGTTTTGTGAGTGAAATTCGTAGTTCGTAAAAACGTGGCAGCCTCAAAATGGACACGATTTTTGTCGAACTTGGGACAATGATACCGAGATACGCACACAAGAAAAATAAAGGCGGTTTTTCATTAAAATTTTAAACCGTAAAATTTCAATGAAAATCTTTGTTGTGACAAATGTACTTTTTATTTATTCTTATTGTTTAGGTCTGTACCCTATGAATATTTCCATGTGACGGCTGAAATAAAAAAAGTCTAAAACAAATGATTATTTCCTCACAACTACTCATCATAGAACGCTCTATATCTGGAAAGAAATTAACTCTTGTAATTTTCTTATTACTTAATTTCCGAAATATTACATGTTTTTTTTATCGTGAGAACATAACATAGAAGCAAACGAATTAATTTGCCTATTAATCATCAAAAAAAAACAACAAAACATTTTCTCGAAACAAAAATTAGAAAATTTGGCGGCTACTCCCGAGCTTTGAGTGATTCCTTTAGTGGAAACACTAAAATGGTTTAAAAAACCTAAATCTAACAGCAGCTGTCAAAATCTCTCAAGATTCTGTATGTGAGCCGTGCTATCAATATGTCTTAGTCATTTAGAAGTAATAGAAAAAAACATTCTAAATATCTTGATTTGATAACTCTCCGACCACAAAAGGAATAATTTCAGTCCAAACCATATTCCCGACATACTTGATTCGGAGATATTTTTATGAACGCATGCTTCGAGAGGGCATCTTAATTGAGTATAAAATTATTTAATACTGGAATTGATTGCCAGCACTTCCTACATCAAATGTACTCGCTGTTGATAGTAAAAACTCATATAGTTGACAAACGTATAAATTACTAGCTGACCCGGCAAACGTTGTGTTGCCTTAAATAAGATTTCTAGGGAAATTCTACTGTAGAAAAAAACCCTAATTTAACAACATAATACCTCATTATAAACAAAAAAAAAATCCAACAAATTAAAATAAATGTTTGGGGTGGACAACCCTTCACTTAGGGGTATGAAAAATAAATAGTAGCCGATTCTCAGACCTACTGAACATACTATTGATACACAAATAAAACCAAAAAAACATGGCTGAAAAATGTATAGTATTGTATAGTTCTCAAATATATATAGTGTATAAACTATGATGTATAGTGAGTAGGTAAGACAGGAGACCGGCTTCGTCCTCATCCCTACTACGTGATGTTTGCTGAATGAGTGGTGACTCCTGGCGGGGATAGCTGATCGATTGATAGTTGATCAGTAGTCGACAGGGGAGGGCGGGAGATCAAATTCAATTAAAAAAAAATCATAATTAAAGGAACTTGAAATTATAAACTCTGAATAAGAATTTATCGCACTACAATTATAATATTTGATTGCCATCTTGCAACCTTATTGCGGATCTGTCATAGAATAAAAAAATATATTAATCGGGATGGAAAAATAGGGGTTGATCGTATAAGAGTGAAAATTGAGAGTAATATGTTTTTTTTTATTTTAAGTCATGACAAAACAAAATAAAAAACTTGCCAAAAAAATTAAAGTTTATATTTAACAAATAAAAAATAGGGGTTGATCATAGAGGGAAGAAAAATTGAGAGTAACATCAGATTTTTTATTTTAATTCATGGCAAAATAAAAATGAAAATCTTGCCAAAAAAAATAAAGTTTTTAATTAGCAAATAAAAAATAAGGGTTGATCGTAGAAGGGTGAAAATTGAGGATTGTATGTATTTTTGTATGTTGTATCATAAAAAAATAGAAATTAAATATTTTGTCTAAAAAATAAAAAAAAAAATTTAGGGGTGGACTACCCCTAACATTTAGGGAGATGAAAAATAGATGTTGGCCGATTCTCATAGATACCGGATAAGCACAAAAAATTTCATCAAAATCGGTCAAGCCGTTTCGGAGGAGTATGGCAACGAAAACTGTGACACGAGAATTTTATATATTAGATAATCAAAAATGTTTTAATATTGTCACTTCAAGTGTGCGTATCTCTTTGTTTTTTTTTTTTATTATATAAATTCGTCTTAAAACCTACATTGCTCGATCGCTCACACGATAATTCTCGAACACTAAAACAAACATTCAATTTTATTTCAAATAATTTTAAGAGCATCTTTATCGAAATCTTTTCGCTTGTCCTCAAAAACAACATACATCTTAGAAAAACAAAATAGCCTTTTTATTGCTTGTTTTTTTTTCCAGTCCGTGATTAGCTAGAATAGCCCCTTAAGCTATCAGAGAATAGGTAGAAAAAAGTTGTTTTTTTTTCTTTTTTCTTTATGGCAACAGTTTTAACTTTATGCCAGTTTCAAGTAAAAAAAAGTTGGTTTACCTACGTATAAACGTCATCAATGTCAGCTGTCAATGTCAAACTTCAAGAATTATACGAAACGTTTACGGTCTGATTCAAATACTGGGATTGTTTTAAGCCTTATAATGATTGTTTAAATTAAAAACATTACAATACAATGGACAAGCTGAATGAGAAAAAACACGGCGGTCTGTTGCCGTCTACTCAAGACAGCGATGTCGTAAATTGTTTTTATTTTTGTATCTGATAAGGACAAAGGAATTTGACCATACATCCTCCAAATTTTATGGGCAATAAAAAGAGCTTAACAGTAAACAGCGGTGAAGTTGTGCACGGCTGAAATGGAAATTACAGCCAGTTACCGGGATAAAACAAACTTCTTGTGTTCGCCAGAGTTCGTGGCGATATTAAAGCTAACGATATTTGGTTATTTCATCATTTTCGATGGCTTAGACCTTGACATTTTCCGGATGGATTTTTTCGGACCTGTTTTGGGGGCGGAAAGCGGGGTGGGAGTCGAACGCAGTGACACACCTCTCGTTTGACAACCCCCGTGCTACCCTCGAAATTGAACCAAACCGCCAAAGTTTCTCTGAAGTGACAAATTATAAAAGGGACCACTCATTCTAATACAACAACATATTATTACACGCGAAATACATTCTTGTCTCATTAAAAATCTAAATTTGTACATTACATATCACCCTACGCATCTTTTACAATGGTATTAAAGAATCAAATAAATACATATATAGATAAAAATATAAACAATGAAGTTGATTCCCAATTTGTGTTCATGATATGGCGTCAATTATTTAAGCCAGTAGTGTTGTTACAATTTACATAAGCATCCCGAAAAACCAGATAAGCGAAATACAACAAAAAATACATTTCGGCTTTGTATATATAGATAAGCGCGCAATGGAAGACAAATTAAAAACAAGGGACACTCCGGTGTGCTTGTATGGAGTCGGAACGTTTACCTACGTTAGCTGCTAAGGGCGCTGTTCCAACTGCATACAAATTTGAGTTAACTTTTACGCTATCGAGAACATTAAAAAGCTCGCATTAAGCTCACAGATGCTGCGTGTACAATAGCCTAACTTACTAAAACTGACATTTGTGACCAGCTGACCCGGCAGACTTCGTAGTGCCTCAATCGATAAATAAACTGTCGTATAAAACAAACTTAAGACAAACAAAAGGAATCCGTCCGACGGAGGACACATCAAGGGAAAAACAAAATTGTTTGTTTTTATATAATTCCGAGCTTTTTTTATATTTTTTCACCTTTTAAACCTTCTCTGGACTTCCACAAATAATTCAAGACCAAAATTAGCCAAATCGGTCCAGCCGCTCTCGAGTTTTAGCGAGACTAACGAACAGCAATTCATTTTTATATATAGAAGATACATTTCGCTGATAAATGTTGCTTCGGCTTGGCTTCGGGAAAAGCACTCTTCAACTTTGCATTAATAGATCTATTCATTATTTTAACAGATATGACATTCACATCTCAGATAATGCTTTGCGTCTTTGTAACTTATTGCAAGGTTCTTTAGGACTATTCCCTAATGCCCTAAAAATTCTATTCCATATGAATTGCACGCAATGAAATACACGCGTTACGTCTGACATTCGCCTTACATTACGGGTTGACGAAAAGATCTCAAAAAAACATTTTAGTTAGTAAACAAACACATTTCTTTGTTATCAAATTGTAATTGCTCTTTCGGTATTGCGTACGGTTTGCTAGTACCATGTATGCATATAAATATAACTAGTCAGGTCATAAGTATTGTCACACAGTAAAAACTTTTCTTTTAGAATGCTGGCCACAAAAAAGTTTATTGAATTCGAATTTCGAATTGTTCATGAAAATAAAAATGTATACTTTTAGAATTTTACTCATTTTTAAATATGGAGTGGACGCTTAATAATCCGTCATTTTGAATAAACTTTAGTGTCATAAGAATCTATGTTTTGTTAAGTTCATTTTGGTATATAAATGGTTACATAATGAATAAACTTGTTTCAATTATTTGACATTAAACATGTGACAGAATTTATGACCTGACTAGGTATATAATAATTAAGGTTATCAAATAAAAGAAATAAAATTATTTAAGCAAGTTTTACGGATTATTCTCGCGTTTGCTGTAGTCTTTACATTATTTCCGACTTTTCCGAGTAAAGTCACGGATTATGACTATTAAACGCGTATTTTAACTATAAAATTAATGTTCATTGTGTGTACGTGTCGCGAAAACCGTAATTTCATTGTAATATCAAGGTGTTAAAGTCTAATTTGGTTTAAACGACATTTTTGCAACTTTACAGAGTGAGAATATCTTGACAAAAGAAACTTCTTCAGCTATTTGAATGGAGTAAACTTAATCGAAGTTCAATTAAGACCATCTAACTGTTGATGCTGATGTATACTTCTATACTAATATTATAAAGAGGAAATATTTGTTTGTTTGTATTGAATAGGCTCCGAAACTACTGAACCAATTTGAAAAATTCTTTCACTGTTTGGAAGCTACACTATTCCCGAGTGACAGCCTATTTTCCTATTTTGAAAAAAATTTGGGATCTTTACTAAAACTCCAATAATGTAACCCAAGGTGTAAAAAAATTACCTAATATATTCTTTAAATCGCGTGCCCTGCGAAAACTATTGATGATAGAATAAAATAATGTACCACGACTTTGTAGAACACATTATTAATTACAAAAAGTGTAGCGACAGCATATTATTATGTCTAGCTATTATAGTTATGCCGCAATAAGTGTTCTTTTATTTAAAAAAACAAAACAACGTCAAATATCGTTGAAATTTTTGTTAAAGACCCGAACGGAGCCGGAGCGGGCCGCTTGTATTGAAGAAAACAGACATTTAATTAATTACAGATAAATCTCGCTTATACCAAATAACTTTTCACCCCTCTATGTGTTTAGAGCAGGGCTGTCTAGGCTAGAGACGTTTACGGGCCAAAATTAGGAAATTAATTGAGGCCGCGAGCGAAAAAGTGGCTTAACCCACAATTTTTCATATTCGTACTTATATTTATATTGCGATTTATTTTAAACATAATAAATCCCTAATTTCACCCATAGATTACATTTTATTATGGCTTTGTAAACATTGTTTTTGTGCGTATTGTTTTTGCCTACAAAGTCCAGTGTAAAAGTAAATTCAATCTTCATTATCTCCATACTAACTATAGTAAGCTTAGGCCACTTTTGCGCTGACATCCTCAATTGAATGGCAACTCCGTCTGACTTGGGGGCGCAGTGGTTAGCGACTCCTCGACTGAGAGTCTGGAAGTTCTTTGTTTTTATTTATTGCTTAGATGGGGGGACGAGCTCACAGCCCACTTTGTGTTAAATGGTTACTGGAGCCCATAGACATCTACAACGTAAGTGCGCCACCCATCTTGAGATGTAAGTTGTAAGGTCTCAGTATAGTTACAACGGCTGCCGCGCCCTTCAAACCGAAACGCATTACTGCTTCACGGCAGAAATAGGTAGGGTGGTGGTACCTACCCACGCGGACTCACAAGAGGTCCTACCACCAGTAATTACGCAAATTATATTTTTGCGGGTTTGATTTTTATTACACGATGTTATTCCTTCACCGTGGAAGTCAATCGTGAACATTTGTTGAGTACGTATTTCATTAGAAAAATTGGTACCCGCCTGAGATTCGAACACCGGTGCATCGCTCAACACGAATGCACCAGACGTCTTAAGTTCGGTTCCTCCATGTGATGAACATTCATGCGATGAACAAGATTGTTTTGCTCTTTATTTGAATGTTTCGAATCTATATATTTATTTTAATGTATATACGTGTGTATGTCAATCTCTGTTCCCTGGAGTACAGGGATACCAATTTGGGTTATCCAGATCGTCGTGTGTAATTTTCCCGGATAATTTATTTATTATTAAATGTAAAAATAAAAAATCAGTCTTTTTTTTTCGAGACACGATTTTTGATTTAGTTCTGCTAGCAGTGGGAGGGTATGCGGAATGACTTTGGCCAGTCTTTGTTATGTTAGCTTTGGTATTATTAAGGCTGGACAACAATCGGTGGACACGACCAGACAGGACCCCTTGGGATCTTTATCATTGCCTCGTCCTCTGCTCTGAATCTCCAAACACAGCCCTCGTGAATCTAACCATAGGGTTTGGAGATAAGTGCCTACGAAACTCTTGGTCTGACTAACCATTGATTGGAGTTTCAGACCTGCTAGAACCCTCCCTGTCAAACTGACGGATTGCGTCATTAGCTAGATGCTCCCTAAATATGCTTTGTACTGGAGAGAAGAATTTATTTGTGTTGAGCTGAATTGACAGCCTACCCAGAACTATTTGAACTCAAACCCACTTTCGTATATATTAGCTCCGAGTTATTCGCGAAATTGATTTTAGGGTAGGTTGTTTAACCGCCCTCACGGAAATCCCGAAAAACTTTTTGCCAATCATCAGTCTGGAAACCCTGGTTTCAGAGCATTCAAAAATGAATACATATTATAGAAAATTCATGATTGTACTACTGCACTCAAAAATTTTACAACATTTAATATATTTAACATAATTTACCTTAAAAAAAGATATAATTCAAAAACATATTTTTTTAACAGATTAATAATTAATAAATAAATTGAAATACACGTCAATTTTAGTGATGCACTTTTTATAGTCAATATTCTACAAACATAAAAAAGGTTAATATCTTAATAAAATCTAATTGAACATGGCGAATTGTTAGCACACAAAAAAACTGATATTTAAAGTATTTAAATTCTGTGGTCTGATGCTAATAAGGCCTGTATACCTATTTAAGGTCTACTTAATACTAAGAATAGTAATCATTCTTTTTATTGTTAACAAACTGACCCAGCAGACTTCGTAGTGCCTCAATCGATAAAACAAACAAAAGGAATCCGTCCGACGGGGGGGACACATCAAAGGAAAAACAAAATTGTTATTTTTATTTAACTCCGAGCATTTTCATATTTATTTTCACCTTTTAAACCTTCTCTGAACTTCCACAAATAATTTAAGACCAAAATTAGCCAAATCGGTCCAGCCGTTCTCGAGTTTTAGCGAGACTAACGAACAGCAATTCATTTATATATATATAGATTATTAAAGATTAGAAAAATGAGCTATCAATAACTAAATAGTACGAAAACTAAACTGGTGTTTGTTACATAGTAATCTGAAAGATTTTTGAGAAACTACCGCCGTTTTGGCTCAAAAAAAAATCATGACACATTTTCAATAAACCAACACTATATCGTTTCATATAAAAACTTACTTTATATTTAACTAGCGACCCGCCCTCGCTTCGCTTCGGAAACATTAAAACACACATGAAACCAAAAAAATAAAATAAAATAAAAATTTAAAAAAAGTAGCCTATGTTCATCAGGTACAATGTCGGCTTCTAATGGAAAAAGAATTTTTCAAATCGGTCCAGTAGTTTCGGAGCCTATTCGAAATAAACAAACAAACAAATCTTTCCTCTTTATAATATTAGTATAGATGTCAAATCTTTTAGCTACGGGCCGCAGAATTATATGTTTCTCATTTACGTGTTAATTACTATCGTAATTATCATTAACGAAGAGACACGAACAATTTGCAAATTGAAAACTAAATTGGTGTTTGATACATAGTAATTTGAAAGATTTTTGAGAAACTACCGCCGTTTTGGCTCAAAAAAAAATCATGATACATTTTTTTTTTTATTGCCTTTATAGGCAGACGAGCATACGGCCCACCTGATGGTGAGTGGTTACCGTCGCCCATGGACTTCAGCAATGCCAAGGGCAGAGCCAAGCCGATGCCTACCGCTAAAAAACATTTTCAATAAGCCGACACTATTTAGTTTCATATAAAACATACTTTATATTTAATGACAAATCTTTTAGTTACGGGCCACAGAATTATATGTTTCTCATTTACGTGTTAATTACGACTAGTTGTCTAATAAATTGGAATTGTAAGTTTGTACACTATTATGATTGTATTTTATACTTCTATAATCACAAATTTCGCCAAGACTACACTATTAAAAATATTAACAAAGACAAACCATATTTAATCTATTCTCAATTTGACAACAGACGTCAAGAACAAAAGTTTGACAATAAATAGTATGCATGCGTGTGTGCGTCAAATACATGGTACGTAGTGTGTGTAATTTTTTCATTATTGATTTAATGTATCTTTTATGCATTATTTAAAAAAAATATTAGCATTGTGCACTCCTTCTCTATATTCTGTATAAGTGTGGAAAATTATATACTCCTCCGTCCGCGTAATTTTCGTAAACAGGGATACAAAGTTTTTGCTTCACGTATTAATATATAGATAATTAACAAAAAGACACGAACAATTTGCAAATTGCAAAAATTTAATTGAAGTACCTAGCATTATCGTGCGAGGATAATTACACGCTTACGTTCGGAATGGAAGATTTTAATTAGTAGTTTATTTTTCCCTACCTGTGCCGATAGCCTTGAGAGGCTATTTCAGCTTCGCCCTAACATGTAGGTGAGCTCGCGGGGCTCAAACCGGAGTGTTGCTAACACTGGCCCTAGCAAGAGCAGTGCTTCACAGAATCTACCACCGGATCGGAATCGCGACCCACTGAGAAGATAATATATCATAATCTATAAAATTATGATGTTTTTTATTTATTTCTTTGATAGGTAGACGAGCTCACAGCCCATCTGGTGCTGAGTAGTTACCGGAGCCCATAGATATTTACAACGTAAATGCCGCCACCTTGAGATATGAGTTTTAAGGTCTCGGTATAGTTACAGCGGCTGCCCCAACCTTTAAAACCGAAACGCATTGCTGTTTCACGGCCGAAATATACGGGGTGGTGGTACCTACCCGTGCGGCCTCACAAGAGGTCCTTAGAACCTTCCAACCTTAGAACTCACATCTCAAGATGGGTGGCGCATTTACATTGTAGATGTCTATGGGCTCCAGTAACCACGTAACACCAGGTGGGCTGCGAGCTCGTCCACCCATCTAAGCAATAAAAAAAACACGGAAAAGGCGTATAGTTCTGATGATGTAAAGCTATTACTGATTGCATTGAGCCTGATCTGCAACCTTGAGGTCAAAGGTGACCATTGCGATGTCTCAACGTCTACAATTGACGTAGTGTGTATAAAATCTTAACGGATTATTCGTTTTAGAGAAAAATCAAAATTTACTAACTGGCCATTGAAATCGCCGATGCGTGAAATTGTAACAATATTTAAAATTATTATTAAAATTATTATTATATAAATTAAATTGATTTTGTTATAAAATTAGCGTGACTAACAGACCGACGTTCGTATAGATATATTTGTAAGTCGAAATTGATTTAGGCTTTTAGGTATCCCGGGAAAGCGCAACCCTAATTCATTGACTATTGTTGTGACTATTCTGAGTGAGACCTTAGAACTTATATCTCAAGGTGTGTGGCGCATTTACATTGTAGATGTGTACGGGCTCCAGTAACCACTTAACATCAGGTGGGCTGTGAGTTAGTCCACACCCATAAGCAATAAAAAAAAATAAAAAAAAATCGCCTATTTCCGATACCAATGAAAATATATATTGCGAATTTGTAATCATTAAAATCCTAATTATAATTATCCGTTTTCTTAAATAAAACACGCGTAGATTTCGATAAAACGCCGGAAATAATTAAGTATTGCTTTTTATTAAATTCATCAGATAGGCGAAGGGAAATATTCAGCCGAATTCAGTCTTAGTGCTCTAGAGATAATTATTTCGCATATATTTTTTTTCGTTTTTTTTCTTTCTTTTTCATTTTCTTTTATATTTTATTTATTTAATAACAACAACGGATCGTGTCCTGTCCGTTCGTGTCAACGCGACGCTATCATTACAGTCCTAACTGATCAATCAACATGTTGATCGGGTGACCGCCATTTTGAATGCTTTTTAATAAACTTAATTTACCGTGCGACGTCATGCGTTATCAAACAATTGGCAATTAAATCTCACTGCCCGATTATGATCTAAAGAAAATGTTTATTAGTATATTACACCCTTTAAGAAGGAAAATAAGAAAAGGCTTCGCGTCGGCTAACAATTACATGTGATCTGAGGTTTACTTTTTTACTTTCCCAGGGTTATTTTTTTGTCCGACGAAAGCGGAAAGCGGCTACTTTGTTTAGCGCAGCGGGACGAAAGATGCCACTTTCCGCCCAGAGGGGAAAAAATAATTTAATTAAATGAATCATTGGCCTAACGGATAAGGCGTTTGGTGTATTGTATCGATGCGGCTGTGCCCACGTTCGAATCCCGCAGGCAAGTTAATTTTTTTTTTCTATAAATATACTTTATAGATGCTTACTACATAGTGGTAGGGTGTACTTTAAGCTCGCAAGGATATATATCGAGAGATGAAAGGCTATTTGGTTTAAGCGACATTTGTCTTTGTAATAATTGAATATGCAATTTCGAAAAGGGCATATGTCGCATATTTTGTTAAATACGTTTTTTTCATATACATTTAGTTTTGAGGCTTACCTACCTACCCATTTTATAATAATTCCAGTAATTTTCAATTGCTAATTAACACTAAAATATATCTCAGAAGTTAATATATTATTTTTACACTGCTTTAGAAAATAAGATCAGTTTTTTTTTTTCATTTCCTGAACATTTTACATTTTCAGAGATTGCATATTCAATTATAGGTATGTTTTATTTGCTATTAACAATAACAGTTCGATATTTTTAAATGAACTTCGATCAAATCAAACATCTGAAGAAGTTTATTTTCGTTATGATTTTTTTTGAAGTGAAAACTTCTTTAGAATCGTTGTGATTTCAAACCGGATGCAACGGAAAAAACGACAGGTAAGAGACACAAATACAAAAATGTGTAGGATGAAGCCAGCAAAGAATGAGACAGAAATATACATACTATTTAATACAGCGCCATCTGTGAGATTTTTTAATACTAACGTGTGTATGAAAGCTCTTGTNACAAAAATGTGTAGGATGAAGCCAGCAAAGAATGAGACAGAAATATACATACTATTTAATACAGCGCCATCTGTGAGATTTTTTAATACTAACGTGTGTATGAAAGCTCTTGTAGTGAATTTTAATTTAGGATTATACGTGAAATTAAAATATCAATTCACAGAGGGCGCTACCTTACAATTATTTACTAATGACAAAATTTTACATTACTTAAGACGTTTAGGATAATTGTATTTTAATTTTGGAAGGTTTCACTTCGACCACGTGTGAATTGCACACATGTTTTTTTTCCAAATTTTAAACTTCAAAGGGCTCTACTGTAGCGTTGCAAAAATATTGCTTAAACCAAATAGACTTTCACCTATTTAAATTTAGAGTACATTAGACATCGGACTTAAAGCCTACGATCATACTAGATATGTCATAAGAACGCCTGCTAAAGCTTTAGTCTCAAGCCGCATCTAGTATCATACGTATAGTTGCTATGGCGCGTATTATATTTTCCTCAAACGATTATCAGTTTTCATCGCAATCGGACACGACCCGTGGTGGAACGCTAACATTAATTCTGTCTCTAACTGTGCGCTAGATTTATGTATATATAAATATGTATGTATGTATTTAAGTAACTAAAAAAATTTACAAATCAGATGACGTTAATCGTAGGATCTGCTTATTTAAAAAATTCATTTAAATCTGTATCTGTCTACCAATAGGCAAAGACGTAACAATTATATGGCAAGTTCTAGAAGCTTGAGACTGTTTGTTGACAAGCCGGTGTTGCCATTACTCTTTTTTTCCACTATTATAGGAAAATATTAAAAACAAAAGATTTTTCCGAACCATTTGACGAATACTAGTTACAATTAATATTCACTGTTTGCAGTGGCTTCTGACGTCATTAACAATGATACGGTGAGCACTAACCGTCAAGAGGGTCGCTTGCTCAACTACCATTAAAAAATATATATGAAAGATACCTTTGGATATTTTTTTTAATTTTAAAGTGTAAAAAAAAACATTAAACAACGCCATCTGTATTTGTAGTGACTAACTAAAGTAAAAAAAAGAACAGTTTATACATAGAGAATACTTTTTTGTAAGTTTTGTTGAAATATAAAAATAAAATAAATAAAAAAAAACGATACTATATAACTCTCTTCTAAGTATAATAAATATTATAATACACGAAAAACAAAAGGATAATTGTAAAAAAAAAAATGAAACAAAAAACTGGACAATAACAGATTGCTTTATTTAACAAAAAATATATATATATAAATATAATATAAGGAAAAAAAACAACATTTTCCACACGATACAACTTTTTAACGTTTTTTTTTTAAATATAGCTCACGAACGCTGATAGTGTAAAATTTTGTTTTGATCCTTTGTCGTATCTCGCTTCTATACATATAATGTAAAAATTAATATTAACCCATCGAACCTTACAGTATTAAATATAAAATACATATTTCTTTTTTTTATAGCTATTTACAAAATACAAGTTAAGATTTAATTATTTTTCTTTAATAATAATTATAATAATAATATACTTTTTTTAACATTAATATAAACCAGTCTATAGTAAGGCTATTCGACAAACTTATTATAAAGGCGGAGGGAGACACTTTGACAGATGACAGATTTGACAGCTGTCAAAGTGAACGCCGTCCGACCTTGAGTGTTAGAGAAATTTGATTGGTTATTTTATTACTAGGTTTTTTTTCTTCATTACGTAGCAGGCAATTACGAAATATTCGTATCAAAATTTAATAAGAAAACCGAGCATTTACGTAAAAAAAGAAATAAAGTTAAAAACGAAAAAAAAAAAAACGTTTTAAAATAATATTATGCATTTTTTTGTGGTGTAAGTGTACTTGAAGATTTATTATGCTTTGTTTTAATTTCGCAGATGGCACCCGAAAACGTTGCGTGCAAAAAGAATAATTAATGAGATCAAATTAAGGTTTTAATTGCCTGCTCTTAAACAGTGTACTTGTGTAAATTACTTTAATTGTTCGAAATTTTGTTCAGTGTGACGCTTTTGGTAACATCGATTCACGATTCAACAAAAAAAAAAAAGGCAGCCCCTATAATGCAGTCTTATTGTCAAACTCGACTGACCGCTGTCTGATTATTGTCAGTTGTAGACCAACGCGAATCAGTAGAAGTTCTCATATCGCGGACTGAATTGAATTTTAATTTCATTTTAAATTATATCAGACAATGCGAACTGATTGTTTTGTATTCTTAAGCAGATTATTAAAAACAAGAATAGAAAATTTACAAAAAAAAAAGAAGTAAAAATTGGGCAGTATCAATTATAACTTATATTACAACTTAACCGAGAAATCTACAAAGAGAAACATCAATAATATAATCATTTGAAATAAATAACAAGTTACATTCTTTAAAAAAAAAACTGTTAAAAATAATTAAAAAAGACCTATTTAAAAAAAAAACTTTACGATTTATTTCCATGAAATACGTGTGATATTAAAACTCACTACATAATAAACTTTTTATCTCTTAATAAAAACTCTATTCCTATTTTATACCTTTATATAATAATTATTATTATTATTTCTTCATTCAAAGTTAGATACATTTAACATTATTCATATTGCGTCCGCACGCGCGCAGACATACACGAAAAAAAATAAAAAAAATAATCAAACAAAACTGAACGCGTACCTGCAGCCTTATCGCGAATTTGAATTCGAAAAAGAAAAAAAAACATTAAACATGTCGCATGCAATCTCTCCCGCGCTCCATAGACTAGCATGCAACTTCTTTTTTTTTTGTTTCCGGTACCCGTTCAGTTTTGCCGGGAAGTCGGGAGTAGCTGTCAAGTATATAAATTAGAAAAAGAAAAAAAATGCGGCTCACTAACGCCATCTATTATCGGCGGACGTGAATACCGTGAAAGCCGTCATCGTCGATGTGCCGAAGATGCAATTATCCGTGCGTGTAATCTAAAACACTGTCTAAAGAGAACAATTCTTTGTATAAAGCTGGGAAAACGTGATGCGGATGCGTCGCTTTGAAACGGCTCAGCGCTCCGAGGTGCATCAGGGAGAGATCTCTGCAATGATAAATGACGGGAATCAAAACCAAAACAGACACTTAAAAGCCCTCAAACTTAGTTTTTATTTCCTACCTAAGCTGATAGATAGCCTTGGGAGGCTATTTCAGGGTAGCATTTACTAGTAGGTGAGCTCACGGGGCTCAAACCTGAGTGATGCTAACACTGACCCTAGCAAGAGCAGTGCTTCGCTGAATCTACCACCGGATCGGCTGTGTCTATGGGTTAACAGACTTAGTACAATTAGTGTCTTTGACGAACAATAAGATATGGACGAGTATCGAAACTGCTTAAATGGTCGGCTCACGACTCACCTGATGTTAAATGGTCGCCGGAGCCCATAGACATCAGCAACATAAATGCCATCGACCTTGAGACATAAGTTTGAAGTCTTTACAGTTACATGTGACGGTACCTATCCGTGCAGACTCAAAAGAGGTCCTACCACCAGTAATTACGCAAATTATAATTTTGCGGGTTTGATTTTTTTTACACGATGTTATTCCTTCACCGTGGAAATCAATCGTGAACATTTGTTGAGTACGTATTTCATTAGAAAAATTGGTACCCGCCTGCGGGATTCGAACACCGGTGCATCGCTCAACACGAATGCACCGGATGTCTTAACCTTTAGGCCAGGATGACTTCAACGTGCCACTTTTTTTTCCCAAGCTGATAGCCTTGAGAGGCTAGATCAGCGTCGCCTTAACTAGTAGGTGAGCTCACGGGGCTCAAACCTGATGACGTTGCTAACACGAACCCTAGCAAGAGCAGTGCTTCGCAGAATCTACCACCGGATCGGAAACGCGACCCACTGAGAAGACTCGACGAGAAACTCAGTGGGCTGTGTCTGTGGGTTAATTTACTCGTCGAGCCCTTCGTCGCAAGCGACGGGTTCGACAAGAACGATGACCGGTGCTTGAGGTACCTAAAAGCACCGTTAGTGGATCGGGAGGATCCGAAAAACGTGCCACATGGCATGGCCTTATTGTTATTATTTATTTATTAGTTACCTGAAAGTGGGTATCTTGGCCAGGAGTGTATCCAGCACGGTGACGTCACCCTTGAGCGGCGCGTGGTTGACCTCGATCTCATGCCGCATCGCCGACATGGACATGTTGAAGAGACATCTGATCTCCGAGTTGCCCATCACGCCGTGACGCTCTGGAACCAACGGTGACAGTTATGATACAAGAAAGATATAACCGCCCTGCTTATTTCTGCCGCGAAGCAGTAATGCGTTTCGGTTTGAAGGGTAGGACAGTCGTTTTACTGTAAAAACTGAGACCATAGAACTTTTATCTCAAGGTGGGTGGCGGCATTTACGCTGTGGATGTCATGTACCACGCTTTATTTACAATAAAATATATATTTTTTACACTATTTTCAATTTAAATTTATTAAAATTTATTTTCTATTTTTTAGTTGAATTTTATATAAAGCGTGTTTTTTTAATTTTTTTAAACTATTATTTATTGTTACTAAGCGCCTGGATTGCCTGACTTTGTTTTTTTTTGTTTACCAACGTATGTTTTAATCTTTTTCGGTCTTTTAAAAATAGATTCATTCTCAATATCTGCGGATTCATCTTTCCCGGAGCCTATTAGATATTCCGGTACATTAGTTAGAAAATCGAAGAGAGAAATCGACATAGTTACATCACTGGGCCGCGTAGGGCACTGGTGACCGACTTTTTTTTTATTGCTTTGATGTGTCGACGAGCTCACAGCCCACCTGGTGTTAAGTGGTTACCGGAGCCCATGGACATCTANTTCATTCTCAATATCTGCGGATTCATCTTTCCCGGAGCCTATTAGATATTCCGGTACATTAGTTAGAAAATCGAAGAGAGAAATCGACATAGTTACATCACTGGGCCGCGTAGGGCACTGGTGACCGACTTTTTTTTTATTGCTTTGATGTGTCGACGAGCTCACAGCCCACCTGGTGTTAAGTGGTTACCGGAGCCCATGGACATCTACAACGTAAATGCCGCTACCCACCTAGAGGTATAAGGTCTCAGTATAGTTACAACGATTTTGTACTTACCTGGCCACAGGAGCACAAGGCTCTGGTATAGAGCCAGTTCAGTCTCGGTCAGCTTCAGTCGAGCGATGCTCTTGGCAGCCTCAAAGATTCCTTGCACCAGTGCTACGTCTCTGGGATCGCTGCGACCAAGTACATTACATTACTAGCCTACCCTCTATAATATGACTATTAATAATCTTACTGGTTTTATCGATACGCAACTTGTTTACCACGTGACACACCTTGAGACATGAGGTGGTAGTGTCAATGGTATTATACAAAAGTTGTCTCACGGTTCAAGCTTAAAGAAGCGATAGGGCGGTTCTATTTTAAGCCGCGAGCACACAATAAACCAATATTATTTTAACACACGCTGTATTCATAGTCATCGTGTTAGATAATGTTTTTGACACACCATTCGTGCTATATAATGTTCTAAATTATTGTACTATCGACGATCGAAATTCGACCATAAGTCACTGACCCCTAAGATTCGGATTCGTTTTATATATGAGTCGTCTATTATCAAAGGTGGCAATCTGTGCATTTGGACAAAAAAATATTATTGATATGTCAATACAGATTGATTTGAATATAATCGTCTCCTTCAAAGAATACGGTTCAAAACCTGCATTAAATAAAGGTTAATAGTTAACCTGTTATTTATCTAAGATGTCGTTCAGAAGAGTTTTGTGACTGTCAATGGAATACAAAGTCAATAATTCGTTTTTCTGATTTACCAATAATTGTCCAAAAGTCACATTGCCGGCTTTGATAATAGTCGACTCATATGTCACATCTATTAATTTCTATCATCAGTAATCGTGTGACGCTTAGGCGAAGCGACGTTCATTCGCCACGAAATAAAAATTTACTAAAAACGAAACACCCTGTATACGGTTGTTGATATTCAAATAAACCACCCTGTATGTACTCACCGCGCGTGCACGCACTCCCGCACGGGTAGCACCACGTCTCCGTAGAGCACCTGGTCGCGGTTCACGTCGATTAGCCGCGACAGACGGACGATCGCCAACTCGAACGAACCTTGAAATGAAATCGATACATTAAATCGATATATTAAATCGATACATTAACGACACGAACGTTGGGTCCGAAGCTACCCATCGTCGATAACAGTAGCTATAATCGCTCGAGGCTATCTGATAGTCTCGAAAGTATTTTAAGGTTTCGCCAATCGATTTCCTTACGGTTGAGCGCTCGTGAGCACCTGTGAGCTCTGCTGAGCACTCGTGATTGCTCGTGAGCATTGTGATTTTTGTAAAATCTTTCGTATCGTTTCTCACCTGATTTAAGCAGCAGTATTTGATCGTCCTGGGTGAGCTTCATGAAACCAGGTATGAGTTTCGCGAACTCAATGATGTTCTGGATCATCGCCGTGAGCTTGTCGGCGCAGTCCAACCACATCTCCTCGTAGGTCATGGAGTTATAGAACAAGAGCCTGCGTAGAAGATATCACATTTTAATAGGCGCCTCTCCCCTCCCCCCTCTCCCATTATCTACCTTTGACGTTTATAATGCAACTTTTTTTTTCCTACCTTGCTAAGAGCCTTGAAGGGCTATTTCAGCGTAACCTTAACTAGTAGGTGAGCTCACGGGGCTCAAACCTGATGACGTTGCTAGCACGAACCCTAGCAAGAGCCGTGCTTCGCAGAATCTACCACCGGATCGGAAACGCGACCCACTGAGAAGATCCGGCGAGGAGCTCAGTGAGCTGTGTCTGAGGGTTAATTTACTCGTCGATCTCTTCGTTGCGAGCGACGGGTTCGACGAGAACGATGACCGGATAATGCAACAATGACAGAACAATTGCGTAGCTACGAATCACAGCGGAAAACAAAAACACAGCGACGACCTCATGCAAAGAACGATGAGGTAGGTTCGTGTAGCACGAGCTCACGGCTCACAGACATTACTAGCCATAATACCACCACTCAGCTTGAGACATGAGGTCGAAATGTCAGTTGCACGCAACACTGGTTTGCGACAGCAACGATAACGACCAGCAATGTTTAACTAACAATTGCTGTTTTTTTTATTGCTTAGATGGGTGGACGAGCTCACAGCCCACCTGGTGCTAAGTGGTTACTGGAGCCCATAGACATCTACAACGTAAATGCGCCACCCACCTTGAGATATAAGTTCTTGGGTCTCAAGTACAGTTACAACGGCTGCCCCACCCTTCAAACCGAAACGCATTACTGCTTCACGGCAGAAATAGACGGGGTGGTGATACCTACCCGCGCGGACTCGCAAGAGGTCCTACCACCAGTAAGTCCTACACCCGGTTTGTCTTGGAACGCGAAATGTAATCCTAAATAGTACAGTCAAACCTTAGGAACCTTACTTAGAAACATCCTGGGGCTTGCCGAACATCTCATGTATGTAATCCAACTTCGGATTTGTATTCGCGTGCGCCTCTGTCAAACTTTTCACTAGCACCTTGCTAATGTCACCCTCCACTGTAAAAAAAAAATTAGTGTGGTTTAAAAAAAAAAACAATCGTCGCGACAAAATCGATTTTAAGACAATAAAAAAAACAAAAACAACAAAGAAACTAGTATCATTGGGAATAGCAAGAACAACCGAAACACAATCATCATACAAACTACTTCTAAAACAATAAAATAAACAGTATAATAGCGTCTAAAAACTAAAACATAAACTTATGTAACAAAACTTAAAATATAAAACAATAAAAACTGGCCATAGAGAATCGACTTAAATAAAAATAAAGTTTACACAAATATAATAATAGATGGCGCTATATAGCTTTTAGAAACGTTCTGACAAACGAACCTTATGTTTGCAAATCAAAATGACATTGTAAACATTTCAAATAAATTATTGAGATTCATTTTCGTTATTTATATGGTGGATGTTGCTTTTGAAAATGGCTTTAGATCCCATCTCAGCACTTTTGTTAGGGAGTTGCATTATGGGCTGTTGGCGTAAGTGATTTTTTCTCTTTTAAATACTCCAGCTAGCTCAGTATCGCTACGTTTGAAGTATAAAGTAGAATTTATTTTATCGGCTGAAGCCGGCATGTTACAAATATTATAAATACGAGTTTGTGAAGTATTACAAAGGAAGATTACAAAGAAAATAATGTTTCAATTTATTTTAACAGCATGCTTACTACCGTGTTGCTTCACGCTACCGCTACTGTCCTTTCCTTTGATAATCGTACGTGAATCACAGCCAAATGACGGACAAGAAGTGAGTTCTAGATTAATTCGTGACTTATTTGAAAAATGAAATGCATAAATTCCCGAATTCACGTTATACTCCATCCGTTTTGTGGTGTTTTAAAGATTTTTCACCGAATCCTCTAAGGAGAATCAAATCAGCAACTGTTCTTATTAGTTTTAAATACAACATTGGGACACAAAGTCCAGATTTGAATTGAATTGAAATTAGGATTGCTTCGCGCCAAAAATAGACTGTAATTTGCCCCATAAATTTTGATATAAATAAATATTTATTTAAATTTAGATTTAAAAAAAAAAGTTTAATTTTCAGACGACAAGTAATACATACAATTTATTTTGGTCGAAAAGTGGATTTGTAGTGAAGAAAAAGAAGAATAGTCAGTGAACAAAAAAAAACAAATATAAACATTTTGTAGCCGTGACGCCATTTTGATTTTAATTTGCGCCTTCTCTAAGACTTCTTAATATTTAAGGTTGATTTATGAAAAAAAACAAATTATAAATTCTCTACAATCTACACTAAAATCGTAATTATGAATAGAAATACAATACATTCAAGCAATAAAATATCATAAAATCAATAAACGAAATTTGATACAACAACAAAAAATTATCAGCTACATGTTTTTGTCAAACTTACAAGGCATATCGTCATTAGAATTATTAGCGCCGTGGTGTCTTCTCGTTGACACAATATTGGGGTTCACCATTCCCATGGCGGACATGTTCATGTTCATGGGGTCCATTAGCCTCTCGTGGCCGCTGCTCGAAGTCAAATCATCAGGACTCAAGTCCTCGCTGGTCAAGGAGACGGAGCTCTGACCGCTGACAAGCACCGTGTTCTGTATCTCCATCGGGCTGTTTTGCATGTTAGAAGGACTGTGTAGGAACGTTGTCGAGTCGACGTAGCTGGCCACTAAGTTATCGACGCCCATGGAAGTCTCAGGCTTGATCTCCTGCTTAATGCTGATGACCCCTGACGGCGACTGGATCCGGTCGTCGTACCGGTCGTACTCCTGCAGCCGTGATCTGGGCAGCTCGTTTATGGCCGATGGTCGGATCGTGGTCGTGGTGGCGGTCGTGGTCGCGGTCGACGGTCGGACGATGGTCGATTTCTGGCGCTCCTCTATTGACAATGCCGTTATTGTACCGGTTTTTGTTAATGGTCACGTGGCTTTCGAAAAATGCGGGAACAGAATTTGAAACAACGCGAGATAAGTGTTTACGGCTTGTACTAGTATAATGCCTTTGAAACGTCTGGATAATTCCAAACAAACAGATACTTCAAAATGGACGATGGCAAGCTATTTCAATGACGTGAATTTTCGGTGAAATTCGCGGCAAAAATGAGCCGCCCAAGCTTGCGTTACAAACAAGTTGCTTTAAAACGCTTCACAAGACATTACCGTCATGTTTAATGTACACTGAAATAGTTTTTATTAAATTTTTCCGTGAAAATTCACCATGAATAATTCATTTGATGTAACTTATCGCGATTACATTCCCATTATTTTGAAAACCACGTTTGAATTACATACTGAAAACGGCAACACGTTTTAATACAAAAAAATATTGTTAGTTTGATAAGGTACATCGGTTTCTTGTCTTTTGCATCGATAGTGAAGTTCAAGAACGATTGAAAGAGACAAAACATTTTGTTACTTTCTTTAGGGTTTATCTTTATTTTAGGCGCTTAATATCCGAGACGTTCCAATGCACGCTATTTAGAAATAGTTATGTTTAGCATACAATTTCACAAGTTAATTTATACTGTATTTTTATTATATTAAAGTTAAATTTCGCAATTTGTTTAACTTACTGATTTAGCTATGGATTATTTTTACAATTTATTTTAATATTTCATTTCATCACAGTTAATTTATGAGTATCAGATTACCGTTTCCGAAGACTACAATATTATAGAAGTAATGCCTCAATTTACACCGAAAAAAATGCTAAGGTAAGCAACACGCATAAGGTTATGTTCTGAAGCCGCATCTAAAGGTCACGCAATGTCGGACATTGTCGACTATGCGTGTTATATTTGTCCTAAATTGCGTTCAAAAACATTGCTAGTACTTTTTTCTGTCACCGTTACTTTTAAAGACTCCTCTAAGCTGATTATAGAAATGAACTGACCGTGACTTATGAAGTCTGCGTCCAAGAACCCTGTCTGTTTGGGCTCGTATGTCGTTGTGGAGTCCACGTAGTCGCCTGAGACCTCGTACGGGGGCTGGGCTGGGGGCTGCGGCTGCATCCCGCTCATGTTCGAGGGTAGCGCTGGCCCGGCGTTGTTGTAGCCATACGAAGACAACGGCGACCCGTATCCTGGGTAGCTGTAAGAGAATCATCCGGAAATTTCACGTACAGGTCAGCGAAAGTTTAGATTTTGTGATGTGTAAATAATACGTGCCGCTTTGAAGAGCGGTACTGCAGTTTTACCTTCATTTTATTTCATTGCACTCCATATTATCATTTATCATGGGGATGGAAATGTTAATTGAAATAAGACATGACCTAAAGGTCTTAGTTACCACGTCATAAAATCCCTTAAAATAAAATGTATAATATAAACGCTTTTGACAAGTTGTTGGGATATGGGTTATAAAAAAAAAACCGAGAGCTTATAAATAATTCTAATTAATTCTATATTTAAAAATGTATATTAAGTAATCAATGAGTGTTCGTCAATACAATTTTGACATGATAACAATCGCCTACCACGTATCGTTATTAAATTGAATGATAATTTAATTAAGCCATCATTAATTTGCGGGTGAATGCAATCGTTTTTCAATCAGTGCGATAGGGTTGCGGTTAAAAAATAGTGAACGAACCACAAAATTCATATTAAAAGTTTTCGAGTGGACAATTGCTAAATTTCAACTAAAAATATACCAAACAAAAATCATTTGTAAACTACTAACCTATATCCTCATTCTCAGAAAGTAAAAGGAATCTTAAAGGTTAATACCAAATTAATTCACCCACGTATCGTATCGAGGTAAGTTACCGGCGACATCTGTTATCGTTTTAAAAAAAACTTTTAGTACCGCAAGCCGTTACTAGATGGCGCTACTTGCTTGTTATTCGTCGAACCGTGTCAGATAACCGTTCGCCGGGAAAATAATAGTGTACCGCGACTAAGCATTGTAATGAAGTAATAACTGTTCATAGCAGCATTTTAATGTTAATGCCGTAATGGGAAAACGTGTTTGCAATTCTTTTGTTCGGTTATGCACGGTGCTCGACGTGGCTTCGAAAATTAAACTATTATTGCCTTTTATAAACATTATTTACGATTGGTATACTGGTTGTTTTTTTTTTTTTGTAAATAAAAACTTCTTTCACCTTTGCCATTTGAAATTCGGAGAAAAAAGATTTAAAAAAAATAATGAGTGGCGTCTTACGGACATCCGATTGGAACAGAGTACTTTTTGCTATAACCTTTTTTGTGTTGTATTAAGCTAATGATTAAAATAAAAAAATAAGTAAAAGCAAATAAAGCTGGCGTTCTAGATAAATTTCCGGAATGCTTCACTCGCAAATAATTCCGGCCTAATTAAAATGTAAATGTAAATAAATAAATAACTGGAAACAAATCACGCATAGTCATCACGGGTACTAGAGACTGAGATACATACTAATATGCGTAAAGAGCAAACAAACCTGTGTGTTCAGTGCGAGTCCTTAACGTTCTCGATAGCGTAAAAGTTAACTTAAATTTGTATGCAGCTGAAACAGCGCCCCTAGCGGCAAACGTAGGCAACGCGTTAACTTTTACGCTATCGAGAAACTTAAAAAACTCTTAAACGTTTGTACCGATGCGGGAATCGACCCTAGGCGCGACGTTTTTTTTTATCGCTTAGATGGGTGGACGAGCTCACAGCCCACGTGGTTTTAAGTGGTTACTGGAGCCCATAGACATCTACAACGTAAATGCGCCACCCACCTTGAGACATAAGTTCTAAGGCCTCACCTGTTATAATGCCCGTGGAACTGGTCGCTCGAGCTGGGCGTCTGCTGCTGGGCGTCGTACACGGAGTCCGGCGCCGCATCAGCCTGCACCCGCATCTGCGCCTTGTGGTATCTGACCTCGTCCTCGACCTTCTCCCGCTGCTTCTTCGACATGCGACCGAATTTGACGGCTGCAACAGAACGGATATGTTTTAGCTACCTATTGGTTGGTAGCCTAAGGGTCTATTCCAGCTAAGCCCGGACGGATGAGCTCACGGACTCAACCTGAGAGAATTTGCTAACACCAGCCCTAACAAAAGCAGTGCGTCACAGAATCTACCACCGGATCGGAATCGCGACCCACTGAGAAGATCCGGCGAGAAACTCAATGGGCTGTGTCTAAGTCTTGATAAGTTGAACAATATTTTTTTTAAATCTGGCTGCGGTATTTGGACATTGGTATATTCAGCTTATCCATTAGGTCACGACCTGATTTTTTTTTTAATAATTGAATATCTGAGTCAAATTTAACCCCTCATAACGTAAACTTCTTCGTGGGACAGTCAGGCAAAATTAAACTCAAAAATGTTGCAATGAAAGTTGAATGTAGAATGATTCACGAAAATCACAAAACGCGCGAATATTGTCACCCGATTAATTACACTACCCGCCGCACGGAGCGCTGCCTTCGCAAAACGGCACGTGACATAATGAGCGTGATTTTCGCATTCCCATACAAGTAATCACGTTTTTTTTTATTTTTAATACAATAATAAATACATAACCATTGCAACTCAATGATAAGTCAATCGGCGACGCACACTAAGCTGAGACGCGTGTGTGCAAAGCGTGGTTGTGTGCGTGACGCCCGCTGATTGGCTGCGCGCGCTCGTGTGCGTTCGGGAAACATCGCGCCTCGGCCGTTGGCATACTGCCTAGTGGAACAACGAACTCTCGAACTCGACTCTGACGTACATGTACATGACGTATCGATACGTAACCCGCCGGTCCCGTTAACGCGGCAAAATCAAAACAAACTCACGCTCCGAGACGTCTCGCCCGCGAATACGACCACTAAAATCGGTTGTGTGCGCTTAAATTTTTCGTCCATGTAATTCTTTATTTAAAAGGTTCACTCAACCGCCGATTAGCGTTGGTCTCTATTTCCTATGACTGTGTTTGTGTCGAGAGGTCTTTTTATGTGGTGGCGTATCCAATGTAATTTGACCTCTGTTATGGAAGTGTTTTAATTACACAATGGATCTGTTCGATTGGACCTGTACTACAACAAAGCGTTCTATGTTTTTTTTTAAATTTATGAACTATTCTGAAAGAACAATAGTTTTTCTGTGTTCGAAATAAACGATTCCTTTTTCAAATATGATTTACGTTTTTTTTTTATTGTTACAATAACTAACGTTTATGAAATTTATATTTATGTTTTGTTACGTGTCAACTATGTACTAAATTTTAAATAAAATAAGAACTCATTGTTCTTTATTTAAAATTTAAAATAGTTTTATTTATTTATTTAGTAGATACGGTTTTTCCATGGCTTTCATGTTTGAAATTAATATTTTTTATGACAGAGATGCATAAAAAAATGTGTTCATAGAATAATTATCATCGTAATGTGTGCTTAAAAAAAATCTAGTTGCAATCAAGTTCTCTTACACAAACATAATATCAAGTTATGTTATATATGTTATGTATATAAAAACTGGTATATGCATAAGCGTTACGTCGTCTGTGTGTTGTGTAATCATAGTGCCGGGACATATATCGATACCGTCGATACTTTTATACGTTTGTTAATATATTTCGCATATAATTTTCGTTGGGTCCATCCAAAGAAAGTACTATTAGAATTAAGTCTGTACGTGTCTGACGTGGTCCCAATTATATCAAAGCCTTAGTTATTTCTGCCATAAACCTATCATGAGCTCCGGTTCAAGAAACTGGGATTCGCTTCAGTTAAATTGTTTCTGTTAAATCGACCTCATGCTGGAAGATATGACATTAGTACTCGCGTTGTAGGCAGTCAAATATAAACCAGGATCGGATGTTGATATTGTTCATTTTTAATAGCACTGAGTGTGAATACGAAATTATTTTAATAAAAAATAAATAAATAAATCACAGTGTCCCATCACTATTTTGCTTGCGTTCTATTGCGCAATATTACGCCCGAACGGCTTCTCGCTATGCGCTGCACGCTCCCTACTACATAATACAATTAAACACTTTTAATGAGGTACATTCTTATTAAGATTAATTATTCAAATTCAAAAATCGAACAATTTCATTTTTGTGTACGTTTGTACAAAAAAAGATGTTTCAGAACGACAACATCATTGAAAATATTATAATTTTTAAACACATAAGTACCTAAATAAAAATTAAAAACAAATTCCAAATTTGATTTTGAATTGACGGTGCTTGTTTCTTCGCGGCTCAAGTTGAGTTATGAAATTGAAATTCGAATATGGAATGTTTGGATGTATTATTTTTCCCGCATTATTTTATTGTACCACGTACAAGCTCTCTAAGTGTTAACTAAGTGTTCTCTAAGTGTCATTACTGGTGGTAGGACCTCTTGTGAGTCCGCGCGGGTAGGTACCACCACCCCGTCTATTTCTGCCGTGAAGCAGTAACGCGTTTCGGTTTGAAGGGTGGGGCAGCCGTTGTAACTATACTGAGACCTTAGAACTCATATCTCAAGGAAGGTGACGCATTTACGTTGTAAATATCTATGGGCTCCAGTAACCACTTAACACCAGGTGGGCTGTGAGCTCGTCCACCCATCTAAGCAATAAAAAATAATAATTACAGAGTCTATGGCCATCATCAACTCCGTAACAATGAAGTCGAATTCTCAATTACATTGTTAAACACCTTCCCGCTTTTCAAAGAGGAACACTTAACTGTTATTGGTAGTAACTACGTATACAGATCATTACATAATCATTGCGACCTGTTTTTAATACGCTGTCATACCTTAATCATGACCTACCCGTAGACAGTGGTCTAATCTGTACCAAACCAATACATTTATCTACATTCCTAATTCAAGGGAGTATCTTTATGTACGGCCCTGACATCGCGGCTATTACGCCTCAGACTGTTTTCATTATTTTTCTTCGTCTTTTAAATTTCAATCGTAAATCAATTGTTACAATTAAGGCCGTCAGCGCAAAAGTGGCCTAATCCACAATTTTTCATAAGCATGCTTATTGCATTATGTATATTGCAGTTTATTTAAAATATAATAAATTTTGATGCAAAACCGGCCTATCCATAGTTTCGCCCATAGATAACAGATGGCTTTGTAAACATTGTTTTCGCGCGTATTGTTTTTTTTTTTGCCTACTCAAATTCTAATTCATGCAAACTTAAACCTTATTGCTCCATAACAACTATGGTAAGCTTAGGCCGCTTTTGCACTGACGGCCTCAATTAAGAAGTGAAAATACAGAACGTTTTCTCGAAACGCGGTAGGAAACAGGCCCGGGGTGAATGACCCCTTATCGGTCGCTGATAAAGTCGTTACGTTAAACAATCAGACTGTGTAATGTATAATACATTAGTCATCTGGAATGCGGAAACTGCTGTCTCGGGAAGAAGTTTGCTTCGACACAATCACCACTAGGTGTCGCTTAGAATCGTAATGGCGATTTTTTTTTCCTACTATTCTAGGCTATTTCAGCGTAACCTTAACTAGTAGGTGAGCTCACGGGGCTCAAACCTGACGACGTTGCTAACACGAACCCTAGCAAGAGCCGTGCTTCGCAGAATCTACCACCGGATCGGAAACGCGACCCACTGAGAAGATCCGGCGAGAAACTCAGTGGGCTGTGTCTGAGGGTTAATTTACTCGTCGAGCCCTTCGTCGTAAGTGACGGGTTCGCTTGAAGTACCTAAAAGCACCGTTAGTGAATCGGGAGGATCCGAAATTACGTGTTTTGGGCGACGTCTACTGCTTTCCATTCTGTCCGCAGGATCGGGAATGATACTGGCGGCTGCTTGCTTTAGTACGTTGTAGATGTATATGGGCTGATAACCACTTAACATCAGGTGGGCTGTGAGCTCGTCCACCCATCTAAGCAATAAAAAAAAAAGACACGTTACAACTATAAAGGAATTCAAAGCTTTTTATGATTGATCTATCACTCACCATCACGACTCATGCCGAGTTTGAGGCACTTCTGTAGTCTGCAGTACTGGCATCGGTTGCGGTTGACCCTGTCCACGACGCAGGCCTTGTTGCGAGGACACTGGTAGTTCACCACTGAAACACGCCGCTGAGTTAATAAGGACATTTCAAGGATGAAGTCCAAGGTTTTTTTTTATTGCCGTATAGGCAGACGAGCACACGGCCCACCCGATGGTGAGTGGTTACCGTCGCTCATGGACATCAGCAATGCCAGGGGCAGAGCCAAGCCGCTGCCTACCGTTTAATACTCTCCATAAGCCCCGTTTGAAGAAGGGCATGTCATAGCGCTCGGGAAACACCGTGGAGGGGAGCTCATTCCATAGCCGGATGGTGCGTGGCAAGAAAGATCTCTGGAAACGCACTGTGGATGACCGCAGTGGCTCCAGGTAGTATGGATGAACTCTACTCCGGTGGCGGGCGGTGCGATGGTAAAAGCGAGATGTCGGTATCATCTCGAACAATTTCTCAGATCACTCCCCAGTGAACTGGATTCGTCGGAGCGCGGTATAGAAGTGAAACGAAATGGTCCGATTTGACAGGTTTTAGATAAATAACCAGTATAGTTAACCTTCCTATAACACGGTAGACACGTTCCTATTAAGTCCCGCGTTGTACGAAACCGCGTTATATGCGACTAGAAGCCAATACAAAAAAGGAGGGTATTTTTTCTGAATGAAACATCTCAACTATGCCTGTATGTATTGTTTTACTTATCTATCTTCTATCTATATATATAAAAATTAATTTCTGTTCGTTAGTCACGCTAAAACTCGAGAACGGCTGGACCGATTTGGCTAATTTTGGTCTTGAATTATTCGTGGAAGTCCAGAGGAGGTTTAAAAGGCAGATAGATGAATATGAAAATGCTCGGAATTAAATAAAAATAACAATTTTGTTTTTCTTTTGATGTGTCCCCGTCGGACGGATTCCTTTTGTTTGTTTTAAGTTTATTTTATACAAAAGTTTAGGTCTTTTATTTGTCGATTGAGGCACTACGAAGTCTGCCGGGTCAGCTAGTTATAGATAAAAAATAAGCAGCGAAATTTTGGTCTGTGTGTCCCATATATATTGTGTGTTCATATTCCAAAACGTAATTTTCTAAATAATTTCAAACAAAAATCTCTTTATCGCGTTGTAGAGTACCGTGTTATACGTAGGTTTGGGAAAATTTTCTTTTCGTATTAGACCGGAATCGTGTTGTAAAATACCGTGTTATATGTGGGTTTCATGAAAATTAGATGGATAAAAGTAACAAAGTATGAGTCTCATAAAAATTGTAGCTACTCTAAGTTGATTTCACGGTAGTTTACCCTTCAAACTGCTTCACGGCAGAAATAGGCAGGGCGGTGGTACCTACCCGTGCGGGCTCACAAAACGCCCTACCACCAGTACAAAGCAGTAACTTAATTAGGTGGGTCATATATACCCATAATTTAATTTTTTATCAAAGTCAAAGACGCCGACCTGTGCTCTGGGATCGTCTGAAGAATCCTTTGCATCCCTCGCAGGTGATCACGCCATAGTGCACCCCCGACGATTTATCTCCGCATACCTTGCACGGTATTATCTCGATTTGGGCTGAAACAAATAAAAGAACGTCATTAATGAAGTGTCACATCATGAACATAATTTACCGAATGGCTCTTTGGTTACAGATCCCATTGCGTCAATGATTAAAAAAAAAATTGTAAATTTTGACATTTCTATTGCCGCGTTCGAGAAAACTATTGAGGGTAAGTAAGTAGCGCCATCTATGTAAGTGTATTAAAAATTGTCCTCTCAAAGAGAGCCAATTAATTTGGCGTCATGTTAGCTAGTGGAAAGATTTAAAAAACAGCGCCCTAAACTACAACATTTCACTCTGTTTAAAACTATTATATTCATATAGTTTCCACTTTCTACACTAGCGCCACATTGGCGAGATTTCGAACTAAAAAAATTTTCCCTACCTATACTGATAACCTTGAGAGGCTATTTCAGCTTCGCCCTATCATGTAGATAAGCTCACGGGGCTCAAACCGAAGTGTTGCTAACAATGGTCCTAGCAAGACCCACAGAGAAAATCCGGCGAGAAACTCAGTGGGCATTAAAACTTGCTGTTTGCAGGTCGACACTTTTCAACATGTCTCCTATACAATGGTGCTCCTTACATCTACCCTCCATAGAGGGTGTGAAGGTGTGAGTGAGGGTGTGAGTGTATTTTCAGCGTATTTCCAGGCCAATTTATAAATAACAAGAGACTTTTTTAAAATTACGATGTCATCGTAAAAATCTGCGAGGCGACGCTTTATTATATCCATTAGCAGTACATAGTAGTACATAAACGTAATTACAGTATATCATTTAAAAAAAAGAATGATAAAAATTTTCATTTCAATAATTTTAGATTTTTAAAATGGATACCTACTCCACAGTTTTCTCTGCCGATACAAATAGCTAAGGCGTTATTCGTCGATATTTTAATAGTGTACCGTCAATTTTTTTCTATAAAATTAGTTATAATTTAGACCACCAAAATATCAATATACAATTGATGGTTCCAGTGTGCTATCCGGACTGAGATGTCTGTATGTTTGATTTGATTTGAGTTGAGAGGACGTCAAGTATGCGTAGAGGAAGAAGATTCGTCTTGGAATTTGTTCGCGGTTGTGAGCACTCGTGAGTATTTAAATGGACCATTTCAGCGTTATTGTTGAATTATGGAAATTGTTGTCGTTCCTTATTTGAAAATAATCTTGAGCAAACGTATAGAATTCGAAAATATTTTTTTTTTATGTTTTGTCCTAAGAACCTTTATTTTTAATCTCATTTTAACACATATGTAGGTGCGACTGTTACCAGAAACGCATAGGCGATATCCTCCTAATAAACTTCCCTATTTACCGATTCAGTTTACGGTTGCCTTTGATTCCACAGGGAAATCGCCGGTGACGTCTGGCAACCCATAAAACTAATTTAATACAAAATTGTATTTAATCTGTGCCTCATTCGAGTGGGATAAGCCGAAGAACTCACTATTATAATTCGAAATTTGAACTAAATTTTTCGAAAACTACGTAATTCCTGTTATTCCAATTTACGAATCTGTGGAATTCGATCGGGAAATTTTCGAAATTTAAATAATTGTAAAGCTCCGTTTTTGGTCCGTCAAGTTCGTCGACCCCGAGGCAAGGTCGGAGCGCGGCCGATGACTGCGAGCGCCTGTGTGCGTGCGTTGTCGCTGTGGTGGGGTGGCAACGGGATCGATTGGACACGCTCTGTAGATTAGTTGGGTTTTTTTTTTATAGTACAAGTTGACGCGCCTCTTTTCGTATCGAGAACTGTTCTTTTTTTGAAATCATTCCAATAACTAAGGAGATTATTGCTGTATTGTTTTTTTTTTTTTTTATTTGAATTTGGAAGAACGCTATTTGAAGAAGATTGTTTATAAGGTCGACTGCACATTTGTCAGCACATTCTAATAATTGTACTTATAATTAGGTTTTTATGTTAAAAAAAAAAAAAACAAATATTTAATATGAAAATTTGAAGAGTAAAATCCAAATCAAACAAAACCATGACACGTCCAGTAATTAAGATTTAATGAAATAGCAATTAATAAGTAATCAACTCGACGATTATGTTCATTAAAAGCGCCACGTGTAAAATGTATTCAAATGTTCTAAATTTGTTGTTTTGTGGAAATCATTTGAAAACTAAGAGGAACTCAATTTACCTAAACCCACTAATGATTGATTGTTCGCGGAATTAAAAAAAAAACCCAACACAGAATATTTTGAAGTGAAGACGAATGTTTTAATAAGTAACTCGTACTGTATAGGCATTTTGTGCCAAAAACCAATTAACTTGTAGTTCTCATGAAGCGCACGTCGGTTCAACGACTTCATCTATACAATGCCAATAAAAAACAATGCAGTTGCCAAATTTGAAACAATAAAAGTCATTCGTAATTTGTTAACGTGTAACGGAACGTATTAGAACAATAGTTAACACGTTTCGTTTCACGCAACGCGGCTCCAACCGACGTCCAGTTGCGAAATGACAGCTGTCAGTATTTGGTAACATCCTCTGTGACAGTATTGTCGTCCTAATCGCTGTTCTATATTCGAAATTCAAAACATTAAATTTTACGGGAGCTAGCATTCTATTTTATTTTTTTTAAATATAAAATTAAACACGGTTCTGAGTTTTTTTTTTTTTTTACGAAACTCATATTCGAATTTTGGCATCGTGTGAGTTAATTATATACTGTAACGTGTATTTTAAAAATCGAACGTGGATTTAATATTTAAAAGATTCGCGAATCAATACTTCGTTTTTCGAAAATTTTTGAATTTATACTTATCTATCTAATATATAAAATTCTCGTGTCACAGTTTTCGTTGCCATACTCCTCCGAAACGGCTTGACCGATTTTGATGAAATTTTTTGTGCTTATCCGGTATCTATGAGAATCGGCCAACATCTATTTTTCATCCCCCTAAATGTTAGGGATAGTCCACCCCTAATTTTTTTTTTTTAATTTTTAGAAAAAAATTTTAATTTCTAGATTTTTATGATACAACATACAAAAATACATACAATCCTCAATTTTCACCCTTCTACGATCAACCCTTATTTTTTAATAGCCATTTTAGTAATTTAATCATTTTTCCTCTCCGGTCGAAAACTGATCAATCGTCATTTAATTAGTTATCCCCGCCAGATGTCTACAGGTGTCGCTTCTGACCCAGTAAACAGCACGGAGTAGGGATGTTATCTCTACAGTTTTCGGCTATTATTAGTGTTTATGCTTCAAGGGTAGTAGTCAAACATTTTTAGTTCATCGCCTTGCATGTCAGATGGAAAAAGTACAAAAAAAATCCCTGAAGATTTCACTAACGATACAATCACAAATGTCGACGGATATCCAATATATCGTCGAAGGAATCCAGATAATGGCGGACAATCATTTATTATAAACATCAGCAACACAGACATTGATATTGACAATCGTTGGGTCGTGCCATATTNCTTTTGTTTAAACTTTATCTAATTTAACTTTTTTGTATTCATGTCTATGATAATAAAATCCTTTTGTTTAAACTTTATCTAATTTAACTTTATTTAACCAATTTCTAGAAAGTTGCATGTAGATCATTTTTCGAAAAATAAGGCCATAAACAAGTTTCACTTCTTACGTGTGTACACTAGTACACGCACACATTTTTATTTTTAAACACATAAGTACCTAAATAAAAATTAAAAACAAATTCCAAATTTGATTTTGAATTGACGGTGCTTGTTTCTTCGCGGCTCAAGTTGAATTATGAAATTCAAATTCGAATATGGAATGTTTGGATGTATTATTTTTCCCGCATTTTTTTATTGTACCACGTATAAGTTCTCTAAGTGTTCTCTAAGTGTCATTACTGGTGTTAGGACCTCTTGTAAGTCCGCACGGATAGGTACCCCCACCCTACATATTTCCGCCGTGAAGCAGTAATGCGTTCCGGTTTGAAGGGCGGGGCAGCCGTTGTAACTATACTGAGACCTTAGAACTCATATCTCAAGGTCTCATATCTCTTTTAAATTTCAATAAAAAATCAATTGTTACAATTAAGGCCGTCAGCGCAAAAGTGGCCTAATCCACAATTTTTCATAAGCATGCTTATTGCATTATGTATATTGCAATTTATTTAAAATATAATAAATTTTGATGCAAAACCGGCCTATCCATAGTTTCACCCGTAGATAACAGATGGCTTTGTAAACATTGTTTTCGCGCGTATTGTTTTTTTTGCCTACAAAATTCATGCAAACTTAAACCTTATTGCTCCGTAACAACTATGGTAAGCTTAGGCCGCTTTTGCACTGACGGCCTCAATTAAGAAGTGAAAATACAAAACGTTTTCTCGAAACGCGGTATCAAACAGGCCCGGGGTGAATGACCCCTTATCGGTCGCTGATAAAGTCGTTACGTTAAACAATCAGACTGTGTAATGTATAATACATTAGTCATCTAGAATGCGGAAGCTGTTGTCTCGGGAAGAAGTTTGCTTCGACACAATCACCACTAGGTGTCGCTTAGAATCGTAATGGCGATTTTTTTTTCCTACTATTCTAGGCTATTTCAGCGTAACCTTAACTAGTAGGTGAGCTCACGGGGCTCAAACCCGACGACGTTGCCAACACGAACCCTAGCAAGAGCCGTGCTTCGCAGAATCTACCACCGGATCGGAAACGCGGCCCACTGAGAAGATCCGGCGAGAAACTCAGTGGGCTGTGTCTGAGGGTTAATTTACTCGTCGAGCCCTTCGTCGTAAGTGACGGGTTCGCTTGAAGTACCTAAAAGCACCGTTAGTGGATCGGGAGGATCCGAAATGACGTGTTTTGGGCGACGTTGACTGCTTTCCATTCTGTCCGCAGGATCGGGAATGATACTGGCGGCTGCTTGCTTTAGTACGTTGTAGATGTCTATGGACTGATAACCACTTAACACCAGGTGGGCTGTGAGCTCGTACACCCATCTAAGCAATAAAAAAAAAGACACGTTACAAACTATAAAGGAATTCAAAGCTTTTTATGATTGATCTATCACTCACCATCACGACTCATGCCGAGTTTGAGGCACTTCTGTAGTCTGCAGTACTGGCATCGGTTGCGGTTGACCCTGTCCACGACGCAGGCCTTGTTGCGAGGACACTGGTAGTTCACCACTGAAACACGCCGCTGAGTTAATAAGGACATTTCAAGGATGAAGTCCAAGGTTTTTTTTATTGCCGTATAGGCAGAACGAGCACACGGCCCACCTGATGGTGAGTGGTTACCGTCGCTGATGGACGTTAGCAATGCCAGGGGCAGAGCCAAGCCTCGTTTGAAGAAGGACATGTCATAGCGCTCGGGAAACACCGTGGAGGGGAGCTCATTCCATAGTCGGATGGTACGTGGCAAAAAAGACCTCTGGAAACGCACTGTAGATGACCGCAGTGGCTCCGGGCAGTATGGATGAACTCTACTCCGGTGGCGGGCGGTGCGATGGTAAAACCGAGATGTCGGTATCATCTCGAACAATTCCTCAGAGCACTCCCCAGTGAACTGGTTTCGTCGGAGCGCGGTATAGAAGTGAAACGAGATGGTCCGATTTGACAGGCTTTAGATAAATAACCAGTATAGTTAACCTTCCTATAACGCGGTAGACACGTTCCTATTAAGTCCCGCGTTGTACGAAACCGCGTTATATGCGACTAGAAGCCAATACAAAAAGGAGGGTATTTTTTCTGAATGAAACATCTCAACTATGCCTGTATGTATTGTTTTACTTATCTATCTTCTATCTATATATTATATAAAAAATAATTTCTTCGTTAGTCTCGCTAAAACTCGAGAACGGCTGGACCGATTTGGCTAATTTTGCTCTTGAATTATTCGTGGAAATCCAGAGGAGGTTTAAAAGGCAGATAGATGAATATGAAAATGCTCGGAATTAAAGAAAAATAACAATTTTGTTTTTCCTTTGATGTGTCCCCCGTCGGACGGATTCCTTTTGTTTGTTTTAAGTTTATTTTATACAGAAGTTTAGGTCTTTTATTTATCGATTGAGGCACTACGAAGTCTGCCGGGTCAGCTAGTTATAGATAGAAAAATAAGCAGCGAAATTTCGATTACGTCCCGTATATATTGTGTGGTCATATTCCAAAACATAATTTTCTAAATGGTTTTTAAACAAAACTCTCTTTATCGCGTTTTAGAAGTACCGTGTTATTATACGTAGGTTTGGGAAAATTTTCTTTTCGTGTTAGACCGGAATCGTGTTGTAAAATACCGTGTTATATGTGAGTTACATGAAAATTAGATGGATAAAAGTAACAAAATATGAGTCTCATAAGAATTATAGCCACTCTAAGTTGATTTGACAGTAGTTTACCCTTCTAACTGCTTCACGGCAGAAATAGGCAGGGCGGTGGTACCTACCCGTGCGGGCTCACAAAACGTCTTACCACCAGTACAAAGCAGTAACTTAATTAGGTGGGTCATATATACCCATAATTTAATTTTTTATCAAAGTCAAAGACGCCGACCTGTGCTCTGGGATCGTCTGAAGAATCCTTTGCATCCCTCGCAGGTGATCACGCCATAGTGCACCCCCGACGATTTATCTCCGCATACCTTGCACGGTATTATCTCGATTTGGGCTGTAACAAATAATAGAACGTCATTAATTAAGTGTCACATCATGAACATAATTTACCGAATGGCTCTTTGGTTACAGATCACATTGCGTCAATGATTTAAAAAAAAATTGTAAATTTTGACATTTCTATTGCCGCGTTCGAGAAAACTATTGAGGGTAAATAAGTAGCGCCCTCTATATAAGTGTATTAAAAATTGTCCTCTCAAAGAGAGCCAATTAATTTGGCATCATATTAGCAAGTGGAAAGATTTAAAAAACAGCGCCCTAAACTACAATATTTCACTCTGTTTAAAACTATTATATTCATATAGTTTCCACTTTCTACACTAGCGCCACATCGGCGACATTTCGAACTAAAACTTTTTTTCCCCTACCTATACTGATAACCTTGAGAGGCTATTACAGCTTCGCCCTAACATGTAGGTCAGCTCACGGGGCTCAAACCGGAGTGTTGCTAACACTGGCCCTAGCAAGAGCAGTGCTTCACAGAATCTACCACCGGATCGGAAACGCGACCCACTGAGAAGAACCCGCGAGAAACTCTGTGGGCACTAAAACTTGCTGTTTGCATGTCGACGCTTTTCAACATGTCTCCTATACAAGATGGTGCTCCTTACGTCTACCCTACATAGAGAAAACATATCAGAGCGTATTTTCAGCGTATTTCCGTGCCGATTTATATATAACAAGTTTTATTTTTATTTTTTTATTTATTGCTTAGATGAGTGGACGAGCTCACAGCCCACCTGGTGTTAAGTGGTTACTGGAGCCTATAGACATCCACAACGTAAATGCGCCATCCACCTTGAGATAGAAGTTCTAAGGTCTCAAGTAAGTTACAACGGCTGCCCCACCCTTCAAACCGAAACGCATTACTGCTTCACGGCAGAAACAGGCAGGGTGGTGGTACCCACCCGCGCGGACTCACAAGAGGTCCTACCACCAGTAAATCACGAATTCATTGTAAAAATCGTTGATAAAGCTTCGAAAAGACACTTTATTTATATCCTTTAGCAGTACATAGTAGTACATAAACGTAATTACAGTATATCATTTAAAAAAAGGAATGATAAAAATTTTCATTTTAATAATTTTAGATTTTTTAAAAAGTATACCTACTCCACAGTTTCCTCGTCGCGACGAATAACTAAGCCGTTTTATAATTTGTGATTCGTCGATATTTTAATATTGTACCGTCAATTTTTGTCTATAAAGGTAGTTTTAATTTAGGCCACAAAAATATCAATATACAATTAAGGGCTCCAGGCTGCTATCCGGACTGAGATGTATGTATTTTTAATACGCTTTTATTGGCTTCAGACGTATATATGTTCCTATGTAACGGAATCCTTGAACATGATTTTGACCCCCTTCAAAACTTCGGATTAACTCGAAATTTAGTATACTTATTAAGGACCGATGACAATTCAATATATTAAAAAAAGAATTGAAAAAAAAATATTTGAAAAATTTAAATTTGAAATGAAAAATAAATAATAGTTTTAAAAAAGTTGGATTTTCTATAAAAGCGTATTTTGTTAATTTTTTTAAACTATTATTTAATGGAGATGAAGAGCAGGGAATGTGACAGAAATGATGCCCGTGTTGAAATACCCGGCAATTAAATGCCAAATACACCAGATATAAGATGACTCAAGCAGGGTCCGGTTAATCCCTGGTAAGTTAAGAGGACGTCAAGTATACGTGGAGGAAGAAGATTCGTGTTGGACTTTTTTGACGGTTGTGAGCACTCGTGAGCATTTAAATGGACCGTTCCAGCGTTATTGTTGAATTACGGAAATTGTTGTCGTTCCTTATTCGATTTTTTTTTTAAATGTTTTGTTCTAAAAACCTTTATTTTTAATCTCATTTTAAAACATATATGTAGGTGCGACTGTTACCAGATACGCATAGGCTACAATATCCTCCTAATAAACTTCCCTATTTACCGATTCCATTTACGATTGCCTTTGATTCCACAGGGAAATCGCTGGTGACGTCTGGCAACTCATAAAACTAATTTAATACAAAATTGTATAAACTGTGTCTCATTCGAATTTTGAACTAAATTTTTCGAAAACTACGGATTTCCTGCTATTTCCATTTACGAATCTGTGGAATTCGATCGGAATTTTTTCGAAATTTAAATAATTGTAAAGCTCCGTTTTTGGTCCGTCAAGTTCGTCGACCCCGAGGCAAGGTCGGAGCGCGGCCGATGACTGCGAGCGCCTGTGTGCGTGCGTTGTCGCTGTGAGGGTGGCAACGGGATCGATTGGACACGCTCTGTAGATTAGTTGGGTTTTTTTTTTTTTTTGTAGTACAAGTTGACCCGCCTCTTTTCGTATCGAGAACTGTTCTTTTTTTGAAATCATTCCAATAATAATTCAATAGTAAGGAGATTATTGCTGTATTGTTTTTTTTTTATTTATTTGAATTTGGAAGAACGCTATTTGAAGAAGATTGTTTATAAGGTCGACTGCACATTTGTCAGCACATTCTAATAATTGTACTTATAATGAGGTTTTTATGTTAAAAAAAAAAAAACCAAATATTTAATATGAAAATTAGAAGAGTAAAATCCAAATCAAACAAACCATGACACGTCCAGTAATTAATATTTAATTAAATAGCAATTAATAAATAATCAACTCGACGATTATGTTCATTAAAAGCGCCACGTGTAAAATGTATTCAAATGTTCTAAATTTGTTGTTTTGTGGAAATCATTTGAAAACTAAGAGGAACTCAATTTACCTAAACCCACAAATAATTGACTGTTCGCGGAATTAAAAAAAAAAACCCAACACAGAATATTTTGAAGTGAAGACGAATGTTTTAATAAGAAACTTTTTTTTTATTGCCTAGATGTGTCGACGAGCTCACAGCCCACCTGGTGTTAAGTGGTTACTGCAACCCATAGACATCTACAACGCAAATGCGCCACACACCTTGAGATATAGGTTCTAAGGTCTTAGTATAGTTACAACGGCTGCCCCACCCTTCAAACCGAAACGCATTACTGCTACACGGCAGAAATAGGCGGGGCGGTGGTACCTACCCGTGCGGACTCACAAGAGCTCCTACCACCAGTAACTCGAACTGTAAGGACATTTTGTGCCAAAAATCAATTAACTTGTAATTCTCATGAAGCGCACGTCGGTTCAACGACTTCATGTATACAATGCCAATAAAAAACAATGCAATTGCCAAATTTGAAACAATAAAAGTCATTCGTAATTTGTTAACGTGTAACGGAACGTATTAGAACAATAGTTAACACGTTTCGTTTCACGCGACGCGGCTCCGGCCGACGTCCAGTTGCGAAATGACAGCTGTCAGTATTTGGTAACATCCTCTGTGGCAGTATTGTCGTCCTAATCGCTGTTCTATATTCGAAATTCAAAACATTAAATTTTACGGGAGCTAGCATTCAATTTTTTTTTTTTTAAATATAAAATTAAACACGGTTCTGAGTTTTTTTTTTTTACGAAACTCATATTCGAATTTGGGCTTCGTGTCTGTTAATTACATACTGTAACGTGTATTTTAAAAATCGAACGTGGATTTAATATTTAAAAGATTCGCGAATCAATACTTTTTTTTTCGAAAATTTTTGAATTTATACTAATCTATACTAATATCCGTACACGGCGTGAATAACTTGACAAGTCGACTAATATCAAATTTTAAGTTATAGCAGAATTGTCGTCCAGATTACTTGTTTTATATGGGGAATAAATGAGTAACTCGATTCTCTCACGTATTTTTGGGATATCGCACTTGTGAATTACTAAACAACTTTGTTTCCAACGAGAACATGATGACATTTAGATATATCTAAACATATTAATATTATTTATTTAAATAACTCAACACGTTAAGTTATTTACGCCACATAATTAAATGAACTAACAGAATACCTTTAGATGATCAATTATTCACATAACCCATAATTGTGTTCGCGACTATACATATCTTGTTGTCAAGTTATTAACGGCTTGAAAAAGCATAATAATATTCAGAAAAAAGAAAGGATAAAGATGAAGCAAAGTGCAACTCATCCATTCGAACATATACATATGATCTTCAGCAGTGCTTACCCACCCCCTATCTTAAAACTTCTGTTTCTTTTTATAAAAGACCGCTATGGTCCTACAATCTCACAATCCATGATTAAGCAACTAATAAGGCTACATGTTACATGTAGGACGAAACCATCGGTGCTCGTCAAATCGCGTCGTGTCTGTGGCATTTTCTTCAGAATTTGCCTTCAAAAGATAAACAGGTCACATTTTATTCAGATATATGTGGAGGCCAAAACAAAAATAATACGGGTGCAATGATGTTCATGTATTTACTTCATGTGTATCCAACGCTAGAAACTATTAATCACAAGTTTCTTGGATTGTGATTCACATGGAGTGTGATTCGGATCATGCCTTCATTGAGAGAACCAAAGAGAAAACGCGACTTAAAATTAACTACCTATTTTAATGACTGGGTGTAACTTATAAGATCTTGTAAGATGAATAACGCATATGCCGTTGTATCAATTAAGCGCGAAAATTTTCTAAATTAAGTTCAAAAAAAGAGCCATTCACGGTTTAAAAAAAAGACAGTTCCGAAGATAAATTATCAAACTGTAAAATGGCTGTAAACCTATTGGAGAAATACGTTTCAAGATAGATTTGACAGTGAAAGCTCTTTTAAGGTAATCAACTTTCAGAAAAGGAGCAAATATAATATAGACAACGTCCAGATAGAAGTTGTCTCTAAAGACATCTTGCCAATAAGTAGACAAAAGAGAAGAATTTGGTGGATTTATTACGTTTAATAGACACAGCATTTCACGATTTTTATAAAAACATAAAGACAGACAACCCACCAAAAAAGGCCACAACTTAGATACTGAAGACCCTGATTTAGAGAGAAACGGAGAAGAACAGTAAAGAATAATAGAATAGTAATTCCAGAAGCAGAATAATTTAAGTTTCTTTTAATTAATAAAAAATATAATTAAGTACAAGTTTTGGGTTTTAGTTTGAGATTGATCAATTCAAGTGACTTATTATTACATCATCATTCTCCTCCCCTTCTCCCAGTCACCTGGGGTCGGCGCAACTTGTTTTCTTCTTCCATACTCCTCTATCATATAGCATTTCTTCGCTCACTCCCCTCTTACACATATTGTCTTTCACGCAATCCATCCATTTCATCTTAGATCTACCTCTTCCTCTATATCCTTCCATATTTATAGTTAACACTCTCTTACCAACCTCATTTTCATTTCGCCTCAGCACACTTTTTTTATTTTTTTTTATTGCTTAGATGGGTGGACGAGCTCACAGCCCACCTGGTGTTAAGTGGTTACTGGAGCCCATAGAAACCTACATCGTAAATGCGCCACCCACCTTGAGATATAAGTTCTAAGGTCTCACATGTCCATACCATCCCATCACATCCCATTCCATCTCACCATCCAACCACCATCAAATGGCTATTACATATTTATGTATATTTTTTAAATCTATGTTATCAATTTTATTACTTTTGTCGGATTTTAATAAATTGCTTAGGTGAATAAATTGAGAAGTCGTCGGTGAGCAACTTGATATGTCATTTTTTTCTTGATTAAAACGTTAATTTATTATTATACTTACACTGTGTGAAAATTCGGATGAAATTACTTAAATACGCATAAAAATTATATCAAAGGATAAAAAAATAGATTTACCAATAATATGTAAACTTACAAATGGCTGCCCTGAAAAGTATGCATTTTCGACTTGTCAATGTATTCACGCCGTGTACGGATATATAAATCTACAGTGGTTTTTACGGATGTTCCGTTATAACTACTGAACCGTGCATCCGATTGACTTGAAACTTGGTATCCATGTAGAATATACATGTACTTAATGGATAGGCTAATATTTATATGAGTGTTGGACTCCCTACACCAGTTGCGGGGGCGGTAATGATGAGAATCTTTGTGGGGGTGAGAAATAATAATGTTGATTTTAAATGCCCAGCGAACCGGACGGGTACAGCTAGTCTACTATAAAACTGTGCCCTTATGGATGTTATTGAATGACGGAATAAATTTCAAAACGTTTATGTCCTATATTCATAAAAATATACACGTTACAGAATTTAAGTGGCAATCAGAGTCCATTGACATCAGCGTGACAGCCGGCGTCCACTTTAAGAATCGAAGTTGGAGTCTCAAGCCTCTTCGAACCTCAAAGCCTGCTTAGCAGCATGATTGTGTAGGTTTATGGTGTCATTCCGCGTGGGCCCACAAACTCAAAATATTTTGTTACAAAGCAGCAAAAGCTTGCTTGTTAGAATAAATACTACCAGCTAAAGTCTCACGGTCGATAATAGCATCAAAATGAGGTTGTTATTAAAAGACATAACCCGAAACCTACTAATATGAACTTTGCCTAGTTCGTCATAAGGTCTGTATTCCTGTAACAGTATTCCACAATCGATTGCATACTGACTGTACTTGCCCCGGTGCACTCTGCCAGCTGATCGTGACGTCACAGGTCACCGACCCGCACTGTTCGAACTTCGAAAATTGTATCACGCCCGCGTGACGTCACCGAGAGGGGTTGTCCTATAGAAATGTGCGAACGCGCGAAAATTCAAAAGTTCAAGTCAAAATTGTTCGACATTAAAATTTAAATTCGTTTTATAAATTTGAAAATAGAATCGACCAAAATGAAAACTGCTGAAATAGTTTTTTTATTTTTTTAATTAAAGGAATTTATTTGAAATAAAGATCCTACCTCAAGATCCGAAGCGCGCAAAACTTGAATTCGGAACGAAAGCAAAAAAAAAAATCTTAGGTATAACACACCCACTTACGTCAGAGGTCGATGGACTCCGTGAAAAAAGCCCAAAACAAGGCTGAAGGCTCCAAATTTTAATCTAGCGGCCAACGCCCTCGTCTGTCCGAACTAGCAACACGAAATTATCGATGCGGTCACGCGACGCGATAGCTACGCTTATCCTTCAAGACATAAAGATTAATTTCGCGCTGCAAACAGGTTTTTGAGAGCGGCGTGGCTATTTTTTGTGATGTTCGAAATTTGAATCACAGAAACGGTCGTTCGAGTCTGTTCGCATCGATGTCGGCGGTTCGAATTTTGAATTCGAATTGAAGAATGTAATTTTAGTAGAAAATTTAATTGTTTGAGTTGGACATTGTCTGATACTGGTCTCGTATCGAAGTCCTTACTATTTTTACCACAAGACAGCAAGTTTTACTAAGTGCCAGATAGATACATACCAATGAATATGAGAATACGAATTTATCGTCATTTAAGTAATGATTTTCACATAGTGACAGTTTAAAGAAAAAAAATATGTATTTATGCGCATATAAATTTAAGTGTAACGATAATATTGCTATTTTCATAGTTACGTGGGCGAATGAGGATACCAATATTGCCTTTCAGTTTTTATCAAATCAGCCACAACCATCTTAGACCCTATAGACTTTGAAACCTTTGCCTAATACTGTGACACAATTTAAAAAAAACTAGTCTATTGTATTGGAACTGTTATTTGATTATGTACGAAGTCTCTTAACGAATTTGTTTTGAACGTAGTTCATAAAATAAAACGTGAGTTCAATGACCGTGAATGTAACAGCTGAAGCCAAAAACTAAATTTGATCGCGTAATATTCTTAAACAACTCGATTCGAATTTCAAAATCGAGTTTAATTTTAAAACAATTTATAGCGTTTTGTTTTGATGATTTCGCTACGTAGCGAGTTGTTTATGCTAACATATAATTTATTTAAATTTTACTACTATTCTTTTCTTTTTTTTTTTCTTCGAATTAATTAGAAATGGTATTATATTTTAAATTTCGAATTTCGAAGAAACGAAATTCGAGTTATGTTGCATAAGAATTTATTTTAAAATAGAATTCTTAATTTCGTTCGAAAATCGAAAGCTATTGCATAATTGCGATCCCTCTAAAAACGCGCTTACATTAAAATGTTTTTTTTTTTTTTTTTTTTTAAATAATAACCACGGATTCTTGTTTTACAAATAAAAAATTGCATCAAAAGCACAGCAACAACGTATTATTAACATTGCGAAACGTAACGCATTGGTTATCGTAATATTATCGCATACGTGTCGCGTGACGTATCGGGAGCGTTAACCCCGTTGCGACTTATGTACATCGCTTATAGAACTTGACCGACTTGAAAAAAAGAGGTGCCGGAAAACTTCGTACCGAGTTTCATTGCGAAAAAAAAAATTCCTCTATATACCAAAAGCGACTAGGAAGACCGACTTTGTTAATAACTAGATAATAGTTTCACAACAACGAGGTAGTTGCGTCCAAATGTTTCCATTGAGGTCAATGTATTGTGTGATTCATAATTTTCTTTTCAGAATCATCGATTACTCATTGAATTCTTGAAGTTTCTTGACACTGATGTCGTGACGCGCGAGTTTTGTCTTACGCAGGTGCGTACCTTGCTACCGAACCTCCAGGAATATTCCAGGTAAACCATATTAATTTTTTTTATATTTTTTTTATTGCTTAGTTGCGTGGACGAGCTCACAGCCCACCTGGTATTAAGTGGTTGCTGGAGCCCATAGACATCTACAACGTAAATGCGCCACCCACCTTGAGATATAAGATCTAAGGTCTCGAGTTATATAGTTACAACGGCTGCCCCACCCTTCAAGCCGAAACGCATTACTGCTTCACGGCAGAAATAGGCAGGACGGTGGTACCTACCCACTACTCACAAGAGGTCCTACCGCCAGTAAGAAAATAATGCACTCATATTTCCTGTCACACCTGATCCATAGTTAGCTACGACAATATAAATACAAATTTCATCTAAATCGCCGTCCAGTTTTGAATGAATTGTGGGATAGATGAGAAAAGCACCGAGGGAAAGGGACAGACATATATTTGTTCCAACGAATTATAGCTAGTTAATGAACAATTAATTAAAAACAATATAATGTTTATAAGAGAAAATAAAGCGGACTGTTTACTACGAATTTTTTTTTTTTTTTTTTGTAACGAATATCTTTTGAGAAAAAAATTCAACGTATTATAATTTTTTAAATATGTAAGGGCTTTTAGTGATTTTTTTTGTTGTTGAGGAATATGATTTAATGAATAATCAGCCATAGTGTATTAAATTTAGTATCAATGCGTTTCGGTTTGAAGGATGGAGCAGACAGAACTCATGTCTCAAGCGGCATTTACTTTGTTGATATTAATTGGCCCCGGTAACCACTTAACACGGAACACCCCATGAGCTCGTCCGCATATCGATGCAAAAAAAAAAAATTAATTTAAGAAAAAAAAAACGAAAAAATAATACATTTCCCAGTTGCGTGTTTCCCGTAACCGTCCATGTTCGCTCGACGGCACTTGTTCGCCCGCGAGTGTCCTGCTTTATATGCCGCTCACAGGCGCGCTCATTAGTTTTAGAACGCGCCCTAAAATAAAAGTGACAGCTATGCGTGACGTCACCGTGATGTCACGGGTCGACGACCCGATGCCGCCGGGGCGATGTACTACACGATTCCTAATTTGAAAAAACCGTTTCCATTACCTACCTACACTTCAAATTACATTCTAAATACAAAATATCTTTTTTTTTTGTTTTTTTTTTTTATTAACGGAATTCATACTTTTAGAAGACATAGAACACATTATTATTATTGCTAGAACATCTGAGGTTTTCATGTAATTTTTCTGGTGTTTTCGTATTGACCACTATGTACCTATGTACTTATAGATATTGTTCAGACAGTACTACTAATATACTGGGTCAGGCTTAGTATTGTGAATGTTGAACGTGGCACGGTTCGTTGACCCCGAAAACGTAAGATTAACCCCGTTCTCCGTTTTTAATTATGTCAAGGTCATTTGTCTTTAGAACGAGATGCTGACCCTTATTTCCGTTAGATTTTAGTTCTATTTACGTACAAACTGTAAAACTGTAGAGACAGTTTTTTCAAACAATTTCTCACACGTTTTTTTCTTTTTCCTTTTTAAACCTAATTACGTTAAAATAGGTAAAGCTTAATGAAAAAAATAATTGAAAATGTAAACAAAACGGGTTTGAAGTTTTAGGGCTTCTAGTACAAAAAAAAACAATATCAATGGCGCTAACAAATATCTCATCGAGACGTTCTAAAGTTAAAAAGAGATAAGAATAGTTTTGTTCTTAATTTAAAATTAAAAATGTTCGGTCGTTCTTCCGATGCAGCGCGCCGTGTCAGTTGAATCAACTCCGACCTTGAACTATAGTGATGTGCGCGAACACTTTCGGCCTCCTTTCGGGACGAGGCCGAAATTTACAAGAAATTTATTCTCATCGAGTCTTATTTTTAATATTCTAAACTACGAATAGAGTATGATTTTAAATCGCGGTACAGTCTTTCAAGTATTGGTGTATATTCGCGACCTGGTGTTAAGGGTTTATCGAAGACTTAACTTACAATAATGAAATTAAAATGTTATCAGACGGTTTTACTGGCGGTAGACCCTCTTGTGAGTTCACGCGGGTAGGTACTACCACCCCGCCTATTTGTGCCGTGAAGCAGTAATGCGTTTCGGTTTGAAGGGTGAGGCAGCTGTGGTAACTATACTTGAGACCTTAGAACTTATATGTCAAGGTGGGTGGCGCATTTACGTCGTAGATGTCTATAGGCTCCAGTAACCACTTAACACCAGGTGGGCTGTGAGCTTGTCCACCCATCAGACCAATAAAAAAAGTACTGTTTCGGCCAAATATATTTTAGTAAATAGAAAAGCATTAGCATCGGCGAGTTCAATCCTCTGGTTTTTTATTTCAAGGCTACTTACTCTGACTGCAGTGACGTCACATTCGTGATTCCGAATATTCAGTGGTTTCCCCGTAAATATTGCAAATCTTTGGTTATAATATTCTCAAGAGGTGACCTCAAGAGGCTGCGATCATCAACCACAGCTAGTTTGAATATGAGACCCTATCTAACGATATATAAGTCTTAAAATACAAAATGGCCCCACTTGGACGTTTTCTAAATACATTAATTAGTATTAATTAAACAAGCTGCCAGTGCGCTAACTGTCTAGTGACACCTATGAGTACAAGTGACAAGTCAAAGTGCAAAGGCGAGCCGCGAGTGCATTAACCTCGTCCCAAACCTACACGTGCTAACATTCTGTGCTTCAGTTACGTGCACACAATAATAATGCTTATTGCATAAGAAATACACGTGATATTGCTACTTCCCTGCTTAATTTCAGTCAAGAGTCTACCACGAAAAAAAATACAGGAGATTATCGCTTTTAACTTATTGGAAATTGGAATCAATTTCGTTTGTACGTAGTTGACAAATTCACTAGTGTCGTTTATGACCTTTCCGTACAAAATTCGTGTCATTACCGGTAATGTTTGATTGGTAGAATAACGGATAATATCTTCTTGCTCGGGTGAAAATTCCGATGAAAATAGAATTTACGCAACATTGTATTTAGGTTTATATTCATTTGAAAATAAATGCTCAATGCGTTTAGCTCCCTCGTACATTGACACCACAATGAAGGCAAGGACGTCTGATTTCAATAACAGCCCGCCAGTTCTGATTAGACAATCCAGAAAACCGGATTGTTCAAAGAATACCGAACCAACACACACAAGTCCAATACAGTAACAACAAAAAAACCTTACGAGGGGTGAAAGGGTAGGTTTAAGTGACATTTTTGCAACTTTACAGAAGAGCCATTGGAAGTTTAAAAAAATAAAAAAAATACAAACTTCTTCAGCTATTTAAACGGCGTAAACTTAATTAGAGTTCAATTAAAAACGTCGAGCTGTTGATGCTAATACCAAATAAAACGCACCTTTAATAACAAAGATAAATGTCGCATATCAAGCGAAATGTCCAAAAATAGCCTTTGACCACTCGATATACATTTTCTGGAATTTTCCAGACAACTGTTCACGTTGATCTTTAGAAAAAACCACCGGAAAAACCCAGCGCAGCACAAAACGTGTCACTAGCCGATCTAAGCGCTGCAGTAACCCAAATTTTTGTGCAATTAACACGAATAGAACAAAGACTTAGGTTAATTGCGAAGTATCATTATTGAATTTGGGGCACAAACATTCGAAATGTATTCGGGACACGATAATTATTTATCTTTTTAAAAAGATACTCAATGCTCTTGGGCAATGAGCGCACTTTGGTTTGGCGCGACTTTAAGTCATTTTCGCTATATCGATGGTTAAGCTATTAGCTTATTATGGGCATTACTTAGCTAAACGTCACACAGCCCTTTTGATGCTTCGGGCAAATTACAGCAACACTACCCAGATGTATTATAACGGGAAACCTTGGACATATTAGATGTGATGGCATTTTAAATGTACGGAACATATACTAGCTTCTAAAATAGCCTCTTCTGTCGCAAAACTCTCAGACAATAACTAATTATGTAACGCTGTGAGATGAACCAGCGCTCGGTTTCATGTACGTACGTCGTCCGTGCCAATAACAACGTCAATATTACACGCGTATTACGAGAACGTTGTCAACCGTTAACTCACTGAAGGCATGAAACAAACGTTAAAGAAAAATGAGAAGTCAGCCTTTTTAATACGGCGTTGCGATAATTCATTGTCCAATATAAGAAATGATTTAGTTATCTGGTATTTTATGTTAAATTTTCAAAAAGGCTAAGCCCCGTGAAGTTATTTCTCATAAGAAATAAGATATTCCGTTCCCCCTTGCGTTTGTATGCGCGAAAATTGTTCGAAAAGTCCGCAAGCAATTCTTTTGCAGACTCCAATCTACACGACATTAATGTAGCTACAAGTTTTTTCACGATTGGTATCTTATGTTCGATAACAATTCTCATATAACGACACGTATGTGTAATCCTGTACACCAGCAGCCGAATTCAGGACCCGAATCAGACGATGACCAGAGTCCATAGAAATGACAAACACCAATACCACCTTGCGACATTAGGTCAAATTCTTAATTGCATTGTGTAGTTCATAAATACTGACTACCGCCAAACCTACTATACTAGGTCATCGACACTCCATTGTTCCGTTTGCATTACAATTACATTTACTTACTTAATGATTGATTTACGTTACAGACTAAAACTACATTACGCTTTGAACGAGTTACAAATAATGTCTATTGTTAATACGCTATTCTATGACGAGCGCGTTAAGTTCGGACACGTCTTCCTCTACCTATTCGCTGGTATCCTAACAGGCTATTCCAGATACGTCCGGACGGGTAGGTGAGCTCACGGACTCAATCTGAGAGAATTTACTAACACTAGCCCTAGCAAGAGCAGTACTTCGCTGAATCTACCACCGGACCACTGTGAAGATCCGGCGGGAAATCCAATGGGTACGTACACCATTACGCGCTACGTTTAGTATTGTCAGAAAAAAACTAGTTAGTTCTCAAGCTTGTCACCGCGACAAAATAATAAAATAAATTAACGAGCTTATCTATTGAAAAAGAACGGACTTTGTGAGTCAATATTTTTTATTAACCGTGCATCCGATAAGCGTGTAAACAAATGTATCTTATTTGTCAAGGGTTGCGCATATAACCGATTCATTTAAAACAGAGAAATCGATTTTTAAATGACGTTCTTTGCTCTTTCCATATTCAAAATCAAAAATCAACATAAAGCCCGTTAGCCAATCAGACGAACGCTAAGCAACGAAGAAGACGCCATCTAGACTGTGGAGTTTGAAAGAGTCGACATAATATTCTGACTAATGGAAGCCACTTAGGACTTTACTAGACTCAGACCGGTAAATCTCCCACCAATAAAATAGACAACAATCTTAATTAGTGGTCCGTTGTAATAGTTACTGTCTACAATTGTTGTAAATGCTGTGTGCAATTCGACTAAAACAAAAAATAATAATCAAAAGATTAGATCCTAATATACAATCATCATAATTGGCAGTCTAGATGGTCACTGTTGGACTGCCTTACCTATTAAAGTAATGGTTCAGTTATCTTCCGTCTTGTGCCAACAGTAGCACCCCCAAGGAGGGTTGAAACTCATACCAGGTCCTTATGTGGTACGATATGGGGACACGCTGCGGCGATGCCACGTAACGTAGAATATGAACCAGAGGATAGTTCACACGAGCGGCCCGCACGAACCGTCTTAGGGCATATTACAAGACGTCCGATTTTCAGTAGCACAGGTCAACGACACACCGAGCCGGACCGATAATTTCTATTTGATGAATGAATTTAGATACCACAAAGATAGGGTAACGTTTGAACTATATACAAAGCGTTTTCCTCAATCTCTAGACTCTAGGTCAATGTCCTTTATATTTGTACGAAATATGTCAGTGTGGCCGAAGCTTAAACAGAACAAAAAAAAAAGGAATACCTCTTATAGAATTAGCGGCTTTTTTATCCATGAACATGCCAGATATCGATGAGCCGAAGAGGCCGTCGCTGCTGCCCGGCGGCGGCGAGGTGCTGTCCGCTACGGAACCGGAAGTGATGTCCATTCCCATTTGATTGTGCATCCCGACACCGATGTCGGTGTGAGGTTCCCTTTTCAGCTGCATTCCTTGAGGAAGCGACTGCTGATGCAGCATCGTCGAGGCCGAGGAGTGGCCCCCGTGCTGGTCCGGAGGCCATTGGGATCCAAACAGCTCCGGGAACTGGTTGTTATTCATCGTACGAAATTCAATTGTCTAAGTCAGTAAAGAAACCTTTTTAGGTTATTTTCGGCCAGTGGTTGTTTTTCGCGAATCGAATTCGCATCGCGGCTATGCACTAGTATCACTATTCGGTGTTCCTTTTTTGATTTTGTGTTTGTGTTTGTTTTTTTTTTTAATATCGACTATGTCGTTAAGGCAACTGTTTTGCGGTTGTATTTTTTTTTGTTTTTGTTTATGTAACCATAAGGTTTGTCTTGGAGAAAACTTTATGGCACTGCCCGGATTGTTTCTTCAACTTTGTTGACTTGCGTTTCACCAGCGCCGGTCGTTTAACTGATAAATATATTCCGGCCGAGCGGCGATGTGAGATTCCTTTTAGCGAAATTTATTTCTGGTATTATCTTTTTGAAGAGTAGCAAGTTTTTTGGCATTTTGTCTCCGTGATTCTGTTTTTTATGTTTCGCTCTCGTCTCAAAACATTATATATCATAAGGCACTGTGTTTTATTTGTTTACTGTGTTCACTTGTTTCCACTACAGCTTTTGCTTTGAATATAACTCGAAAGTTACACAAAATCTGTAAAGAGAAAACCAAAGCAGAGGGAAGGATTTATTTTGATTTAAAAAAAGAATTTAAACGAACCAAAATAAAATAATAAAGCTGTTAGAGTGCCAATTCGAAGTTTGAAGAGAGAACGATTTTAGCCGACCGAACGAAGCCGTTCGATCAGTACCAAAATCTTAATATATCGAATTTTACGTCGGTCACTAGATATTTGAAATTTTAAATTTGGAACACGTTTAGACGCCACCACGTTCCGTTTACGTAAATGGAAAACCGATCCCGTTCACTGTAGCACTCGAGGCACTGTCCACTTCAGTTAAAAAAAAAAAAAAAANAAAAAAAAAAAAAAAAAAAAAAACAAGTTGCGATCACCTCACTGGCTGCAAAGAGAAAAAATTTTGTACGTTGTAATTTTTGTACTATAAGGTTGTGCACAAGTCTGACTCGCGACGACAACTGGCAAGTCGGAGGATGTTGACGGCACTGCGGCCCGAACGTTACTGACGCATTGACGAATCTTCGGCGAGGCTCACGAAAAAATTATATTTTTTTTTTTCACTCGAGCCGAATAATCAACTTAGCTCATAGTGATAGTTCAGTCGCCCCGCGCGGAGTTCGGACGAAAACCTTTCAGTTTTCATAGTTAAGGGAGAATTCCTTCGCGACCCACCGACGGCTGACGCACACGTCCGAAATAAATAATTATTAGTCGAAAAATGCGTACGGTTACCGTGTAATTAAGAGACAAAGTTGCCCATTAGGCGCGTTGTACGCAAGGCGTGCCGGCTGTGTGTGCGTGCGTCGGCGTGTGCGGACACAGCGGCGCGCGCACACAGACTCACAGGCGTCACACCGGTTCGTTGACCCGAGGACCCAAACAAAGTAGATTTCGGTGAAATGCTGTTGAACTCTAGTTTCGAATGTAGAATCGCGGAGCGATATTATTCTGCCGCTTTACCAGACTAGCGAAATTTTTGGCAATCGATGCTAAACTCCAGCGTTTTTTTTTTTTTTGAAATATTTCTTCAAACTTTTTTGATAATCATATTTAAAAAAATTACAATAATCCTCGGTTATCGACAACACTAATGGAATTCCCGTAATTCCACGTTCAAATTATAATATTAGTACCTAGGTACTGTTTTTTAACAAATTCGAAATTCGAAATCTAAATGTTTTATTTTGTTCGTTAATGTGGTAATACGATTTACGTTAACAGTTCGTTGACCCCGGAAAAATGTTGACAACCTCACAACAAATAAACTTCGAACACACATTTGTGTGTTCGAAGTTTGAACTCGCGCAGCTCACCGCATGCAGTTGTGTCATATTGCGTTTTTAATTACATTTAGTCATAATAAAAACTTCTTAATGTTCACATCAGGTAGATAGTAACCAATTGGGTTCGATTCTAAAATCGAATTCGCGAATTTAACATGGCACCGTTTACCCCGGAAGAGGCGTAGCGTGATGAATCCTAAAAGCGAAGGGAGTCGACCTTGCGACCGAGTGAGAGGCACCTCGTGACGTCACGATCTCCAGTCTCTCTCCCACTTGTGGGCTAATGACCTATCGATTCGAGACCACGTGCTGTGTTATCTGTAAACTAGGGATTCGGTGTGTTTGTGTAAAAACTAGTTTCTTTTTTTTTTTTTCGTGATACGGAATGTTATGGGTTCAAGGTGATGAGTTTATTTCTAACGGAAATTTAGATCTAATCAAATATGGTGACACCTACGTTAAGTTGCTTAGCGGGAAGTAAGTTTTGATTCTGCCCAATATTTTGAGGTTTAATATTATGCAATTTTCTTTTCTGTCACAATAAATAAATAAATGATTTTAAATTTTAAATTACGTTTTATTGATGATAAAAATATATTTAATCACAATATTATTAATCCACTAGGTGCTAAGTGATTACGAGAGTCAATGGACATCAACAATGTTGATGCCGTCACTCACCTTAAAACGTTAGTTCTATTTTTTTTCTTCTTTTATTGCTTAGATGGGTTGACGAGCTCACGACCCACTTGGTGTTAAGTGGTTACCGGAGCCCATAGACAACTACAACGTAAATGCCGAGATATGAGTTCTAAGGTCTCAGATTTACAACGGCTGCCCGACCCTAAAAGCCAGAAGGCGTTGCTGCTTCACGGCAGAAATAGGCAGGGCGGTGATACCTACCCGTGCGGGTTAACAGAACGCCCTAGTAATTACGCAAATTATAATTTTGCGGGTTTGATTTTTGATTGCACGATGTTATTCCTTCACCGTGGAACTCAATCGTGAACATTTGTTAACACGTTGACTACGGGACCATTGTTGGAAGACTCAGCCAGTGCGCATGAGGCCTTTTCGAGGTGAGATTGGACTTCTTTATGGTGCATATGAGACCCGATGAGCCTAGCAAAGGATCCACCCATAAAAATCTGGACATTGTCGCTTCAAGCATCGTGCGGAAGGCCACAGGTATGAATGCTGCATCAGAAGACTGTCGCGTATGGCGCTTTTTAAGCCGCAAAACGCAGTCAACATGTTAAGTTTTTTTTTTATGATTTAGGGTTTACTGTTGGCCCGGAGGCCTTTCCAGTTTCACAAGGACAGGTGGGCAAGCAAGGGCTCAGCCAGAAAGGGCGGGATTTGCCAACAGCTATCACATGTTGAGTACGTATTTCATTAAAATTGGCCTTTATGGCTACGACGATTTGTGATTAATCTTTTTGTTTTAATGACATTAATATGAAATTTTAGACAACTAAAACCATATTTATATGGGCTTTAAGATTTAAATCTCTTTCTAAAACTGTTCCCTTCATACACTTACGTTCTGCGCTCGGTGTATCATCGCCTTAATAATGATTCTTGCATTAATAGAAGACACGTCCAAAAACGTCATCTCACTAATTATTATTATTATTAATTTATGATGAATATCGATTTTTTTTTGTAATGACCCATTGTTTTCGGTGTTAAGTTTGAATTATTTTTTTATTGTACAGATGAGTTGACTAGATCACAGCCAACCTGGTGTCAAGTGGCCACTGGAGCCCATAGACATCTACAACGTAAATGCGCCGCCCACCTTGAGATATAAGTTCTAAGGTCTCAAGTATAGTTATAGATATTGGGGTTGGGTGATTTGGATGATTGGGTGGTTGGTTCGGTGTTGTCTTTATGCGTCTAACTGCTACCACTGTGTTTAAGCAGTGGTAAAGTCTAGACCAGACAATTGAGGGTCACGTTCGCATATCCATTGTTCCGATGCACGGTGCGTGGTGACGGGCCAGGCAACCACTTCGCTTGCACTGCTGATGTCCAAGAGCGACAATAACCAGGTACCCACAAAGGCCATAACAGTGTGTTTAGTGCGAGTTTTTTAACGTTCTCGATAGCGTAAAAGTTAACTCAAATTTTAATGGAGTTTAGAACAGCGCCCCTAGCGGCAAACGCAGGCAAACGTTGCAACTCCATACAATATTGAGTTAACTTTTACGCGATCGAGAACGTTTAAAAACTCACATTAAACACACAGAATCATCATCGATTAAAACGTGTAGTGGTCAAACATTGAGGAATTGTTTGAGATGATCCCCTTCACCTCCCGCCATCGGAGCAGAGTTCATCCATATTATCTAGAACCGCTGCGTTCATCGACAGTACGTTTCCAGAGGTCTTTTTTGCCACGTACCATCCGGCTATGGAATGAGCTCTCCTCCACGGTGTTTCCAGAGCGCTATGACATGTCCTTCTTCAAACGATTTTGGGGAGAGTATTAAGCGGTAGGCAGCGGCTTGGCTCTGCCCCTGGCATTGCTGAAGTCCATGGGCGACGGTAACCACTCACCATCAGGTGGGCCGTATGCTCGTCTGCCCACAAAGGGCAATAATAAATAAATTGTTAAATCACTTGATGCCTAACAATGGATGTCGCGTGTTTGAAAGATTATGAGGTGTCACTTTTGACAATGGCATGTCGCGTGTCATTGAACCGGCGGTGTTGCATTCGTGAGATTGCATAATGAGATCTAGAGCCGCGTGCTCGGACATGTTATGTTGTAGGCTGCAGTCGAAGCGCGGAATTCGAATATTCAGATAATAATCTTTTTTGTAATTAATTAATACGTTGCAATGCGGTCCGCCGGTGGGCCAAGCCAAAGTCAGGGAATCAGTAATTTGTATCCAACATGAGATTTTCATTACTAAAATTTATAAAATGCGTAATTTTGCACGGAAGATTAAAATTAGCTACTTTTACCGTCTAGTTTTTTAAGATATTTCAAAAGGCTATAATTTTGATAAAAACTACAAGTTTAGATTAGATTTGCAAACTAAGGCGTTTGGTTCGGCTAAAGGGCCACGCGGCTTACTTCCATACGCGTTTTGTTCGATAGCTGATGGTAGGACCTCTTGTACTGGTGTTAGAACCTCTTGTACTGGTGGTAGGACCTCTTGAGAGTCCGCACGGGTAGGTACCACCACCCTGCCTATTTCTGCCGTGAAGCAGTAATGCGTTTCGGTTTGAAGGGTGGGGCAGCCGTTGTAACTATACTTGAGACCTTAGAACTTATATCTCAAGGTGGGTGGCACATTTAAGTTGTAGATGTCTATGGGATCCAGTAACCACTTAACACCCATCTAGGAAGAGCCGCGCTTCGCAGATTCTACCGCCGGATCGGAAACGTGACCCACCGAGAAGATCCGGCGAGAAACTCAGTGGGCTGATAATAATTAGTCACTCCTGTTGCCTAAATCGGTAAAGTTGGCCTGTGAAACGAATCAATTCTGTGTACACATTTTTTTTTATTCAGGGCTTTTCCGAACAAGTCCATATTTGAATTTCAATTGCAGCATAATTCAAGATAACGACTCAAAAACGTAGCTTACGAATCTAGTTATATTTTGTAATGACTAGGCGTAAATCCTAATATAATACTGTACACATTGCTGTGAGAAAATACAAGAAAAGATTATTAAAATGAAGTATACATTTTTTTTGTGATAGAAAGCCAAACGACCTCAGGATTCGCTCAGCTTCGAGCGGCGCATGGACAGCTTTAGTGACGCCGGCATCTTTGAGAATAGGGAGCTTAATGCTTTTAGTAAAAAAAAGTATGTATATTATACACATATCTTTATATATTACTAGCTGTACCCGTCCGCTTCGCTGGGAATTTAAAATTAACAATATTATTTCTCACCCCCACAAAGATTCTCATCATTAACGCCCCCGTAACTGGTGTAGGGAGTCCAACACTCATATAAATATTAGCCTATCCATTAAGTACTTTTTTTTTTCTACATGGATACCAAGTTTCAAGTCAATCGGATGCACGGTACAGTAGTTATAACGGAACATCCGTAAAAACCACTGTAGATTTATATATTAGTATAGATTCTGATAATAGTCGATGTTTCTTTATTTCCTATAGACTCTGAAACGGCTGGACCGATTTCGCTAAAAATTTCAGGAATTTTTCATATTGACCTTAAGGCCAGACCAAGAGAGAGAGAGAGAGAAAGAGAGTGACGATGAAAATTTCCATTTGGCTAAGCTCCCTAGTAGGTCGAATTGTATTAAACATGACCAGAGACTAATCAAACCGGCTAACAATACCGGTGCGTATTCGAAGGTCGTTATTTATTAGATGTATAAGTAACCTCCCTATAACGCGGTGGATAAGTTCCTACAACGTCCCGCGTTGTACCAAACCGTGTTATATGCGACTAGAAGCCAGTAATAAAAAGGAGAGTAATTTTTCGAATGAAACATCTCAACTATGCCTATATGTATTCTTTTACCTATTATACATATAAAATAAACAGTTAACTTTACTGGTGGTAGGACCTCTTGTGAGTCCGCACGGGTAGGTATCACCGCCCTGCTTATTTCTGCCGTGAAGCAGTAATGCGTTTCGGTTTGAAGGGCGGGCAGTCGTTGTAACTATACCGAGACCTTAGAACTTACATCTCAAGGTGGGTGGCGCATTTACGTTGTAAACGTCTACGGGCTCCAGTAACCACTTAACACCAGGTCGGCTGTGAGCTCACCCATCTAAGCAATAAAAAAAACTCGTTATCGCGTTGTACAAGTGCCGTGTTGTAAGAGAGTTTTGGGGAAATTTTCTTTTCGCGTTATAGAAGAATAGAAGTTGTTTGTTTGTGTGTGTGTCTGTGTATGTGTGTAGTTACAATATAAGCGCTTAATAAAAGAAACAACAAAAAATAATTTGCTGTTTCACTTGCTGACAACATAACGAACGAATCCATTCGAATATCGAATCCCGTTTCGAGAACCGATTCCAGGAACGAATACGAAATTCAAATATTCAAATTAACGTACCTACCTACACAGTAGGAGGAGGATAATAGGTGTGTTCGAATTTCAAATTTTGACAGCGCAGTTCGCGACCGCGTCCAACGAACTATGGAACGATGTGCGTGAACTAAAGTGACCCTTTCACGAGGTCACCGGGAGGATCTTACATAACTGCGTCGATTTCGTTGAAGTTCATTCAGGGTCAGATTCCGGGGTGAACACGGGGTGGAAGTCAATGACCATTAAAAAGAGAGGAAGTTTAAGAATGGAAGCTCGAAGCGGGGGCAATGTATTGGGTATTGTGTTAAAAATCAGTGGCGTGGTATGTAAAGACGTCAGTAATTTTTTTTATTGCCCGCCTAGGCAGGCTAGCATACGGCCCGTCTGATGATGAGTGGTCACCGTCGCCCATGGACGTCAGCAATGCCAGGGACAGATTCAAGCCGCTGCCTAGCAACTACAAAACTAATTATTATGTTTCATACGTTTTGTATTATTACTGTTAATAACAGTGTCGATGGAAAACGGTGATCGTGACGCTATTGCAATGAGAAACGTCTTCACGATTTTCCATTTATTGTTATTGTAGGCAGACGAGCATACGGCCCGTGTGACGGTAAGCGGGTACTGTCATGGGCATTTTCAGGAGGAGACTGATCGAATATCCCGTGACGGTACCTTCTTGGGCGACGAATCCGGTTGGAAACGTCACGGCGACTAATAAATCGCCGATCGATACGGCCCGGTGTTATCTCGGCTCACAATTGCCGAAGGTTCGACGTTCGGACGATGACCCCCGAAACGGTTCAACGGCACTCGTCTATCCACCGGGGCGCCGTTCGCGAATTGCATTCGAATTTTAAACAAAAAAAAATAACGAAAAAAAAAAAAAAACATTCGAAAATTTTCGTATCCAACCACCACGCGCACGGTTCCGGGCGATTCGAGATTATTCTAGAAAATTGTTGTACGTTTTTTTTTTCCGCCTTCCGCCTCATTTGAAATTCGAACGTTTTCATAATACATACGACCGTGAAGGAATTATTAGTGTCGTATTTAGTGGCGTTTTTAGTGATGCGAACAATATTTTTAGTTTTGTTTTTCGAACGTATGAATTTTCCCTACCTATGCGCTGATAGTCTAAGGCGGTGTTTCCCAAAGTCCCATGCGCCACAAGGGGCCAATCTGATAATTAAGGGAGGCAATCGCATTAAATTAATATATAAAACCTGTATTAAAATTATTTTAAATTTCAATTTCAGTTTTTTATTATATGTTCTGAAATATTAATGTGTTTTGATAACAATTTCATTGTGATTTCTTCCTAAAACCTATTTAATATGTTTGCTAAGTGAACAAATCAGTTATTTAATGTTAAAAATTATGTACGGGTGGCATAAAAATTTTAGAAATGTTACAGTGGGGCATGACACAAAAAAGGTTGGGAAACACTGGTCTAAGGGGCTATTGCAGCTAAGCGCGGATGGATAGCTGAGCTCACGGGCTCAACCTAAGAGAATTTACTAACACTAGCCCTAGCAAGAGCAGTGCTTCGCTGAATCTACTATCAAATCGGAATCGCGATCCACTGAGAAGATCCGGCGAGAAACTCAGTGGGCTGTATCTATGGGTTAATTCGCTCGTCGAGGATGACCGCTGCTTGAGGGTCCTAAAAGCATCGAGAGTGGATTCGTTGGAACCGACAAGACAGAATTTCCACCAGTTGCTTTCTTTCAGCGCTTTTAAGCTTTATAGCACGATCATTATCCATATTGTATTTTGGTCTTGACGTATAAGAACCAAGCTAGTCCTGAATTACATAAGCTTCAATGAAGGCGCGAGTTAATAAAGTGACCCGGTTCTTCTCGTCTGACTTTTTAACATACCTAGTTAATTCCTTCGATCGGGTCGCGCGTTAAATATATGTAATAACTCTTATTTGAGACCTTAGAACTCATATCTTAAGGTGGGTGACGGCAGTTACGTTGTAGATGTCTATGGGCTCCGGTAACCACTTAACACAAGGTGGGCTGTGAGCTCGTCCACCCATCTAAGCAATAAAGGAAATTGATAAAAGTCTCAATTAAATCAACTTCATGTCTTTTCTCTCCATATCACTTCTCATAATAACAATATATGTATTAAACTGAAGATTTTTATAAACTCGCAACTGATAACAATTGCTTCCTCAAGAAGCCAATAGCCGTATATAAAAAAAAGATGAGTCTACCCATCATAGGGATATCAACATGTCTGCCCTGGTACCATCTCCATTCGAACCCAATTTCCATTCGACACTAAGTACTATAAAACTGAGGCTCTAAAAATCGTTTCTCAAGATGTCGGCTGTCGATGTCCATGGGCAACAGCTTCACGTCACGCTGGGAACGTGAGCTGGTCCATACATTTAGGAAATAAAAAAAAGTTGACATGTATAAAGAGTAAATACGCTTAAGTACAAATTAATATTTAAAGGATTTTTTTTCTATTTGCTATTATGAGTACCTAGATTACTAGATGAGCTCACGGGTCACTCGATCTTAATGCTTTGACTGAGCGCACTGAAATAATTATGTCGATTTTTCTTTTTATACCCTTTTCTTCTATATTTATTAAGGCGCTGGTTTTTTTTTCCTACCTAAGCTGATAGCCTTGAGAGGCTATTCCAGCGTAACCTTAACTAGTAGGTGAGCTCACGGGGCTCAAACCCGACGACGTTGCTAACACGAACCCTAGCAAGAGCCGTGCTTCGCAGAATCTACCACCGGATCAGAAACGCGACCCACCGAGAAGATCCGGCCAGAAACTCAGTGGGCTGTGTCTGAGAGTTAATTTACTCGTCGAGCCCTTCGTCGCAAGCGACGGGTTCGACGAGAACGATGACCGGTGCTTGAGGAACCTAGAAGCACCGTTAGTGGATCGGGAGGATCCGAGATGACGTGTTTTGGGCGACGTCGACTGCTTTCCATTCTTTCCGCAGGATCGGAAATGAAGGCGCTGGAATATCTAGTAAACCATGGGAAAGACGAATTCGAAGATACTGTGAATGAATCTATTTCTAATAGACCTATAAGGCTAAAACATACATTAACAAACAAATGATGACAAAGCTAGGTAATTCAGACGGGCAGTTAAAGAAAAGCATAAGTAATTCGCGGTGGTGAACGATATGATGTTACCAGCTCGTCCAACTCGCAAATTGCTCAAGCAACTAATTTGGTAAAAAAAAAATTAAAATCCGCAGTTATAGTTAGGGAATTTTGTATTCAAAATACATAAAATCGATTACAAAAAATATATATTCATTCAAAACGACACAGGTGCAAATGTCACACCTGCCAGAACACACATTTTTAGTAATAATGATTTATCATTTGATTAATAGCGACAAAATGGCGGAACCCGCGTTCAGTATTTGAACACCTTGCAACGACTACGAGCATTTAATAAAAACAATATTTAAAAAAAAAGAAAGAACCTATCTTATACCTTTAAACGAGCAATTCTTGTATATTAATATATATTATTATGTATATATAATCTGAATCTCGGAAACGGCTCCAACGATTTTCATAAAATTTAGTATACATGTGATTTCGGGGGCGATAAAACGATCTAGCTACGTTTTATTTTCAGAAAATTTCGTTTTATTCGTATTTTCAATAATCAACTCTTCCCGACATCTATTGTCGAATAATAATACTATTTTTCTTAATTGAGGGCAACTAACCGCTTTAAAAACAAAACAAGACGGCGTTATCAAAAAAAAAAAACGAACAAAGCTGGGTCATCTACTAGTTAAGTCTAAATAAAGATTGATTGCAATTCGAAATTTAAAAACAAAAACAAAATCCCGCTCAAAGTTTAGAATTCGAAAAAAAATCGCAATGTTTTAAATTTGTTCTAAAAGAAAAAAAAAACACGATCCAAGTTCGCAATTCAAAAAAACACGCCACGAACCGGGAAGCTGCGTTCACGATAAGACGCGGCCTGTTCCTACCGCGGCCCACGTGGTGGGTCAACGTCTGCCCCACTGCGCAGCCGAGGTCGCTGAACTTGCGCACGTCGAGCCACGCACACGGCCGCGCTGTGCGAAACACTGTATACTACAGGTGACTAACGTTCCTTTTTCAAAACGTTTTTCATGCGCATGCACTTCGTCTCGCGTTCGCGATGCGCTTACGCATTCCATTTACGAATTTTATCGTATTTCAAATTTATTGAAGTATTATTATTACAATGTTGCCAAATTTAAAAATGAATTCTTTTTTTGTTTTGTTTTCATACGTTCCATAATGTTTGTAATGCACATATGACATTCCTTTTTTAAAACTCTTTTGTTGTATACGTACAAAGTTATTTTTAGAGCCAATTTCCGCTGGCGCCGTTCTATTTATAAACGAACTGGCGGTAATTATTTTTATGATCAACGAAAAACGAATCTCATTATTCTTAATTTGAATAAATATCTCGTTTACCGTTATAACATTAATCTTCTCAACGAAATCGAGTAGGCTTGAAGTCGGAGATTTTTTTTTTTTTTAAATACTAATACTGATCGAACGACTCCTCCTTTGGCAAAATCCGATTTGTAGTTCAGGAGCTGTGAACCTTTTATACGTACCGAAACTAGATAGTTTTCCTTGACTATTTTTATGAACTTTATGGTAGAGTTCCAATTAAGTGATACTGTGCGCTTAGAACAATCTAATCTACCCTACATAAAGAATATAGGGGACTTTAAATATTTCATATTCACGGGTATCACTAATAACTACGCAGAATATTCTAGAATCGATTAAATGGAACACAATAATAACTAGTAGCATGTATCGATTCCAATCTGTTTGCTGGTGATGAGACTATAGAAAGAAATGACGGGGTCATTCCATTCCTTACAACACTACCTCATCATTCTCCTGCCCTTCTCCCAGTCACCTGGGGTCGGCGCAACATGTTTTCTCCTTCCATACTCTTCTATCATATACCATTTCTTCGCTCACTCCCCTCTTACACATACCGTCTTTCACGCAATTCATCCATTTTTTCTCAGGTTTCCCTCTTCCTGTAAAGTGACATCATAACGTGCCTCCTTGAGACATGAGGTCCACATCTTAATAGCACAGCAAAGCAGTTTCGCGGCAAAAATAGGCAGGGCGGCGGTACCTACCCGTACGGACTCAACAGACCCACCACCGCCAGTAACTAGGCGTATTAAAGTTCCTATTCTAATCAACGGATGCGACTCCTAAACTATAGAGAGCAAGTTTTTTATTTATTTTTATTGCTTCGATTTGTGGACGAGCTCATAGCCTACCTGGTGTTAAGTAGTTACCGGAGCCCATAGACATCTAGAATGTCGCCACCAGCAGCGGTCGGCTTGGCTTTGCCCCTGGCTTTGCTGACGTCCATGAGCGACGGTAACCACTTACCATCAGGTGGGCCGCATGCTCGTCTGCCTGCACGGGCATTAAAAAAAAAAACCACCTTGAGATATGAGTTCTAAGGTCTCAGTATAGTTCCTGCTTCTTTAAAGTTATAAGCTTCTTCAAAAATGATATCTATACTAATATTGTAAAGCTAAAGAGTTTGTTTGAACGCGCTAATCTCAGGAACTCCTGGTCCGATTTGAAAAATTCTTTCAGTGTTAGATAGCCCATTTATTGAGGAAGGCTATATATAGGCTATATAACATCACGGTAAGGCCAATACAAGTGGAGCACCAATAAAGATTGTTTCAAAATAGGGGTTTAAATAGCTCCTTAGCATTCTATAATTCAAAAATATCTTCACTTTCTGTGTAAATGAAGTGGGGGGTAAAATTTAGCGTCATACCAAAGTAACTATTTCACGCGGACGGAGTCGCGGGCAAAAACTAGTCATAATTTATATTTGACTGGCCATAGAGCGACGCGTACAATAATTGCTGTACGAATATAGAAGTTTCCTCCCGGAAAACGGTTGTCAGCGTCCACAGATCGATGTTCATAAAATTATAATTTACGTAATTACTGGTGGTAGGATCTCTTGTGAGTCCGCGCGGGTAGGTACCACCGCCTTGCCTATTTCTGCCGTGAAGCAGTAATGCGTTTCGGTTTGAAGGGCGGGGCAGCCGTTGTAACTATACCTGAGACCTTAGAACTTATATCCCAAGGTGGGTGGCGCATTTACGTTGTGGATGTCTATGGGCTTCAGTAACCACTTAACACCAGGTGGGCTGTGAGCTCGTCCACCCATCTAAGAAATAAAAAATAGAAAAAAGGTATACCGTGTATGTGTATGTAATATTATTATTAATTTTGTTATTTTCGCAATACATCTACCACAGGATTCTCTACACCACCCTTGGTTGACTGGTAGAGAATGCCTCAGGCGTTAAGTACGCCATTGTACCTTTGTGCATGAAGTTGAATAAATAAATAAATATATAAGTACATATGTTTATCAGTCTCTAATACCCATAACACAGGCAATCCTAAATTGACGAATGAGCGTGCATGATTTGCTCCCAGTTATTATCAGACGTTAAAATACTGTGTATTTTTTATTATATTACGGTGATGCCGTCGATCTTGAGCTATGAGGTCGGGATCTCAGTTGTATTGGCAAATGGCCCTTTAGATAATAAGCCTCACGCGGCTGACTCTCGCATCCCCTTTCGGAGATCAATTCAAATCTTTCAATCTGTTGTATCATTAGTCGATTTGGTTGTGTAGGTCATATACGGGTCGGCGTCGCGAGTTCGATGTCTGTGCCGGGTGATCGCCCTCACTAACTGGAAATGTGTCAGCGGAGCCGACCCGCCGCAAAGGAGGGGTACACCGAACCGGCTCAGGTGGAACGCGAATTTGACGTTTGGGACGCGCGAGGCCATTCGCGATGTGATTTAAACAATTTATCTTATGACGACGCTTGCAGCTGAAAGGTAAGCATTGTACTTTTTGACGAAGCATGTTGCTGATAACTCTATTTCTGTAATCTGACGAAGCACGTTGCGGATAATAACATGTACTTTTAGGTTAGGAATATTGTGTTATTTTTTTATAATAAATAAAGTAAATTAATAATAAAAAAAAAAATTTAAAACAATAAAAAAAAAAAAATTTTTTTTTATCTATACTAAGTTTTCTCTACGGCTTTAATATCATCCCCCCATCTTCTGGATGGTCTACCACTTTCCCTCTTCATATGACATAGCAGGAGGTTTATGGAAAGAACTGCCTTTTGACAGAGAGGAATGGAAAAGGTTGGCGGAGGCCTTTGTCAATAAATGACATACAGACGGGGCTATCGATGCTAAATAGTTAAGGATAGAGTTAAGACCTTAATATATAAAGTATATAAAAAATTACATTGTTAACAAAAAGAAAATTAAGATATGTAAATGAAATACTCACTGGTGGTAGGACCTCTTGAGAGTCCGGACGGGTAGGTACCACCACCCCGCCTATTTCCGCCGTGAAGCAGTAATGCGTTTCGGTTCGAAGGGTGGGGTAGCCGTTGTAACTATACTGAGACCTTAGAACTTATATCTCGAGGTGGGTGGCGCATTTACGTTGTAGATGTCTATGGGCTCCAGTAACCACTTAACACCAGGTGGGCTGTGAGCTCGTCCATCCATCTAAGCNTGCCTATTTCCGCCGTGAAGCAGTAATGCGTTTCGGTTCGAAGGGTGGGGTAGCCGTTGTAACTATACTGAGACCTTAGAACTTATATCTCGAGGTGGGTGGCGCATTTACGTTGTAGATGTCTATGGGCTCCAGTAACCACTTAACACCAGGTGGGCTGTGAGCTCGTCCATCCATCTAAGCAATAAAAATAAAATAAAAAAAACTGTCTGAATAAAGGTTATAATAATAATAATAAAAGTTTTCTCTCGAGCTCTTGACTCGGTTTTTTTAGTTTAGTTCCTAGCTCCCGCCCTGAAACCTTCTGGGAAGAGGAGGTTCGGATTCCTTTGAATTTATAAAAACTGTATCCACCCAAAACTTTACTTATTTTTGTGCATGTGTGTATGGCTGATTGTTTTTGTATGTGTATGTTTATATTTGCTTCCAATTTGTTTATGTATCTATGTATACTTTTTGCCACTACGTCTGTTGCGCCTGATGGGGATGGTTACTATGGGGTAGGTTTCTGTATGTGCATTCCAGAGTCGTGTTAGTTCTACTTTTCTATACTAATATTATATTATTATATATTATAATAATTATAAAGAAGAAAGATTTGTTTGTTTGTATTGAATAGGCTTCAAAACTACTGAACTGATTGGAAATTAAAGAAAATGAAAGCAAACGGTGGTAGGATCTCTTGTGAGTCCGCGCGAGTAGGTACCACCGCCCTGCCTATTTCTGCCGTGAAGCAGTAATGCGTTTAGGTTTGAAGGGCGGGGCAGCCGTTGTAACTATACTTGAGACCTTAGAACTTATCTCTCAAGGTGGGTGGCGCATTTACGTTGTAGATGTCTATGGGCTCCAGTAACCACTTAACACCAGGTGGGCTGTGAGCTCGTCCACACATCGAAGCAAATAAAAAAAAAACGCCTTCTTCAGGGGAGATATTGATAAGGCCTCCAGTGTGTAAGGGCTTTGGGTTCCGCTTAACAGGAGTCCGTGGGCAACTCTCGACGATGACATAAAGAAAAGTCTTTAAAATCGTTTGAAGGTTTGTTTACGACATCGCTGGTTACCTCAATAAACAGTTTAATTAAGTTTTTTTTTTTTTTCAATCTTCGTGTACGGGGCCGTAAAGTTATTTAATATTTTAAACGCGAATACACAATAACCTAAGACAACACGCGGTTGCCTCGTCGCTATCGGGAACCGACGGGCGGCTCAAGATAAATTGGCGTAAAAATATTTTGGCACATTCAACCCGCGGCCGTGCGTTGACCCGTGACATAGTGCAAATTAATAGCAGTAAGACCGATTTTCCAGTTGTTTTGTTAGAATTGTTTTTTTTTAATTTTTATTGCTTAGTTGTGTGGACGAAATCACAGCCTATTTGGTGTTAAGTTACTGGAGCCCATAGACATCTACAACGTAAATGCCGCCACCCAGTTTGAGATATGAGTTCTAAGGTCTCAGTATAGTTACAACGGCTGCCCCTACAAGCCGAAACGCATTACTGCTTCACGGCTGAAATAGGCAGGGCGGTGGTACCTACCCGTGCGGACTCACAAGAAGTCCAGATAGGGTCGTTTGGAAATCCGAACGTGCTTATACCATCATCTTAACTTGTATTATGTATTATTAGTATAACACCGCAACATACTTGCTGCATCTTAATATTTTCCAGAGTTTCCGTAAATTAAACAGTGGTCTGGAAGAGATTGCTTTTAGCGATAAGACCGCCTGCTGTACAAATGTATCTAATTGTTGAATGTTCTTTTTTTTAATGTTATGTTTTGGTGTATAGTAAAGTATATTCTCTCTCTCTCTCTCTCTCTCTCCTAGGGTCATCAGTATGAAAGCATCATCTAACTTACTGATCGCAAGGCCTATAGTGAGCTTGCACGGATACGTACTAAAATCTCGCTCATTTCGGCCGCGAAGCAGTAAAGAATAAGCCAACAACTATTCCAAACAATTGAGGCTTGACCTCATGTCTCAAAGTGAATAAGGCATTCGAATATCCGCTCGCGACCCCATTAATTAAAGTTATAAAACACGAACCCACTTTTCATTCAACATTTCAACTAATGGACCGTAATTTGGTTCGTTGCTAATTTCTAACAACATCTTCCAATCTAATACATTTCACGTGACCCACAAACAGAGTACTACACTATTTCTGTCACAGCATTGATTGACACTTCGAGAAATGACGTTAGTGACAGTGACAGCTGTCACACTACAAAAAACGTCCTCCATTCGGCAGTAGGTTGCAGAAATGTCAGAGACTGATGTGACAAGTTTTGAAGTGAAAACTTCTTTAGAATCGTTGTGATTTCAAACCGGATGCAACGGAAAAAACGACAGGTAAGAGACACAAATACAAAAATGTGTAGGATGAAGCCAGCAAAGAATGAGACAGAAATATACATACTATTTAATACAGCGCCATCTGTGAAATTTTTTAACACTAACGTGTGTATGAAAGCTCTTTTAGTGAATTTTAATTTAAGATTATACGTGAAATTAAAATATCAATTCACAGAGGGCGCTACCTTACAACTATTTACTAATGACAAAATTTTACATATACTTAAGACGTTTAGGATAATTGTATTTTAATTTTGGAAGGTTTCACTTCTACCACGTGTGAATTGCACACATTTTGTTTTTTTATTCTATGCTATATAGTCAAGTGTTGTTATCAGATAAAACACTACAATTAATATTAAACTAATATCTATTAGTATACAATCAGGTGTATATGGTAATGGAGATGACTAAATATTATGTAATATTGATTCAATTGGCAGTTTTTTTTTTTATTTTTTTTTATTTGCCTTCTATGCAGAGGACGTATGTTCCACTTGATGGTGAGTGGTTACCGTCGCCCGTGGACATCAGCAATGTCTACCGTGCCTACCGTTAGAATGAACAGCTGAGCCAACTTTCAGAGGTATTATTCACGGAGAAACGTCAAATAACGTGAAACATCAAAACTAAACCTACTGAAATAAGTTTCCACTGTGTAACACGATGATGGTGTACACAAAATTGAAAGAGCCGATTGAAACCTGGACTATGACCTATAGCTCGACGCATTCTAGATTTTTCCTTCCGAAGCTAGAATACAGCTTACCCGATGGTGAGTATTGGTGGTAGGACCTCTTGTGAGTCCGCGCGGGTAGGTACCACCACCCTGCCTATTTCTGCCGCGAAGCAGTAATGCGTTTCGGTTTGAAGGGTGGGGCAGCCGTTGTAACTATACTGAGATCTTAGAACTTATATCTCAAGGTGGGTGGCGCATTTACGTTTTAGATGTCTTCAGTAGCCACTTAACACCAGGTGGGCTGTGAGCTCGTCTACCCATCTAAGCAATAAAAAAAAAGTTGTCGACATCACTTGAACAACTAAGTCGTAAGTGTAAGGTCTCAATTAAATATTATATGGCAAAGTGAATTTCTCCTTAAAATTGTGGTAAATAAAATTCGATTACAATGCGAACCATAGAATTTAATAAATCTTGTAAAATTCTAATAATAAAGTGCCGCAATCCCGCCTATTTCTGCCGCATTGTTCCTGTATCGAGAGTCCGGCCTCTCAAAAGTGACCCTTAACGCCAAACGAGCACTAAGCTTGGCTGCCCGTAAAACTGTTTTAACGTGTCCTTCTTTAAGAACACATTAAAACTGCTCTGACAGGGTCGTTCTGAGGGGTTGAACACCCTTAAATCAGAACGTGGAGCTTTACTTGTACCCTGAACTTTGCCACAATTACTTTGTTTTTTTGGGACGGACCCACGACCCGGTCGGCGGTAAGTGATGAAATGCGGTCATCCCTCGCCGCTGTTAGTGACGCTATTTTTTTTAGATCTTGTTGTGTCGACTAGTTAGCGGTTCGTCTACGTTGGATAGTAGCCCATGGACATCAACAACGCTGCAACCAACACATAAAATCTCGATCGTATAAGTTTTTTTTGCGGGTTGGATTTTCCGCGCACTGTATCATCGGATGGTAAGTGAAGATTATATTCACATAACTATTTACATACGTGACGTCAGATCAGTAAGGCTTGGAATACTGAAGGCTTGAAACCACCACCCTGCCAAAGCTTAGAAGAACTGAAGGTGAATGCATTTTTGGGGTAAATAATTGGGTTGCAGTGGTATCACCACGAAATACAGAGGGTAGATAGATTTGTAAGCTCTTAGCGTACCATAGACATTTTACTGGTGGGTAGGACCTCTTGTGAGTCCGCGCGGGTAGGTACCACCGCCCTGCCCATTTCCGCCGTGAAGCAGAAATGCGTTTCGGTTTGAAGGGTGGGGCAGCCGTTGTAACTATACTACGACCTTAGAACTTTTTTTTTTTTTTATTGCTTAGANTTAGGATTCGAAGGTCAGCCTAAGGCACTATTCCAACTACACACATACCGTTAGGTGAGCTCACGGGCTCAACTTGAGAGAATTTACTAACAGTGACATTAACAGGAGGTATTAATGGAGTCTCTCGTGAGTATGAGATGGTTTACAATAAAAGGTAGCCTATGTCACACATACATTGCTTTCGCCTTAAAAAAATCATATATGTAAGTCCATTGCTTCGTTTTCGCGTGAAAGTAGATCAAACAAACAAACAAACACATTTTCACATTTATAACATTAAAATGGATATCGACGCTTGAAAGGCAAAAGTGACTAAGCGACAATGCGTGAACTTTACAGTAGACTAATTGAAAGTTGAAATTAATTTAAAATATACATGACAAATACCTGAAAAAAATTATATTTTAACGAATCTAGCTGTAGGATTGAAATGATTTTAATAGACCTAGAAATAATTTTTTTTTGCGCATCGAATTTGGTTATTGCCTATCATTTATGTACAAATCAGTTATTGTCGCTTAGTCACGTTTGCCTTTCAAGCGTCGATATATATATATTAATTGCGATTTGATTCCCATTGCCTGTTTTTTTTCTCTTTTAAGAACAAATTTAAATTTTCATAGATTATACCTTACATCATCAATCACAGATAAAAGGAAGTTCGAAATGCGAACGATGATAAAAAAAAAAACAAAAAAAACAAAAAAAAAATGGCGAAGCCTACATTTTCATTTAATAGGAGCAACCGATCAACCGGACACCTGATTCGATACACCACTACAAGCTGAAACAGCTCAATCTAAATCGGTCCGTTTGTTAGTGCATTCAACTTGGTCGTGCGTTGACCTCGACGAATTTCGGCGGGTCAACGACCCGGTCGGCGACCGCGGGCGAGACGGGAGACGCTAGAGCGAGACAACAAATGTAGACACGTGACAATTTGCACCCGGTGATAGTGTAATCAAAATGTAATTTGAAGAATACGAAAGTCCGGCGTTTAGTAACCGCCGCTTATTTTGAGACATGAGGTCTGAGCCTCAAGGAATTTTAATTGCTAGTTGTTACTTAGAAAAAATGTAATTTGAAGAAACGAAAGTCCGGCATTTAGTAACCGCCGCTTATTTTGAGACATGAGGTCCAAACCTCAAGGAATTTTAATTGCTAGTTGTTACTTAGAAAAAATGTAATTTGAAGAATACGAAAGTCCGGCCTTTAGTAACCGCCGCTTATTTTGAGACATGAGGTCTGAGCCTCAAGGAATTTTAACTGCTAGTTGTTACTTAGAAAAAATGTAATTTGAAGAAACGAAAGTCCGGCATTTAGTAACCGCCGCTTATTTTGAGACATGAGGTCTGAGCCTCAAGGAATTTTAATTGCTAGTTGTTACTTAGAAAAAATGTAATTTGAAGAATACGAAAGTCCGGCATTTAGTAACCGCCGCTTATTTTGAGACATGAGGTCCAGAGCCTCAAGGAATTTTAACTGCTAGTTAGAGGAATCGCGCAGCTTTCGACTCGTCCGTGGCCTGTTGGGTAAGACGTCCGGTAGGTATATTGAATGTCGGTATCCACAAAAGCGAATGTTCCAATACTACTGTAAATAAGTAAAAGCCATGGATAAAAGTATGATAATATTGTGTAAGAAAAATCAAAATTGCAAAATATTTGCTTTAATTTTGATGTTAGAGTATCGTCTAAGCTCTCACGGATGGGTACCACCACCCCGCCTATTTCTGCCACGAAGCAGTAATGCGTTTCGGTTTGAAGGGCGGAGCAGCCGTTGTAACTATACTGAGACCTTAGAACTTATATCTCAAGGTGGGTGGCGCATTTACGTTGTAAATGTCTACGGGCTCCAGTAACCACTTAACACCAGGTGGGCTGTGAGCTCGTCCACCCAACTAAGCAATAAAAAACACAGCTCTAGTTAACACATTGAGACATCCATCGGCGCGGTTACTTAACATGAAGCAGCTGTCATTGTCAATCAACCGACACTGCTATTAACAAAACGATCCTTTTTCCTGTTTTCGTCGCGTAATCCAAATAATATCCTCTAAAAACTCGACAAACGATTCGCTGTAATACGGATCAGAGCTCATGTTTATTTGGGTCACTGTTTACGAATACATTATTTTAAAATAATTTATTTACAGTACCCGACAATAAATACAGCACTTCGATTGCCCGAAAGAGACGGATAAGTTCGGCTTCGTGGAGCGCTGTCTCTCTCTCGCACATGATTGTCAGTCGATGTTAAATCGCGGCCTTAATAGGACAGGGACAACGCTCTATGAAGAGCCGAAATTGGCCGTCTCTTTCTCAGCAATCGATGTTCGGTATTTATTGTCGGGTACTGTAAAACAGTAGTCTAATTAAACTGCTTCTCGCTTCGGTTAAGTCAATGCTGAAGATCGTGACCGCTTCCTCGCAATGAGACTTTGTCGTTGACCACTATGTCCAGAACAATGCGGGTCTGGTCACTCCATTATGTCGGATTTAACCTCGTGGTCTTTCTAAATTTCTCCATCTACTCTGCCGGTGACTATTAATTTGGCTGTGGCCTCAATCCAGGATGCAAAAAAGGAGGGTAGATTGGTATAATGTTAATATCAACTGTGACAAGTCAAGGCTGCGATTACCCACCACCTGAGTCCGTCTGGCGGTATCAGATTCTTCAATGGCCGTAATCATCTAAATCGTTTGAAGTCGTCGTGGCCTAAAGGATAAGACGTCCGGTGCATTCGTATGTAGCGATGCACCGGTGTTCGAATCTCGCAGGCGGGTGTCAATTTTTCTAATGAAATACGTACTTAACAAATGTTCACGATTGACTTCCACGGTGAAGGAATAACATCCGCGTAATAAAAATCAAACCCGCAAAATTATAATTTGCGTAATAATTACTGCTGGTGGGTCGTCTTGTGGGTCCGCGCGGGTAGGTACCACCACCCCGCTTATTCCTGGCGTGAAGCAGTAATGCGTTTCGGTTTGAAGGGCGGAGCAGCCATTGTAACTATACTGAGACCTTAGAATTCAGTGGATTAGTGGATTTCAGCAATGTCAGGGGCCTACATAGCAACCTTGACGCCGTACACCACCACCTCGAGACGGCGCAGCCTGCCCTGCTTTTTTTAACGGAGACGCAGATATCTGCTCCGGACGATACCTCATACCTTGAATACCCCGGCTACGTATTGGAGCACAACTTCCTACGTAAAGCCGGGGTGTGCGTATTCGTCCGGGNAATTGAAAGTTTGTACACTATTATGATTGTATTTTATACTTCTATAATCACAAATTTCGCCAAGATTACACTATAAAAAATATTAACAAAGACAAACAATATTTAATCTATTCTCAATTTGACAACAGACGTCAAGAACAAAAGTTTGACAATAAATAGTATGCATGCGTGTGTGCGTCAAATACATGGTATGTAGTGTGTGTAATGTCTTCTTTATTGATTTAATGTATCTTTTACGCATTATTTCAAAAAAAATATTAGCATTGTGCACTTCTTCTCTATATTCTCTATAAGTGTGTAAAATTTCATACTCCTCCGTCCGCGCGATTTTCGTAAAATAGGGATACAAAGTTTTTGCTTCACGTATTAATATATAGATAAAAACACAAACACAGACATCGCCCACACGTGAATACGACGAACGAATCTGTCTCGAACCGGGGCGATACATTATCGAAAACAAATCACAAATATTTGCTTACAACAAACTTCTGCTATAACTTTAATATTGTCTCAATTACAGAACCAATGACTACACATATACTATCGAGAGGTGAAACGATTTACTGGTGGTAGGACCTCTTGTGAGTCCGCGCGGGTAGGTACCACCACCCTGCCTACTTCTGCCGTGAAGCAATAATGCGTTTCGGTTTAAAGGGTGGGGCAGCCGTTGTAACTATACATGAGACCTTAGAACTTGTATCTCAAGGTGGGTGGCGCATTTACGTTGTGGATGTCTATGGGCTCCAGTAACCACTTAACACCAGAGGGGCTGTGAGCTCGTCCACCCATCTAAGCAATAAAAAAAAAAAAAAAAAAAGCTTTATTAGAAGTCGGTTAAAAAACATTGTAATTAATGTATCAGGGATGTCGCAAGGAATGAAGAAACAAACCTACACACAAGTGAATAAAGTTTTATCAATTCAGTATCTGACGTGGGTGAGTGATCGAGCTCACGGCTCACTCGATGATAACGGTAACCGTCATCTTTTTTTTTATAATCTTGTAGCCTAAGGGGCTATTATACTACGGGAGGGTTAGGTGAACTCACGGGCTAGACCTGAGAGAATTGAAATTTGCTAACACTAGCCCTGGCAAGAGCGGTGCTTCGCAGAATCTACCACCGGATCGGAAACGCGACCCACTGAGAAGATCCGGCGAGAAACTCAGTAGATTTTGTTGACGGTGACCGGTGCTTGAAGAAGAAGCCATTTCTTTCATTTCTAAGCGATCCACGTGGTAAGTTGATTTTTTTTTTATTGCTTAGATGGGTGGACGAACTCACAGCCCACCTGGTCTTAAGTGGTTACTGGAGCCTATAGACATCTACAACGTAAATGCGCCACCCACCTTGAGATATAAGTTCTAAGGTCTCAAGTATAGTTACAACGGGTGCCCCATCCTTCAAACCGAAACGCATTACTGCTTCACGGCAGAAACAAGCAGGGTGGTGATACCTACCCGCGCGGTTTTACCCGTTTAATTCATCGAACTATCTGGTCTGGTTTGGTTCGTCGGTAATAGTTATTTTTAACGTCCGTATATATTAACTGAACGATATCGAGTTGCGTTATTGTTACAAAAGCCATTTTTCTGTAAGCGTATTATTTATTTATTTTTTTCTCAATAACCATTTGAAATGAGTACAACAACCGCCCGGCAGGAGCAACGTACTCTGCGGCTTAGAAATAATTCGTCGGCGCCATCTGTCGTCGGATAGCGGTACCAAAGGTCAAAGCGTGGGTTAACGAACCATGAATTAGGCTTAGCAATAGATGATTGCGCTATTTTCGGGTTTTGTTTACTCACGTACATATTTATTATATTGTTCGAGAGTTTTGTTTTTACAAGTGTTACTTTATTGAGAGCTCGTCAGCTGTACAGGTAAATGTCACTTTATACTGTTGTCATTAGAGTCGAAAGTGACTTGAACGTGACACCTGTCATTAAGATTATTGTGATTAAAGTTGTTTTTTTTTGTGTGTGTTTTTTTTTTTGTAATCCATTATGAATGAAACACGACGCTTTTTAAGGTGATAAAGAATTGCCTGTTTCACTCTCTGGTCTCCATAAGCTGCAAGTGTCTTTGTAGAAACTCCGACACAGACCGAACGGTATTTACTAAAGAATCTGCTGCTGCCCCGGGTCACGTCATTTATCAAGACAAAACTAGCCTATGTCGATCCACTGGTATAAAAGCTTAGATAGATAATGTGGAATTCTAAATGCGTGGATTGCTTTAGCGTGCGAAGCTTGGTTAGTATTTTAGTGTGCGAGTCATAACTTTCTGATAATTATTCAATAGAAATAGATACGTGAAAAGAATATATAATTTTAATGAAGCGAAAACTTGTCTTTGACAGATTTTTTAGTATTAATTTAATTTAATTAATAATTAAATCGCATCAATATCAGAATATGAGAAAAAATGACATCCAAATCATGATATCGGGAGATTATTTTTCCGAATTGCGAATGAAAAACGCCATATTAAACCGCTAAACATTAAACGGTGCCATCTGTTATCGAAAAGCGGAACTAAAGTTCAAACGACTGCCAAACTAAGTTGAACGACCCCTGGCACCGGTTTATCTTGTAAGCAACGGTATGACGCATCAATACATACATATATCTATATTCATACATATATATATATATCTTTTTTTTTTTTTCAATAATGTAAATTGACAAGGAAAATTAATACTTATTGTGTTTTAATTGTGACCATTGTTGTATTGTGAGGTTCAAGTGTGGTTATTTGAATTGAACTTTTATTGTTAACGTTGGGAAATGCGGTATACTGAGTTAACGAACCTAAGCAGATTCTAGATGTTGGCCCGGGATGACGTCACCGTGTACCCTGCATTTTTTTTTATCCTACCCAGCTGAGAGCCTTGAGAGGCTATTTTAGTGTAACCTTAACTAGTAGGTGAGCTCACGGGGCTCAAACCTGACGACGTTGCTAACACGAACCCTAGCAAGAGCCGTGCTTCGCAGAATCTACCACCGGATCGGAAATGCGACCCACTGAGAAGATCCGGCGAGAAACTCAGTGGGCTGTGTCTGAGGGTTAATTTACTCGCCGAGCCCGTTAGTGGATCGGGAGGATCCGAAATGACGTGTCCCCCTGCCGTGGCTGCCGTAAAGATACTAAGGGATTTAAGGAAGAATACGAAGCAGGGTTCTGGGACCACTATACTGGCATACAGGATTTACTAGTCACTGATCAGGTTCTACCACCCTGCCTATTTCTACCGCAATGGATAAATAAAGAAGCCTTTATAAGCTGGTGGTAGGACGTCTTGTGAGTGGGCACGGGTAGATACCAACACTCCGCCTATTTCTGCCGTGAAGCAGTAATGCGTTTTGGTTTGAAGGGCGGGGCAGCCGTTGTAACTATACTGAGACCTTAGAACTTAGATCTCAAGATGGGTGGCGTATTTACGTTGTAGATGTCTATGGACTCTGGTAACCACTTAACACCAGGTGGGCTGTGAGCTCGTCCAAACATCTAAGCAATAAAAAGTAAAATAACAATCATAACTCATATTTAGGTACGCATAATATAATTTTTCTAAACATTTGCAAAGATTGTTCTGCTTTCGCATAGGTCTCCCCCTAATCCTTCCATGGGTTCCGATCGTGGCATTTCCTCTTCCTTGTAGAGCCTCATCATCATTATCCTGCCCTTCTCCCAGTCACCTGGGGTCGGCGCAACATGTTTTCTCCTTCCATACTCTTCTATCATATACCATTTCTTCGCTCACCCCTCCTACCCATATCGTCTTTCACCCAATCCATCCATTTCTTCTTAGGTCTACCTCTTCCTCTAAATCCTTCCTCATTCATAGTTAGCACTCTCTTAACAACCTCATTTTCATTTCGTCTCATCACATGTCCATACCATCCCAAACGTGCACTCCTCAGCTTCTCAGTCACAGGAGCCACTTTCAGACTTCCTCTAACATATTCTTCCTTGTAGAGCCTGCAATGGCCTTTATGTCGCTTCCCCAACATTGAAACGGTCGTCCTTATAATGTTTTTCCCCCTCGAGAGTAAAATTCAGTTACTAATTTAGCCCATTTTTCTGTTTTGCTTCTTATTAGATTCTGATTTTTTTTATTGCCCTTGTAGGCAGACTAGCTTACGGCCCACCTGATGGTGGGTGGTTACCGTCGTCCATGGACTTCAGCAATGCCAGGGGCAGAGCCAAGCCGCTACCTATTTAACTTAGATTCTAATTCTAACATGAAGCAATGGATAGGAACGCCTTTAAATAACACAATTGTAACTTACACAAGTACACCTCGACACGATACCCACGCGATGACATTTAAAGGGCTTTAAAAACATAAGAGATCTATATATTAATACGTGAAGCAAAAACTTTGTAGCCCTTTTTACGAAAATTGCGCGGACGGAGGAGTATGAAATTTCCCACACTTATAGAGAATATAGGGAAGAAGTGCACAATGCTAATATTTTTTTTAAATAATGCATAAAAATACATTAAATCAATGAAAAAACATCACACACACTACGATGTATTTGGTGCACACACGCATGGATACTATTTATTGTCAAACTTTTGTTCTTGACGTCTGTTGTCAAATTGAGAATAGATTAAATATTGTTTGTCTTTATTAATATTTTTCTATAGTGTAGTCTTGGCGAAAATTGTGATTATAGAATAGTCTTTGAAAATAGAATCATTATAGTGTACAAACTTTTAATTTCAATTAATTATAGTCGAATTTCGACTACTGCGGGACCACTAGTACTTATTAATTGCCTCAACAATTCGCGTTCAGGATAATTTTGTTTGGACATCTACAAAGTAAATGCGCCACCCACCTTGAGATATAAGTTCTAAGGTCTCAGTATAGTTACAACGGCTGCCCCGCCCTTCAAACCGAAACACATTACTGCTTCACGGCAGAAATAGGCAGGGTGGTGGTACCTACCCGCGCGAACTCACAAGAGGTCCTACCACCAGTAAATATGTATTTAAAATAAACATTTTCCTGAACAATACATTACTGATCACCGTTGCACCGATATCAACATAGTACGGAAAAAACATATAGCTTAAGCAAGTTCAATGACCGATTAGCTCAACTAATGACGATAAAAGAAATGATATAATCATTACGGAGAGGTCGTTGGCTCGGTTTTATTTTGGTCACAGTGCCACCTGTTGATGGAAAGTGAGTTTTTTTTAGAAAAAAAGTTCTCGGAAATCGAATATTTTATGTTAGGAGAACATTGCCGAGACAGTTACATAGAAACAAATATCTTCTGTTTAACATTAAAAAACTAAACTGTAATCCAGTAATATTTCAATACTCACAAAAGATAGTCTTATAAAAATTCAAACGGTAATTAATTGGAGAAATGAACCGTGGAAAATGATTGCTTAAGATTATAGCTACTGTACAATAGATGGCGCTGTTAGAGATGTTTTAAGACTTAAGGCATGATTGAACGTAATAATGTAACAAGGTTTTTAAAAGATGTACCTAAGTATTCCTTTGAAAATTGAATTAAATAGTAATAAACATTGCCTTTTTGATATTGTGGGTCAGTGTTATTATTATTAAAGTTGTTCAATTCTGACGTTTTATCAAATGGTAGCAGTCAATTCCATATTTGGTTCCATTACTTCCATTAGATTTATCATCATTCTCCTGCCCTTCTCCCAGTCACTTTGGGTCGGCGCAACATGTTTTCTCCTTCCATACTCCACTATCATAATACCATTTCTTCGCTCACTCCCCTCTAACACATAGGTATCGTTTTTCACGCATTCACTTCCATTAGATTGACAAAATCGAAAAAACAACATATTTCACAAAAAATACTGTTTTTTACTTAAATACAATATTAAATTATTTTATTTAAGCATACAGAATACAATAAAACATTATCGTTGACTGTAACCGCGGTGGGAATTGAATACCACATTTTTTACGTAACAAAAACAATATGGCCGACACGACGCCTTATTTTTGGTTGTATGAATTCTTTATTAGTTAAATAAGTTCGTTGTTAAGAACAATTGTATGTTGATTTTAATTTCACACTCACTATTCTAATTCAGATTTAGTCTGTTTCTGCAGATCTGTTTATTAATTAAGAAGTCTGTATTAATCATTCTTGCTTCTGATTTAAAGGAATATGTATTGAATTTTTTAAAAATCTGCTAGTGTTGTGTGTTTTCCTTACACGGTAACCTTTTATGTGTGGTGTTTTTAAATAAGAATATTAACGTATCGGAGTGATGGACAACAGGAAGTTTGTAGTTGTAGTACTGATCCTTAAATTAGTCGAAAGTTACTACTAAGATTTTACATGCTTTATTTTCCCGCCGCAAATAGTGGTCGCGCCATTCTGTGTTCCATAAACTATCATCATACGACTTGTACCGGGGAACACATTGTCGTTGACATTATTAATGATAACGTTGTCCGGGTCATGTTATTTAGCATAATAACAAAATATCCTATATAGTCATAAACTGACTGTACAAAATTTAATTTCCGCCATTTTTAATATTAATAAAGACGCAAATGAGATATTCATTGAAATTTTTCAAAGCTTACCGGTATAATCGAAAGACTCAAATATATTCATTGAAACTTTTCAAAGCTTACATTATCTTAGTCTAATAGAAATACGATTTTAATCGAAATGTTCGAATAGAAAAATATTCGGTGGCAAATACACGGGACGTTCTGTCTCCACAATAGCCACGATCATCGCGCCTATATCTATCGCACTGAACACACTATCTTTAGTTCGTACAAACTTTACTACGGCGGGTATAGGTAAAGAGAACTGACTTATTTCGTGGTCAATTTGAAAAATTGTTCGTGAAGTTTAATACAGCGTTGAATTTTTTTAAATTCGTCTTCTCAATTAGTCGGTTTTCGACGGACGCTTTTTCATTTGCCCTTTACGAAGACGTCATGAATCTATCGAATCCTTTATAACTTAAATAGCGATGCATCCGAAGCGTAAAGAAATATACGTGCAACCTAACCTATACATCAGCCCAGTGAGTTTCTCGCCGGATCTTCTCAGCGGGTCGCGATTCCGATCCGGTAGTAGATTCATTCGCGAAGCAGCTGCTCTTGAGTTGTTAGGTCTATTTTGGAGGCGCTCGGACATCAGCAAATGCATTCCCTACTGACTGAGCCTTTGCTCGCTCACCTGTCCTAGTGAAACTGAAAAGGTCTCCAATCCATCAGTAATCTCTATATAATAATATAAAAATGGATTGCTGTTCGTTAGTCTCGCTAAAACTCGAGAACGGCTGGACCGATTTGGCTAATTTTGGTCTTGAATTATTTGTGGAAGTCCAGAGAAGTTTTAAAAGGTAGATAAATATGAAAATGCTCAGAATATAAATAAAAATAACAATTTTGTTATTCCTTTGATGTGTCCCCCGTCGGACGGATTCCTTTTATTTGTTTCAAGTTTATTTTATACTAGCGACCCGCCCTCGCTTCGCTTCGGAAACATTAAGTAAAACACACATGAAACCAAAAAAATAAAATAAAAATAAAATAAAAATAAGTAGCCTATGTTCATCAGGGACAATGTCGGCTTCTAATGGAAAAAGAATTTTTCAAATCGGTCCAGTAGTTTCGGAGCCTATTCGAAACAAACAAACAAACAAATCTTTCCTCTTTATAATATTAGTATAGAGTATAGATATAGACAAAAGTTTAGGTCTTTTATTTATCGATTGAGGCACCGCGAAGTTTGCCGGGTCAGCTAATCCTTCATAATAATTAAAAATGATCCGAAGCGCGTTGCAGTGAGTAATGCGCAATCGGTCGCTTCTAGAAAGGTCCGTGCGCGCGGCACGTCTCGCGTTATTTGTATTCAACCGGCGGCGGCGCGGATACACGATTTTCTACTTTTACGAATAGCTTAAGCTGTTATTTAACTTTCATGTAACTGTTATGCGAGGTCTAAATTCTCGGCATTGGGTTTATAAGGTGGGTGTGTGTTGTCAGTAAGCGGACAAAGAGACGGTCGGATCCGTAGCGAATGTTGTCAGTCGCTTCGTGTTATCTCATCTCCGTCAGGTTTGAGCCCCGTGAGCTCACCTACTAGCCCGGCGACGCTGACACGGTCTCTCTAGACCATCAGCTTAGGTAGGAAAAAAAGGCTTCTTGTGTTGGTGGTTAGACCAGCGGCTCTCAACCACCGCGACGTTTGATATATACGATATTTTTATCTAAAGTGACCCGAGGGGATTGCTTCTCTGAAGTGTATACGCGATAACTTTTCAAAAGATTTTAACTGTAAAACTAATGATAGATGAATGATGTAGGTATAATTGAATAAATTTACCCATAACTTTATTTCGACTATCAAACCTTTTTTGCACGTTAATATGTGTGTCGTGGTTTTGTAAGGAGTAGGTTAGCAAGCATTGATTAATTTATTCCAGAAATCGAAGGAAGTCAAGCGACAATGTATTGTTCGTATTATCTATATATATAAAAATGAATTGCTGTTCGTTAGTCTCGCTAAAACTCGAGAACGGCTGGACCGATTTGGCTAATTTTGGTCTTGAATTATTTCTGGAAGTCCAGAGAAGGTTTAAAAGGTAGATAAATTTGAAAATGCTTCGAATTAAATAAAAATAATAATTTTGTTTTTCCTTCGATGTGTCCCCCCGTTGGACAGATTCCTTTTGTTTGTTTTAAATTTATTTTATACAAAAGCTTAGGTCTTTTATTTATCGTTTGAGGCACTACGAAGTCTGCCGGGTCAGCTAGTTTCGAATAAATATTGAAGGAAGAGGAAAAAAAAATCGGAAAGAATTTTAAAATGCTAAAAACAAATTATTATTATCATACCAATCGGTCATAATTCGAACCCGTGGTCCATAGATGTCGCTCAATTTTGAAATAAAATCGAAGTGTTCTTTAAATTACTTTAATGTGTTGTTAAACTCGAATCATTTCCAACGAAATAAACGAATATCTATATATTAATACGTGAAGCAAAAACTTTGTATCCCTTTTTACGAAAATTGCGCGGACGGAGGAGTATGACATTTTCCACACTTATAGAGAATATAGAGAAGAAGTGCACAATGCTAATATTTTTTTAAATAATGCATAAAAGATACATTAAATCAATAAAGAAAACATTACACACACTACATACCGTGTATTTAACGCACACACGCATGCATACTATTTATTGTCAAAATTTTGTTCTTGACGTCTGTTGTCAAATTGAGAAATAGATTAAATATTGTTTATCTTTATTAATATTTTTTTATAGTGTAGCCTTGGCGAAATTTGTGATTATAGAAGTATAAAATACAATCATAATAGTGTACAAACTTACAATTCCAATTAATTATAGTCGAATTTCGACTACTGCGGGACCTCTAGTCGCACATAAATGTCCTAGTTTTTTTTTCCTTCCAGTATCCGTTTTGGCGATAACGGATTTCCGTGGAACGAGAAATATATAGGGCAGTGTTTTATTGACCTTGCGGGCGTCGAGGATCAAGGTCGCGGCGCCTGAGCTAGCCCGAAACGTGCGTATGACCTGGGCGACCTACATATGGATCAAGTTTGAGGTCAACGCGATTGGCGATATTTTGCCGCGGCGTCATACCGGCTCGCTTCGTCCGAATAAGCGGCAGTTTGAGATTAACTGGATATCGAAAATTGATATTGCCTTTATCTACCGCGTAACGATGTACCCCGGATACCGCAACACCGTATTTAAGCTTCAAGAGTGTGCCTTCTGAAACTTAGTCTAGTTTGTAACGGAAAAATTTGTGAATACTAGAGGCCCCGCAGTAGTCGAAATTCGACTATAATTAATTGGAATTGTAAGTTTGTACACTATTAAGATTGTATTTTATACTTCTATAATCACCAATTTCTCCAAGACTACTTTCTACTACTACTCCAAGTTTTCTTTATCGATTTAATGTATCTTTTATGCATTATTTAAAAAATTTATTAGCATTGTGCACTTCTTCTCTATATTCTCTATAAGTGCGGAAAATTTCATACTCCTCCGTCCGCGTAATTTTCGTAAAAAGGGATACCAAGTTTTTGCTTCACGTATTAATATATAGATTTGCGGATAGCTCTTTAAATAAAAATAAAACGTTCAAAAAGAATATATACATTCATCGAAGCATACATAACAGGTTTTATACATTGTGAAGTACATTTTTTTTTTGAATCATGGCGTAAATTTTACGGTCCTCATTTAAAAAAAAATGTTTATGAAATTGTTTTGTTTTCCTTAAGATAGTGTCCTTAGTTTGAATCAAAGATAAACTTTGCAGTCAAAACTTTGGTACTCCACTTTTGTACCGGTCACCGTCCTCGTCGAACCCGTCGCTTGCAACGAAGGGCTCGAGCGAATTAAGCCATAGACACAGCCCACTGAGTTTCTCGCCGGATCATCTCAGTAAGTCGCGTTTCCGATCCGGTGGTAGATTCTGCGAAGCACTGCTCTTGTTAGGGCCAGTGTTAGCAACACTACGGTTTGAGCCCCGTTAGCTCACCTACACATCAAGAAGTTGAAATAGCCTCTTAAGGCTATCAGCATAGGCAGGAAAAAAGCCGCTTTTGTGTACGCCGATATGAGATCCTTAGGTCATAGATTAATTGAAGTCCTGGTAGGAGTTTCTACGTGACAAGAAGCTGACGGGGTGGTGGAACGTAATGTGTTATTATTACGGTCCTTTCAAGCTTCGGGAGAATCATTTATCTATCTATATATATAAAAATAGAATTACTGTTCGTTAGTCTCGCTAAAACTCGAGAACGGCTGGACCGATTTGGCTAATTTTGGTCTTGAATTATTTGCGGAAATCCAGAGGAGGTTTAAAAGGTAGATAAATATGAAAATTCTTTGAATTAAATAAAAATAACAATTTTGTTTTTCCTTTGATGTGTCCCCCGTCGGACGGATTCCTTTTGTTTGTTTTAAGTTTATTTTATACAATGATTTAGGTATTTTATATTTTATTGATTGAGGCACTACGAAGTCTGCCGGGATTAAATTCAATACAATGTCCGGCTTACAGTTTGCACCAAAAGTTTAACACAAAAAACTTTACTAAAATTATTAATTATTATGCTAAAAATAACATTATTTGAGACAAAAGTATTCCCCAAACACGTTAGCATCCTGGATTAATAATATTCATAACCTGACCTTCTTGGGCGTAAATCAGGATCGAAATCGTCACCTCCTGCCTATTTCTGCCAGCCTGGTACAAATAAGACTTCGACATCGTATCTTAAGGTGGTTGAGAAACAGTAACAAATGTCCAAGGACATCATATCACTTACCTAATTCTTTTTCATTTTATTTTTTATTGCTTAGATGTGTGGACGAGCTCACAGCCCACCTGGTGTTAAGTGGTTACTGGAACCCACAGACATCTACAACGTAAATGCGCCACCCACCTTGAAATATAAGTTCTAAGGTCTCAAATATAGTTACAACGGCTGCCCCGCCCTTCAAACCGAAACGCATTACTGCTTCACGGCAGAAATAGGCAGTGTGGTGGTACCAGTCCGCACGGACTCGCAAGAGATCCTACCACCAGTATTTATTTTTTTTCCTACCTAAGCTGATAGCCTTAGGAACTATTTCAGCGTAACCGTGGCTAGTAGGTGAGCTCACGGGGCTCAAACCTGATGACGTTGCTAACACGAACCCTAGCAAGAGCCGTGCTTCGCAGAATCTACCACCGGATTGGAAACGCGACCCACTGAGAAGATCCGGCGAGAAACTCAGTGGGCTGCGTCTGAGAGTTAATTTACTCGTCGAGCCCTTCGTCGCAAGCGACGGGTTCGACGAGAATGGTGACCGGTGCTTGAGGTACCTAGAAGCACCGTTAGTGGATCGGGAGGATCCGAGATGACGTGTTTTGGGCGACGTCGACTGCTTTCCATTCTGTCCGCAGGATCGGGAATGGGCCACCAGTAGATAATTTACATGTTATTTATAAAGTAAGTTTTAAAGACATTATAACGTTAAATTCAAAGAGTACCATTTATTACTGAACTATAGGGATAGGCAGTGACTTTTCTAATTGTTCATGTATTCTGAAATGAGTCTATCTTGCTCTAACCTGTTTGTTCCATAATGGGAGTACACGAGACAGCTATGTTTTGTGTGCAGCGTCTCGTACTATGTCGGGTTGAATGTAGTATTCGACCGTTGCTCTTCCGCTGTGTCGTTCTATATCAACGCTGGACATTAATTAAGTATATGCAAGTTTTTATCTACAATTCCTTATTATAAGGTCCAAAATTGTGTGTGCAATTATATTAAAGATATTTTAAAGTGAACTCTAATAGAAACTGTTCATGTCGTTTTGTGTATAAAATAGTTTGAGTTTGTTTGCTTGCATAAGAAGTATTTACTGAAACTAATGGCCCCGCAGTAGTCGAGATTCGACTATAATTAATTGAAATTATAAGTTTAAACATTATTATGGTTCTATTGTCAAACACTATTATTATATATCGATAATGTAATCACAGAATTTGCTAAAACTGCACTATAGATCAATAATATTAAAGACAAACAATATTAATCTATTTCCAATTCGACTCCAGACTTTAAGCAATAACAAAAGTTTCCCAATTGACAGTAAACAAAGCGTATATTTTTATGTATGTGTTGTGTCAAATACATGGTACCTAGTGTGTGTAATGTTTTCTTTATTGATTTAATGTATCTTTTATGCATTATTTAAAAAAAATATTAGCATTGTGCACTCCTTCTCTATATTCTCTATAAGTGTGAGAAATTTCAACTCCTCCGTCCGCGCAATTTTCCTAAAAAAGGGTACAAAGTTTTGGCTTCAAATAAAATTTTCCCGCGCAAAGCTAAACTTCTTTGACGTTAAATGTCTTTGTTCGCGCTCGTAACAAATATTAAGTAGGTTTGGCGAAGTAATGTTTTATTTTATTCTTACATAGTTCGACAATTAAAAATGTTGTGGAAATTGTAATTAAAAAAGGCGCCAAAGTCTGCTACTTTTTTTTTAAGGGATTTTATGACCTGGTAACTAAGACCATTAGGTCAAGTCTTGTTTTAATTTTAACTAGCGACCCGCCCTCGTTTCGCTTCGGCAACTGTCATTTATTATTGACTTCTCTACTATTTAATGGATGTTATTATGCATATAAACCTTCCTATTCAATCACTCTATCTATTAAAAAAAACCGCATCAAAATCCGTTGTGTAGTTTTAAAGATTTAAGCATACATAGGGATATAGGGATAGAGAAAGCAACTTTGTTTTATACTATGTAGTGATGATAACTTTTTTATATGAAAAATGAAGTTGATTATTATAAAGCATGGAATGAAATGAAATGAAAACGAAATGAGATGAGATGATACGGGATGAAGTATAATCTCAGTAAAACGGTGGTCATTTGTTGAGACTTTTTGACAGATCCCGAGAAGTTACGTCCAGCGGATTTGTTTCATTTTCCCACATTTGTGCACTTTCATAGATACTAAACAGTTAATAAACCATCGTTATTACACTTTTAAGCCTGAAGAAACACTAAATAGACAAAATAAAACAAATCACACAACTTCACTCCTCGCGTTCCCGCCAAAAAGTCCAGTCAAGTATTTTGACTGATGAAATGCATAGATAATGTAAAATTGTTCATAAACGTCATTTTGGGTTTAATTTCTTTTTTTTCCCTACCTATACGCTGGTAGCCTAAGATGTTATTCCAGATACGTCCGGGCGGGTAGGTGAGCTCACGGGGTTCAACCTGAGAGAATTTGCTAACACTAGCCCTAGCAAGAGCAGTGCTTTGTAGAATCTACCACCGGATCGGAAACGCGACCCACTGAGAAGATCCGGCGAGAAACTAAGTGAGCTAAAGTCTTTATCCTAGAAGTTTTTCTGTATCTGTTCTGTTTATAGAATTTTCAGAACAGTCGAACGAAAAAATTTTTTTTTTTCTAAACAACCTAGCGGACTTTTTTTTATTGGGAAAGGCGTAGAAAGACTTTTGTTTTTGACACGATTACATTGGCTCGCTAAGTGTGAACAATCCGTATGTGACGGAGACTTTTAATGTAATTTTGATCGACTTCAAAAACGTCTGATTACCTTGAAAATTTGCGCCCGTATTTTTTTTTTTTTTTTTTTATTGCTTAGATGAGTGGACGAGCTCACAGCCCACCTGGTGTTAAGTGGTTACTGGAGCCCATAGACATCTACAACGTAAATGCGCCACCCCCCTTGAGATATAAGTTCTAAGATATTAAGGAACGATGATGGTACAATGATTTTACAACTTCGCTAATAATATCCTGATCGGAGTCAACAGGATGGAAACGAGATGAAATTAATTATTATTTCCTTTTGTTAATTTAGCGTGCTTTATTAGTTTTTAAGTTTGATGACGCCATCTTGTTGTGTCTTTAAAGCGGTTAGTTGCCCTCAATTAAGAAAAATAGTATCATTATTCGCCAATAGATGTCGGGAAGAGTTGATTATTGAAAACACGAATAAAACAACATTTTCTGAAAATAAATTATAGCTAGATCGATTTATCGCCCCCGAAATCCCCTGTATACTAAATTTTATGAAAATCGTTGGAGCCGTTTCCGAGATTCAGATTATATATATATACAAGAATTCCTCTTTTCAAGGTATACGATATACAACAATTGCTCGTTTAAAGGTATAAGATGTATTAATATTAACGTTGTTCAATAAAAATATTCAATAAAACCCGTATTTGCGTAATCACTGGTGGTAGGACCTCTTGGGAATCCGCATGGGTAAATACCACCACCCCGCCTATTTCCGCCGTGAAGCAGTAATGCGTTTCGGTTCGAAGAGTGGGGGTAGCTGTTGTAACTATACTGAGACCTTAGAACTTATATCTCAAGGTGGGTGGCGCATTTACGTCGTAGATGTCTATGGGCTCCAGTAACCACTTAACACCAGGTGGGCTGTGAGCTCGTCCATCCATCAAAGCAATAAATAAAAAAAACGAACATTAGAATTATATTGTAATATTATAATGGTAACACCTAAGCTCTAAACTAAATTGCTAATTTTAAGTTTGGCGCTTGGCAACACTCTCTTCCGTTCCAGCCTTTCAGCCTCGTGCATGGCAAGTTGTAATTAAAATTAATAAAATAAGAATAAACGCAAGCCTGTATTTTATTTATACAAACGTGGTCTATGTTAATAAGTATGACAATAAGCAGGACCGATTGAGCACTGGTGAATACGCGTTTGTGAGTCAGTAGTAGTAAAATAGTACGTATCGTATCTTTAGAGACTCAACCCAAAAATGTGTTTTTTTTTGGAAAACATCGAATATAGTTTTCAAAAAGTTTTCAATTTTTTTTTATTACTTAGATGGGCGGACGAGCTCACAGCCCACCTGGTGTTAAGTGATTACTGGAGCCCATAGACATCTACAACGTAAATGCGCTACCCACCTTGAGATATGAGTTCTAAGGTCTCAGTATAGTTACAACGGCCGCCCCACCCTTCGAACCGAAACGCATTACTGCTTCACGGCAGAAATAGGCGGTGGTACCTACCCGTACCGACTCACAAGAGTCACAAGAGGTCCTACCACGAATAAAAATGACACGGACGTACACGAAGGGGACGGAGTGAAAGAGACTGATGGATAAGTCTATCCCTTTATAAGCTACTTTTGGTCATTTGGTTATGAAGAGTGGCTGAAAAGGGCCGTTCTAGGTCCATTTTTGAATTAAAGTCCAAATCCACAAAATTTCGAAATGGGTCAATACAATTCTAAAGGTGCGATCTATGGTTAAGCCTGATCAATACGTGAGCTGTCTTCCAGCAAATCGAGAACGGAGTCAAGAATATTCTAGAAGGAAAAATAATGAGTTTAAAATGTACGTATCTGTAACTTTGAATTACATTTACCAAACGTGTTGTATATAATAACGCTAAAACTAAAAAAAAAACAATAATCTTGATATTAAAGGTTTTTTTTTTAATTAAAATTTTTTTGTGGTTCATATTAGAATTTGTTATTTTTATAGTATGTATCCGTCTTGTGTCAATTAATGTTTTTACTTATTTTAAATAAAAAAACTTGCACCAAACTCGGAACGACAGGATCGTTGTACAACCGTTGTAAATGTAAAGTAATGTAGACGAATTAACATTTCACACGAAACAGTACGGTGCGCCTCTAATTGCGTTATAAAAGAAATTCACAACTATAGTTACGAGAAAGTTTAATATTATTATGTATTCATTACATCATCCGACTTGCCCGTCGCGAGACACATTAAATGCAGAAAAATTCAAACCTCTTTGCATTCCAAATAAGAACTCATTCCTGTTTAGAAAAAAAAAAATATTACAAAAAAAAAAAAATAACACTCCACTTCACTTCACAGCACTGGCACAAAATAAATTTGAATTTTAATATTTTTCCGTGGAACAGTCGCGTTCGGTCAGTTCGTAAATTCGCGCGTATTTTGTAAGGACCCGCTCACACCGAGATGTTGCAAGCGGGCCATCGAGGGAACAACTAGGAAATGAATACAGGCGCACCCGCACACAACAAAACGACAACCTCTACGGGGTGTGTACACGGACTTGCATGTGTGCGTGCATGCATTTTGACAGGCATATGCTCGGTTATTTATAGGCCTATGCGCCTTATGACACAATGTTACAAGAATTTTTACATAACAAACTGTAACTTTCTAATAATATTCTTGTTATAATCTAAATTAATTAATAAAATTAACATTTCAAATTGTGACATTAGAGTCAGTTTTAAAAATGTTACACAGATTCCGAACGCCATTGTTACATAATAGTTTGATGGAAAGAGACAGGTTTTAAACATTAAACGGGTGGGAGGAAGACAGAAACAGGCGCTGAGGTTGTGTAACTGAACACAGAGAAAGCTCATACGTACTTTCTTTGTACGTATGTACAAAGTACTAGTGTCTTCACAGTAACGCCGCTGTGTGCGAGCCTTTACATTAGTGCATCCGCAACGAAAAGTATTATGTGCAGTATGAGTTTTTTCTGAATTCCAACTCACTCTCCTGCAGTTTGAGTTTATTTTTGAACACTACAGTCATGGATCTTAGGTCTAAAATGGAGCAACGCTGGAGCAGCTTTTTGACCGAGTTCATTGACACAATGTTTGGCACGATTCTCGGGTTTAACAATTTTTTTTTTTTCGTTTGGAAAATGCATTGAAGAAGCCACATTTTCAAAGGAACTGAAAGTAGGCCGCGCTTTGTTGGCGCCATTGCGCAGTTTTTTTTTTTCAATTTATTTTCCTTGTAACAAGGACAACACATAGTCTTTAAATGGAATTTTTACTACGCGCATTCAATAATTGCGAGAATTGACGAAAATGAGGACACCGATGATAGGTACTAAATCGTTATTAATAAATTCGTCTACTCGATAACAGAGGGCGCTTAAATATAAATATATACATATAATTTTACATAATATTTTTAATTGTTTTTATGCTTTCCGTCCATCCAAACAAAAGCTTTGTAATAAGGAAAAAAATAAGTTTTATATTACAAAACTAAACTTGTTTCGAAAAAGGAAAAGTCCTTGTATACTATCAATATTTCACGTTCAAAATCTACTAGTAAACATTTATTTTCACAATAACGTAGAATAGAACTAAAAATAACTATGCTTTATCTGAAAATAGATGGCTTACAGTTAAATGGGTATTGCATCACAGCGGAGGAAGTGAAATAACAGTCATAATATTTACATAGCCATCCCTTTCTCTCTGTAAGGCGTCATCTTTGTCGCACGCGGGGTATTCCTCACTTGAAACGCGGAAGCGCGTGAAATACACTTATCTCCGTCACTCTTTAACGGTATCGTATAACGCTGTGTCGTTCGCGCAAGGTAACGGAGTGCATTGACCTGTCCTTGTTACGAATGTGTGCAGCCTTGCTTTACAGTTATATGTGATTTTAGCGTGTGTGCGTGTATAGTTAAGCTTGGTTCACACTGTATGCAATGCTTTAATGCTTTTAAACAAACCCATTTTGTTAGTCGCCTTAAGTTGGAGTCGATCAGGAATGCTTACCTGTAACAGAGAAAAAGCAAATTAATATTTAATCAACTTAACTTTTTAATTTTACGTAGGCAGCAACTGTGGTATTGAATGAATGATTTATTCAGACAACAGCAACAAGTCCATATGTGTACATAGTATTGATGATGTCCATGAGCAGCCGTGACTGCTTACCATCGAACAGGCTGTATGATCTACTGCCTCTAGTATTAACCAACAAAATGTGAGATGTTTGAAAGACGACACTGTGTACACGAGGAAGTTGAGAATTTGCCTTATCCCAGGACTTTTAAATTCACCTATCGAAATCACATGGGCGGTTATCCTAAGTAGAGTTTTTGGTGAATCTAAATTTAGCTATAATTTTGTTATTTCAATTTAATAATTCGATTGCAGTTAATTATTTTAAACCTGTCGATAGTCAATTATATCTTTTTCAAGTACTTAGGAAGGCCGAGAGATACTTTAACTATGATTGTAGTATCTATATTGAATTGACTTTTTTTGTTGAATTGGAGACCGCGTTACGACGCTACTGCTGTTAAATGGTCATCAAAAGACGGCAGAACATGAATGGAAACGCTAACATCGCACCGCCCGCCACTGGAGTAGAGTTCATCCACACTACCTGGAGCCACTGCGTTCATTCATAGTGCGTTTCCAGACATCTCTTTTGCCACGTACCATCCGGCTTTGGAATAAGCTTTTCTCCACGGTGTTTCCCGAGCGCCATGACCTATCCTTCTCCAAACGAGGCTTGCGGGAGTACTTAACGGTGGACAGCGGCTCAGCTCTGCCATTAGCATTGCTGACGTCCATGGACGACGGTAACCACTCACCATCAATTCGGGTCGTATGCTGTAATTTTTTTTTTATTGCTTAAAGTGGTAACTGGAGCCCATAGACATCTACAACGTAAATGCGCCAACCACCTTGAGATATAAATTCTAAGGTCTCAAGTATAGTTACAAGTCTGTCTAAAAAGGTAATGAATAAAAAAAACCAGTAATATTATTCGTGAACGATTCCTTAATATCGCAATCCTACAATCGGCCTAACAGTAAAAAAAACAACGGTTGCGTCAGAGTATATAAAAAATGTCTGCGAGCCGTCAACGCGTTACATCACTACGCGCGGCTGTGTGCTACGACGGCACGGCTACACGCGCCGGGCACACACGTAGCGAGCTCAGCGGCGCGCCTTCGTGTGCGTCCGGCCTAATCTTTTGTGGAATGCGGGCTCGGTACTAATGAGGAGTTTTTTTTTTTTTTTTCTTTCTCATTTTGAACTGAAAAGGAAAATCGCGCGGGAAAGGTTTTTTTTTTTTTCAATTTTAAATAGAGACGTGCTTATGTTAAAGATTGAATTAAGACTGCTTATTTTTTTTAAAGCAATATTTCATTTAATTTTCCTCATTTTTTAAACGGAATGCCCTGATGGCCTAGTAATTGATCGTTTCGTTCTTGAACCTTGAGGCTTAGAGTTCGGTTTACGTCACTTGTTATTTCTAGGAAACGCGATTGTAGGAGAATCATTTAATTCGTGTCTTAACGAATATGGTCGGTCTGTATATTGAGGTTACTAGCTACTATTACCACTTTTATTTATTTATTGCTTAGACGAGTGGACGAGCTCACAGCCCACCTGGTTTTAAGTGGTTACTGGAACCCATAGACAACGCAAATGCGCCACACACCTTGAGATATAAGTTCTAAGGTCTCAGTATAGTCACAACGGCTGCCCCACCCTTCAAACCGAAACGCATTACTGCTACACGGCAGAAATAGGCGGGGCGGTGGTACCTGCCCGCGCGGATTCACAGGATGTCCTACCACCAGCAAAACATCAGATGCTTCGTGAATTCGTCAGCTTCGAAACATCAATGGCTCTATTAAAAATCTCAGTCATAATTTTTTGACTACGAAGTTAGCTTTATACTTTATTAATAAAACGTGGCTCCGTAAGGCAATTATAAGAGATTGACTCTTTAATATTGCCAATGGTCAACTCTTACCATCGATGCGGTCAAACCTCGAATTGCCTTAGCGTTTATCGTTACGCAATAAGTCAGTTTTATTTTTGTAATATATTTTCACGGTCACAAATGACTCAATATGAATTTTTCATCTGAGTTATAAAATAAATAGTCACATCATATTCTTTCTAATTATGTTTAATTGTCGGTTGGTTTCGAAGGACATTAAAAGTATTGCTCATTCAAACTGTACATGCTAAATAATTTTTTTTAACTATCCACCTGTCGTCCATGGACATCAACGATTCAGCACCTACTTGTATACATCTATGACAATCTTATAGGTATGTGTGCTCTGTGCATAGACGATAAAAAGTATTAGTTAATACACTTTTTAAATATCATATACAATTTATATAGCTAAAAACAAAAGCACACTTATATATTCATGATCCTACTCCGTGTATTAGGCTAGAGTGATAAAACTGTTGTATCTTTATCGATCCTTGATGCGTTTGTAAATTTTCAAACTAATCGGATGTCTTGGAGTCTGTGCAAATTTACATAGCTTCCGTAGCTTAGACAGACAGCGGTGCATTATAAAAAAACAAATTGTTTCAAGGCCATGACCACGACCCTCAGTGATGAGGAAACCCACGCAAGGAGGAGGAGGTGACAGACAGCGCCAAAAAAACCATGTTAAAAAAAAACCGCAAAAAAGCATGTTAAAAAAAACGCATTCGTTAAAAACTAATAGCAGCAACGTCGACAACGTCGATTAGGGTTCGACAAGTGAACTAACCTATAGAGTCATAACCCACCGAGTTTCCCATCCATCCGGTGGTAGATTCTCCGAAGCACTGCTCTTGCTAGGGCTAGTGTTAGCAAATGCTCTCAGGTTGAGCCCGTGAGCTCACCTACCCGTCCGGACGTAGCTCGAATAGCCCCTTAGACTACCAGCGATTAGGGAAGGGATAACATATCCGGAGTTTTACGCTGAATGACATAGAATCAACGAAATGAATGAAAACAAGACACTTACATCACAGCCGACATTTACAACACCATACAAAAATACTACTACAACAGCTAGACACACCGAAAATAGTTTTTAATAAAAGTTATTGAGGAACAATAACTTGGAATGCGTTTCGGTTTCAAGGGTGGGGTAGCCGTTGTAACTATACTGATACCTTAGAACTTATATCTCAAGTTGAGTGGCGCGCTTACGTTGTAGATGTCTATGGGCTTTAGTAACCACTTAACACCAGGTGGGCTGTGAGCTCGTCCACCCATCTAAGGAACAAAACTTAATAACAATGGGCGGATTTATAGTTGAAAGCGATCTCTTCCAACGCCAACATTCATTCATTCATAATACATAACCAATTCAATAAATAGATAATGTATAAACGTTATATACCAGTTTGGTCGGTCGCGTTTAGTTACCGGCTCCAAGGCCGGTGCGAGCATGCGATCGCTAAATAATTAAGCTGCTATAAAATTATTTCGACTCAATATAATGATTCGTTTGCGAAGGTCTTGCGCAATTTCATCTCGTGAGGGTAGGTACTAAAGGCCTGGCGTGGCTGTTTCTACCCCGAGGGCCTTCCCGTTTTAATACTAATCATACCAACACTTACTGGTACCTATTTCCTTCGTTTGTGAAGGTTTTGCGCAAGTTCATCTCGTGAGGGTAGGTACCACCGGCCTCCCGAGGGCCTTTCCGTTTTAAAACTAATCATACCAACACTTACTGGTACCAATTTCATTCGTTTGTGAAGGTTTTGCGCAATTTCATCTCGTGAGGGTAGGTACCGCCGATCTGCCTGTTTCTACCCCGAGGGCCTTTCCGTTTTAAAACTAATCATACCAACACTTACTGGTACCTATTTCTTTCGTTTGTAAAGGTTTTGCGCAATTTCATCTCGTGAGGGTAGGTACCACTGGCCTGCCTGTTTCTACCCCGAGGGCCTTTCCGTTTTCAAAACTAATCATACCAACACTTACTGGTACCTATTTCTACCACAGCGTGTAGGTAACGGTATACGACAAGTATTACTCAAAATAAAAACAAAACAAAAAGAAGTATAATAATTGTAAATTAATTCGTAACAAAAAGTCGTAAAGTCAAATGTGCAAAAGCAATAACGATGATACGTGGATTTTCAATGCAAAAGTTCAAAAATGGGTCATTTGATCCGTTATAGTATGTTTAGTGTTAATGGCGGGAAAACCGTACCATACTCTTAGAACTGGGACTTTTAAATTCAATTTCGAAAATTTGATGGCCGAATTTACGTCGTTAATGTCTAAGAGATTCGGTACTCACTTATGAATTTAATTATAATAATAATCGTTATGTCGGAAATCGTATCGGAACCAGTAAAAAGCTTACGATTTATTTTCGTGAATTACGTACCTATGTTACGTGAAAATAGTGAAAATCGGTTAATTTCTAAACGTACCTTTGCTTAGCGTAGTTTTACTAAAAATGTTTTTACGAAATTAATTCGCGCGATAGAAACCTTGAGGCGTGAGGTCGAAATTTCCATTCGATATGAGAGCGGCACATCCCAAAACCAATATGCGGGATAATCGCCTATTTCTGCCGTGAAGCAGTACTGCATTTCGGTTTGAAGGGTGGGGCAGCCGTTGTAACTATACTGAGACCTTAGAACTTATATATCAAGGTGGGTGGCGCATTTACGTTGTAGATGTCTATGGGCGCCAGTAACCACTTAACACCAAGGGGGCTGTGAACTCGTCCATCCAACTAAGCAATAAAAAAATAAATAAAAGATTGAGCCCGTGAGCTCACCTACCCGTCCAGGCGTAGCTGAAATAGCCCCTTAGGCTACCAGTGAATTGGTAGAGGAAAAAAATGTGTAAATATGGTGAGTTTGTTTTGAACTCAAATGACGTCAGATCGAATTAAATTTGCATCGGCCGTTTTTGAAATTCGAAATTCGCGCGGCAACTTCGTAAGTTTCAAAAACAACATGGCGACCTATTATGTAAACCTCACACAAATTGTAATATTAATTGAGGAGATAAGGAAAATGCTAATATATCGCATCTCTGTAATTGAATTCAATAACGATTATGTAAACATGAATAATAATTATACGTGAATAAATTGTTTTTGGATTATCTTCATTTTGATCTTTTTTTTTTCCTACCCAAGCTGGTAGCCTTGAGAGGCTATTCCAGCGTAACCGTAACTAGTAGGTGAGCTCACGGGGCTCAAACCTGACGACGATGCTAACACGAACCCTAGCAAGAGCCGTGCTTCGCAGAATCTACCACCGGATCGGAAACGCGACCCACTGAGAAGATCCGGCGAGAAACTCAGTGGGCTGTGTCTGAGAGTTAATTTACTCGTCGAGCCCTTCGTCGCAAGCGACGGGTTCGACGAGAACGGTGACCGGTGCTTGAAGTACCTAGAAGCACCGTTAGTGGATCGGGAGGATCCGAGATGACGTGTTTTGGGCGACGTCGACTGCTTTCCATTCTGTCCGCAGAATCGGGAATGTAGTTACCGGCGGCCACGATGAGAGGGTTCTCGTGTCGTGCCGCTTTATCGAAGTGGCATTTTGATCACGTTTCAATAAAAAGTATAAGAGTCAATTAAACTATAAAATACTTGTAATGGTAGGCAATAAGTTGGCTGTGCACCTGGCATCGCTGACATTCATGAGTGACGGTAACCACTTACCATCAGGCCATAAGCACATTTGCAAAGGCAATTAAAAAATATAGAGATTACACTTCCATCTTGTATAATGTTAATCCGAGTGATGGCAACATTTTCGTAACGATCTATAACCGCTTAGCAGAAGGCAAGCCAATCATATGTATGGTGGTAGGTACCTTACTGGTGGTAGGACCTCTTGTGAGTCCGCGCGGGTAGGTACCACCACCCTGCCTATTTCTGCCGTGAAGCAGTAATGCGTTTCGGTTTGAAGGGTGGGGCAGCCGTTGTAACTATACTGAGACCTTAGAACTTATATCTCAAGGTGGGTGGCGCATTCACGTTGTAGATGTCCATGGGCTCTAGTAACCACTTTACACCAGGTGGGCTGTGAGCTCGTCCACCCATCTAAGCAATAAAAAAAAAATTAAGTACGTGTATTTGTATCTATAAATATTATGTATCTTAAATATACACATATGTTTAAGTAATATCACCTTCACACTACACCTACCAAGCTTCATCTCTGCACCCCCCTAAGGTAGACTGTCAGAGAATGCCTAAGGCATTAAGTCCGCCTGTATACTGTCTAGTATATAAAGTTATAAATAAATAAATAAAATATTTCAATTTTAAAACCGGCAAAAACTGTTGATACACGCACAGGTCAAATGACAAATAGAGATTAAGTACTTTATAAAACGTCAAGGGAAAGGAAATGAATAATTTAGTACCTACATCGGTATATGAAGGTGTAGTTTATAACATTCGAAAAAGACAATCCTCATTTCGGAAGATTGCAGTTTGAACAATGATGTCAGCAGGTATGTCAGAATTGGAGGCCTTTGCCTTACAAAAAAAAATATTTACGATTTGTAAAGAATTTGTTTTAAGAAAACTTTTTTTTACCTAAAGGTCTTCGTTACCAGACCATAAAATTCGTTTTAAAAAAAAAATTAAATTATACTTTTTGGCGGGAGAACGAAGTTGTTTGATGTTGTTGTAATTTTTTTTTGGACCTTGTAAGCAGACGAACATACGGCCCACCTGATGGTGAGTGGTTACCGTCGCCCATGGACTTCAGCAATTCCAGGGGCAGAGCCAAGCCGCTGCCTACAACTTTGTTTTATACTTATTTTATACTTTATTTAACTTTGTTAATATAATGTTTCTTCGGGTTTAGACGTGTAATAATAGTAATCTTTAGGCATCTGTGAGGGTGCACAAGTTTGGGATAATGAAACGAAGGCGCTGAAAGTGGTTTTTCGGGTTCTGTCAAAAAGTCCACTAAAGTCTCAGTAACTCAATATTACTGAGATTTTATTACATCTGGTTTCATTTAATTTAGTCCAAATTGATTACAGTCTCAAGCAAATAAACTTCGTCTCATTTCGCTTCACATTCTTTTTCGTAAAGAACATTTTTATAAAGTCAACAGTGATCATATTGGCATCACAAGAATTCCACAGAAGGCTCTACTTGAAAAAAAAAAGAAGAATTACAAACATTGTCATTTTGGTAAGTCCTTTATTAATAACACGTGACAAAGCTCCTTTGTTTATTTGAAAAATTTAAGTAAAATCACAAAAGTATTACTTGAAAAATCCTATGAGAAAAAAAGAGTTGCAACATTATATCGTTCAGTGTGTCACCAGTACATTGCACACAAAAAGTTTTTGCCTACACAGACGCAGTCTTGAGGCGATGACTCCGCACGCGTCCCGACCTATCTCTGTGTGCGTGCATCCGTGTGACCTACTTACGAATAGTTACGAACGCGTTCGACGAGCCTCGGCCGTTTCCGCCGCCCGAACATATGCGCCCCGCCATCTTGGTAACCGACATCCAATGTAACCTGACCTATTTAACGATTACACTTTAAACGTATAGAGGTCAATGAATTCTGGATGACGAGAATTACGTAAAAATATCGAGTGTTTACTATGGTGGTTGTTTTCGCGGCACTATCAGTGTTTTGTCATCGTGTAAGATAACGGTGATTTACTTCCGAAGTGTACAAACTTTGTTCAATGAAACTACTGTAGAAACTGTAGCTATTAAAAACTATTCACGCGAAGTGTTTAAATTATTTCACACATCACAATAAAAGCTCTCTCAATTTTCTAATTTACGTAACGCAATAATAGCATCAGTCACAATTCAATACGATATTATCAAATGGCCATTTCTCGTGCATATCCGATCTCGACTTCCGCATTCGAAATTTGAATTTTCAACTTGCGCATAACACACATAAAACCATATTTGAAAACTTTCACTGCCTATTCGAAAGTTGGCGGCACTAGGTGTGTGTGTGGACTTCATTTTTTTTTTTTTGTGAGAGCCCGCGGAGTTTGCGAAAATGGCGTTTTGAAATACCTAGCCGCTAACGAGAAATGCTATTCTTCGTTTAACGTTATTAAGCTAAATTAATGTATACATGTTGTTTTATTGTTTCTTTTAAATGTGCTCACTTCTTCCATTTTTTTCGTTTGTAAAATTAATGTAAGAGACGCGTTAATTTTAAGCAATTTATTGCAAATTAAAAGGTCAATGACTCGATTAGTTCAAAAGTAATAAAAATATTTTTGACATAAAGTGTTGTCGAATTTTATTTTTAAACTTGTTTGTATTAAACACGATGCATATTTACTAACGGCCTCACTAGTGTTAGTTATCTTATAAATCTTTGGCATAATGGTTATAATCACAGAATTAATCATCGCTACGTAATAGTTGCAATCAATACCAAACTAATTATAATCACACACTTCGGTTTTCTGATACTTAGTTCCAGCCTTGTTTTTTTTTGTTATAGCGCCATCTATTGTAACGTTTGGGGAACTGAATCGGGCTAGTGACGGCTTTAAGAATGAACGCTGATGTACTTATTACTTATTTATTCATGCTTTTATTTAATATTATTATTTGTAATGATTTATTTGAACAGATGCCATTCACCTCAGTACGGTTGGAGCTATCTTTCCGATACTCATAATTGAGGAGAAAATCTTTTCTTCATGACCTACTCACACCTACAAAGAACGCGTATTAACCGATTAAATATTAAATGCTAAATCAGAGTCTAAGCCAATAGTTAACAGACAAGCACACGACCTATCTGACGTTAAGCGTTGTGCAGAGTCCAGAAAATGGTAGCTTGAATATCGCTATCTGCCTTGAGGCATAACGGCAAACTCTTAACAAGGATTACGGCTTTTGAGGAGATAGAATAGGAGCAGTCACGGTAGAAATAGGCGTGACTATACCATTTTAAACTCTATTCGTGCATATCAACACCTTACCTTTTTTCATTTATTGCTTAGATGGGGTTAGAACATTTAACACCAGCCCATCTGATGTTAAATGTTTACTGGAGCCCATAGACGTCTACAACGTAAATGCGCCACCCACCTTGAGATATAAGTTCTAATGTCTCAGTATGGTTACAACTTCTGCCTCGCCCTTCAAACCGAAACGCATTACTGCTTCACGGCAGAAATAGGCAGGGTGGTGGTACCTACCCGTGCGGACAAAATCTACCTATTTTCACCGCAAAATATGCACGTGCGTCGGTACGTACCGATGATTATGAGTGGCCCCACTAATGCGATGTATTTGATGGGTCTACACAATCTTCTTATTTCTTTCAAAGGGTTAGACATTTGTCTGCTAAAGAGCCAATTCAAATTGCAACGACCCGATACATTCGGTTTTCATTACTTAGCTTGTAACAAAGCCGTATCGCGTGCTAACGAAACACGGTGAAGGCTTCTCTTGTGGCAGCGAATTGATCGTGCTCAATCATTACAAGATTATTAACATATAATGGTTTGTTTAAAAAAAAAAAATCTACAAAGTTGTATTGTTACTTGGGACATCGATAGCCAGAGTTAGCCTCGAAGTGATAATATTGAAGTGTGAGCAGTGAAATGCCGGAGAAAGAGTGATTTAAAGTTCCTTTTTCCTACCTAAGCTGATAGCCTTGAGAGGCTATATCAGCGTCGCCTTAACTAGTAGGTGAGCTCACGGGGCTCATGCCTGATGACGTTGCTAACACGAACCCTAGCAAGAGCCATGCTTCGCAGAGTCTACCACCGGATCGGAAACTCAGTGGGTTGTGTCTGAGGGTTAAAGTCGACAGCAAATTCGTGATTAATGTACATAAGTAGCTCTGCCAATGCCGGTCCCAAGCCTAGATGAGAAAAGAGGAGGGTTAAATTGGAGTACGACCTTTCCACCATAAAACAGTCAACATCGAATGTCTGGCGACGGTTAATTAGCCGGACCCAAATAAGGCTTCAGCGGCCTCGAAGAACTAAATCTCTTCCAAAAGCCGTGGAGGGATGAGGGATCCCACCATGTGTATTTCCCCAAGAAAGCCTCATGAGGTCACGATCCGACATATCGTCGACATACATCCGATTATCGACGCAACCAGAGTATATAAGTAGTTGCAAGATGAAGTGTATTCTTTGTGTAGTAATGTATTGGAAAAGAGCAAGCATTGGGACCAATGGAAAACCCTTGTCGGTCCTTCTCTGTGCAATGACATCAACAAAGAATATATTTTAGAGGTATGTACGTAGTTACCTGTGTGATAAGTATTGTAACATGAGCTCAGGAGACCAGTAAAGTTATTATTCATTTCAAGAGATCTATGCGAACAAAAAAGGAAACACATTTAAAATTATAATGAGAATATAGTTAATATTATTTTTTAACGATAACTCAAAAACTACTAGGCGAATCTTAACAAACAGATTACACGACAAGCACTGGCTTTCATATAAAAAAAAAGATTATTTAAAATCAGTTCTGAGGCAATACGTAAAAAAATGCTTGTTAAAATAATTTAATTTAATTCTAAATGACGTTTTCAAAAGTTTCAATTATTTACGCATCGTTTATCAAACGAGATGCAAAACTCGTAAGTCTACTAAGTGACAGTTATAAAACACATTAAAAACACCCAATGCTATTTTAATTTATAATGTTAAAACGTTTTTATTAATGGGACGTCACTAGTCACGTTTGACAGCAGGTGGATAAGGAGGCAACGAATGCATTTATTCACACGCCGGGCTGCATTAGCATTTTGTCAATTAAATTTTATTGTTGGCTTTAAGTTCGACAAGGCCACGCAACTGGGAGATGCCGCCAGCATGGGTTTCTCTGTAGATTTTTTTTGCTTTGAAACCCAGAGAGATGCAAACACCAATCGTTTAGTTTATGTAGTACGCTTTTAGGAATTTTTGGCGGGAACGCGATGTTGTATGTTTTTTTTTTTAATCTGTTAATTTAGTATTTGTGCAGCTCTAACATCCGTGAAAGTGCCAGAATGTGGAAATATTAAATAAAATTAGACGTGGTTTCTCAAGTTCTTCCCAAAATTCCCTGAAATTTATTGCTTAAAATCTCGTTTTATTTTATAACATCCCAATTTATTAAAAATACGGTTAAATCTATTTCCACCTCATTCCGATTCATATAATTTTTAATATTATAAATTGTAGAACAAAAATGCCATACCTATTCCAAAAAAAATCGGCACTGGCAAAAATGGGCTTAACAAGAAAGCGATTGCCATAGTACAAAAAAAAAGAAAAAAAACTGCTATTTAAAAGGAAAAATATGCACTCCACCTTGTTTTCGGAACTGACTCTTTCTTCAGTTGAGGTTTACAAGAGTATTTATGGTACTTATGTATGGTATTTATGGAGTTTTTACTGGTGGTAGGACCTCTCTGTGAGTCCGCGCGGGTAGATACCACCACCCTGACTATTTCTGCCGCGAAGCAGTAATGCGTTTCGGTTTGAAGGGTGGGGCAGCCGTTGTAACTATACTGAGACCTTAGAGCTCATATCTCAAGGTGGGTGGCGCATTTACGTCATATATGTCTATGGGCTCCGGTAACCACTTAACATCAGTTGGACCGTGAGATAGTCCACACATTTAAGCAATATTAAAAAAAAAAAACAGAGGCGTCTGTGCTTTATTATGATTGTTCATTTGATCTCTTGTGTTGATTTCATATTAATTGCGTAAAAAATATTTTTATCAAATGACTAATCACTATGTACACTAAGTTTTTTATTGTATGCACACCTACCTATGCATTCTCGTGTGTTCGGTGGAATTCAAACTGATTTTGAATTACATATATTGTTATATATGTTTTCCTTAATTTTTCTTTTCAACCGTCTTCCGATTTACGGAAGTTTGTTTGAATGTAAATACATACCTTTTTCATGTTTACGATTGACTATTACGATAAAGGAACAATATCGTCTAATAAAAATCAAAAACGCAATATTGTGATTTGCGTAATTTTGAGTCGTAGACCTCAAGTCTCAAGGTATTAAACACCATGTGATTAGCTTCAAACGCTTCAAATTTATAATAGTAACTTTTAGCTTTTGATGCGACAATAAAGTCATCCGTTTTTTTTTTGTAAATTGCGGAAATGTTGTATACCTGCGTATTAAAATTATTTCCAAATTTTTTAATTCAATTTACTGGTCAGTAATAACACGGAATTCGGCAGATGACAAAAAAAGGGATTTTATGACCTGGTAACTAAAACCTTTAAGTCATGTCTTATTTTAATTTATATTCTTATTGTTATGAAAAATGATAATATGAAGTGAAATAAAATGAAGTAAAGATGATTAATTTGATACATTAATCAACTGGAATGAGATTAAATGAAATGAGATGATATGGGATGAAATATAATCTCAGTAAAATGGTGGTTATTTACTGAGATTTTTTCAGTGGACTTTTTGGAGGATCCCGAGAAGCTACGTCCAGCGGCTTTGTTTCATTTTCCCACATTTGTGCACTTTCACAGATACTAAGCAGTTAATAAATCACCATTATTACACATTTAAATCTGAAGAAACACTAAATAGACAAAATAAAACAAATCACACAACTTCACTCCTCGCGTTCCCGCCAAAAAGTCTAATAGATGAAAAAGAAAGTCCTAAGTGTTGCTAAATTCACACAGATAAAGTAAACTTATGAGTTAAATGAGTACAAAATATGAGTTACTAAGAAACAACATTGTGTTTAAGCTGAGAAGGGTTTTTCAAATAGTCGTAACCTTTTAAGGCAGTTAGCACAGGCTCATGTTTGATACAGCCTTATTTATGCTGAGCTCCAAGGCTGGCCGCACGCAAACGCTGACGTCACGCTCATCCACTGAATTCGAATTTCGAATGTTAGAATAAGCTAGATGAATAATAGGTATTTTAATGTTGTCGGCCCTTTACTTGATTTTGGCGGTTCGTGAGGTTACGTAAGTTATGTTTGTAATGTTGGCGAATCTGTTTTTTTTTTAATGTTTGCATTAAGGAACGACTTGAACATTCGAATTAGGATTACGTTTTATTTTCGCGAATCATTCAAAAGTTATGAATGAAGTTAAGCGAACGGATATAATTTTAGTGTTGGAGCACGTTATTCAAATCGATTCCGCAATTCGAATAGATATTTTGAACGGTGTTTAAATTAGTCATCGCTTTCCCTTGACTACAAACATTAATGTTGCAATAAGGAAAAATGTTATGTTTGCACGGCCCGTACGGACGGACAGCTTAGAAAAGTTTATTATGGTGTTACATAATTTTCTTGTTTACCACTACCTACTTACGCACACGAAAATTCGAGAAGTATCGATATTCGAATATCGATAATTTTTGTTATCGATATCTTTTTTAAATCGTAGTCACTGGCACTTCGTACTTTGGCCATTCATGTTGCAACATTAAATAGGTATGTGCCCGTTGTATGCGATTGTTTCAGCTATAGCATCTAGGGCGAGCCCTAATTCACTATACGTTTAAAATTGCCTATGAAAACTATAGTTATATAACTAATCATACACGTATGTTACGTGTGAGCCCTGCGTTGCGCAAGGCAGCGTTAGTTTTTTGTTTGCCCATACACTTACTATCAAGCGGATGACGTCACAGCGCGTTTAGAGAACGCCCTTTAGTAAGAAGATATATTGATGATCGCAACACCGAAATTGTTAGGGGAAATTGTGCGTTGATGCCTTTGGATATGGTTCAAATTTTATTGAAACGTGAATAAACGTTGTGACAGTTTCGTGGTAGCTCTGCTGGTGTCGGTCTGTGCGAGGATAGCACGATCTACAAGGCAGTATTTGAATGCCAAATTATAAAGGATTTATGCTTTTATCATATGACCTTTTCCAAACATACGGACAACTTCGCCAGTTTACCAAAATAAATCAGTCACACGGCTAAAGATATCTTCTCCATTCCCTATAACACTATTATTGATTATATATATATTTTTTTTATTGCTTAGGTGGGTGGACGAGCTCACAGCCCACTGGAGCCCATAGACATCTACAACTTAAATGCGCCACCCATCTTGAGATATAAGTTCTAAGGTCTCAGTATAGTTACAACGGCTGCCCCACCCTTCAAACCGAAACGCATTACTGCTTCACGGCAGAAATAGGCAGGGCGGTTTCCGGCATGTATCATTCGTCACCACTTAAAAATCTGTATTAGAGTTTATAACAATCTATATATTAATACGTGAAGCAAAAACTTTGTATCCCTTTTTACGAAAATTGCGCGGACGGAGGAGTATGAAATTTTCCACACTTATAGAGAATATAGAGAAGGAGTGCACAATGCTAATTTTTTTATTTAAATAATGCATAAAAGATACATTAAATCAATAAAGAAAACATTACACACACTACATACCATGTATTTGACGCACACACGCATGCATACTATTTATTGTCAAACTTTTGTTCTTGACGTCTGTTGTCAAATTGAGAATAGATTAAACATTGTTTGTCTTTGTTAATATTTTTTATAGTGTAGTCTTGGCGTAATTTGTGATTATAGAAGTATAAAATACAATCATAATAGTGTACAAACTTACAATTCCAATCAATTATAGTCGAATTTCGACTACTACGGGACCTCTAGTTAATAAAAAATAGCCGTTATAACAAGCATGGCATGTACAGCCTAACCTGCTATTTATTAGGTAACGTTATTTGACACGTTCCATTTTGTAATTGTATGTAATTAACGGGTTTAATATTCTCGTTAAAAGACACGCACACCAGAAAAAAGTTGCATAAAACCGAAGGAGCAAAAGCGTTACGTACAATGAATTTACAATCTAGATGAGTAACATTGTTAAGTTGGTATCGCTGGAAAGAGAGATTCGAATAGATATCAACTCTATTGTTATTCTATAATACGTTTTATGAATGCGATGCAAACGAGATGTACGTACTGGCCATAACGACGCGTGCAATAAAAAAGAAAAAGAAAAAAAAAACTGGCAAATTCGAAATTTAAATTACGAAATTTCGCGATAGGGCAACCGGTGCGTTGTCTCAATTAAAACTACATACGTCATCGTTTTTATATAATTTTCAACTTAATTGTGTAGAGCATAAGGTGTATATCAGGTTGAACGCTGTAACGGCGTCAAGCCAACTCAAAAGTGTGTCACTGAGTTGAACAGCCACGCAAGGCCGGTCTATCTATGAATGCGCGGCAAAACCGACGATGTGCACCCCTCGCGTGGTCACAAGATACTTCGGAATTTGAAATTAAAACCGCATTGTTGCCACCAGTTCGCATGAATACATAGAATTTTTTTTTTTTAAATATACTATACCGAAAGACTAGTACGATTTTTAAAATTTGAATATCGAATTAGACGCATTTCGTGAATTTGAAAGCGTAATGTTATGACAGAAACACGTATGTGCGGTCGTCGGAAGTAAAAAGCCGTGGTGGCGCGAAATAAGGCGTCGCTTACGACATTCTCGCCTGCAGCCGCTATTTATAGCTTTATTGTTTTGCAGCGCGCGTTAATGAGAAGAAATTGAGAGTGAATTTTTGAAAGTGATGAATCAACAATAGCGCCTTGTGTAATGTACACGTGTCGCGTACAAGTACACGTCGTATACTTACACCCCGTGATGAGCTTAATGTAGTAACAAAGATTTCTCTTATGCGCTCGAAGAAGAACGTATGATTTTTGTAACGGCTTTTTAGTTTACGAAATGCGTAATTCAACTTTCGATTTGTACAATTTCAAAATTTCTTTTAATTACCTCACAATTTTCGCGGTAAAAAAAAAACACCAACGTGTTTAATCTGTTCGTCTTAAAGTAATCTATGTCTACATTTAAAAAAAAAACTGCGATAAATTTGAATAGGGAAGGGAATGTATTTTTTTTTTTTCGAAAATAAGCATCTATCATACAATATGATTTAATTTTAAGCACGATCATAATTATTTGAATTTAGAATACGAACAATGCATCTCGCGTCTGTATGACACATTATGATGAAACATAATAGAACGCTAATTACTTTAGGGTTTTCGCAGTAGTTTAATATACTTTAGCAATCGAGTCAGATTGTTTTTCCGCTAATCGCACTGGCTCTATAGAATGTCCTGAACTCGGTAACTTGATGGACATTTTTGTAGGTCCTACAGCCAGCAGGATAATATAAGGAATGTTTTTAAACAAAATATTCTTCATGAATTTTATATACAGTTTTATGAGCCCGTAAGGATGGGCACCACCAAACTGTTTGCATATATCGCGCATACGTTACTTATGCAAATTATGTAATTTTTCAGGAGAAAGGTTGGAAAATTCAATATCTTATACAGTTCCGTTAGGCTATAGAAATAAAATGATAATATTTTAACTAAAACTTTAAGCTTCGTCAGTAAAAGCAAACATCTCGGTCGTCTCACTAATAACTATCTATAAATATATATAAATAAATTGCTGTTCGTTAGTCTCGCTAAAACTCGAGAACGGCTGGACCGATTTGGCTAATTTTGGTCTTGAATTATTCGTGGAAGTCCAGAGAAGGTTTAAAAGGTAGATAAATATGAAAATGCTCGGAATTAATTAAAGTTTAGGTCTTNCATCAGTAAAAGCAAACATCTCGGTCGTCTCACTAATAACTATCTATAAATATATATAAATAAATTGCTGTTCGTTAGTCTCGCTAAAACTCGAGAACGGCTGGACCGATTTGGCTAATTTTGGTCTTGAATTATTCGTGGAAGTCCAGAGAAGGTTTAAAAGGTAGATAAATATGAAAATGCTCGGAATTAATTAAAGTTTAGGACTTTTATTTATCGACTGAGGCACTACGAAGTCTGCCGGGTCAGCTAGTAACTATTAAAAAAATATTTTCTTATACTCAGATCAGTATTAAAAGAAAAATTGCATAAGTGACTTTATAGCACCGTATGAGCGATATGTCGTGAAGTCATTGGTTTTCTTTCGAATATAGAGCGCGGAAATCTATATATTAATACGTGAAGGAAAAACTATGTGTCCCTTTTTACGAAAATTGCGCGGACGGAGGAGTATGAAATTTTCGACATTTATAGAGAATATAGAGAAGAAGTGCACAATGCTAATTTTTTTTTTTAAATTATGCATAAAAGATACATTAAATCAATAAAGAAAACATTACACACACTACATACCATGTATTTGACGCACACACGCATGCATACTATTTATTGTCAAACTTTTGTTCTTGACGTCTGTTGTCAAATTGAGAATAGATTAAATATTGTTTGTCTTTGTTAATATTTTTTATAGTGTAGTCTAGGCGAAATTTGTGATTATAGAAGTATAAAATACAATCATAATAGTGTACAAACTTACAATTCCAATTAATTATAGTCGAATTTCGACTACTGCGGGACCTCTAGTTATTATTAAATTATAACAACCTTCCAAAAGTAATAACTTAAACCAATCTAATCATGTTCCAACGATGACAAAGCGTCAAAACAGTACATAGTCCACGTTTCAGTACTAAATTACAGATATCTCGCAGACCTAGGCCCACTGACTGATAATGTCCTAGGTATTAGATAATTTCAAATGTTAGTGGGACATTGTGTAGGAAATGCGAGTTCATTATATTGCACATATACGTTTGAGATAACATTGATTTGTTTGTTGTTACAGACAAACGGGACACGATAATAGTTTTTAACTATTAATAAATAATAATAGTGCCGTCGAATATATATTATGTACGTGGAGATTCAATTTGGATGTACGTACGATGTATTATCACTGGTGGTAGGACCTCTTCGGAGTCCGCACGGGTAGGTACCACAAACCCGCCTATTTCCGCCGTGAAGCAGTAATACTTTTCGGTTCGAAGGGTGGGGTAGCCGTTCTAACTATACTGAGACTTTAGAACTTATATCTCGAGGTGGGTGGCCCGTTTACGTTGTAGATGTCTATGGGCTCCAGTAAACACTTAACACCAGGTGGGCTGTGAGCTCGTCCACCCATCTAAGCAATAAATAAGTAAATAAACCTTTTTCGTTGTATACATCGCGTTGCATGTGTCTACTAAAATGTAACTGACACTGCGACCTCATTATGTGGGTAGCTCTAGTTTACATGTGAACACTAGTTCATCTAGACTTAGTAATGACTCTTAGCGTGCATATCGACCAGGATGACGAATCGGACAACATCTATTTTTCATCCCCCTAAATGTTAAGAGTGGTCCATCCCTAAATTTTATTTTTTATTTTTTAGACAATTTTTTTTGTTTTTTGGTTTTTTTATGATACAGCATACGAAAATAAATACAACCCTAAATTTTCACTCCTCTACGATCAACCCTTATTTTTTATTTGTTAATCCTTACACACTTACAATAAGTTAGTTTTTTTTTTCTACACTAGAAATTCCCTAGAAATCTTATATATGGCAAAACAGCGTTTGCCGGGTCAGCTAGTTTTGATATATATATATAACTAGCGACCCGCCCTCGCTTCGCTTCGGAAACATTAAAACACACATGAAACCAAAAAATAAAAATAAAAAAAAATTAAAAAAAAGTAGCCTATGTTCATCAGGGACAATGTCGGCTTCTAATGGAAAAAGAATTTTTCAAATCGGTCCAGTAGTTTCGGAGCCTATTCGAAACAAACAAACAAACAAATCTTTCCTCTTTATAATATTAGTATAGATATCGTTTAAATCTGTTTGTCTATTGTGACAAAGTCAATTTGTACGACATTAACGAAGTGAAAACAGCCTTCCGAATTGTGACGAAAACGTAACCGGGCACGCTTTTACGTTTTCGCAACATCCCTTCAAGGTGATAAACGCTATTTTGTTTAGCTATTTTTTTTTCGCGCGCTTTATAACCGAAACCGGGTCAACGGCGTCCTTCGTTCGGGTGGAAAACTAATTGTGTATTTGTAATGTTGGTAGTCGCGCGTTCTCGATTTGAATTTTTTTCGAATTCGTTTCGAATATGAATTCAAATTTGTTAATCGAATTTGTCATTATCTAATATTATTAATTAAATTAATTAATACGTGAAGCAAAAACTTTGTATTCCTTTTTACGAAAATTGCGCGGACGGAGGAGTATGAAATTTTCCACACTTATACAGAATATAGAGAAGAAGTGCACAATGTTAATATTTTTTTTTAAAAATGCATAAAAGATACATTAAATCAATAAAGAAAACATTACACACACTACATACCATGTATTTGACGCACACACGCATGCATACTATTTATTGTCAAAATTTGTTCTTGACGTCTGTTGTCAAATTGAGATTAAATATTGTTTGTCTTTGTTAATATTTTTTATAGTCTATAGTTTTTATAGTCTTGGCGAAATTTGTGATTATAGAAGTATAAAATACAATCATAATAGTGTACAAACTTACAATTCCAATTAATTATAGTCGAATTTCGACTACTGCGGGACCTCTAGTATTAATTAATACGTGAAGCAAAAACTTTATATCTCTTTTTACGATCCCCCTGGTTACGCAGGAGTATGAAATTTGCCACACTCATAGAGAATAAAGAGAAAAAGTGCACAATGATAATTTTTTTTTTAAATAATGCATAAAACACACATATTACCATGTGTTTGACGCAACACGTATGCATACTATTTATTTATTGTGAAAGTAGTTGTCAAACTTTTGTTCTTGACGTCTGTGGTCAAATTGAGAATAGATTAATTATTGTTTGTGTTTATTAATATTTTACTATATCGTAGCCTTGGCGAAATTTGTGGTTATAGAAGTATAATAGTCTTTGAAAATAGTGTACAAACTTACAATTTAATTATAGTCGAACTTCGACTACTGCGGGACCACTACTAGTTATAAATCTAGAACGTTTGGAACATGTCTCTACTGTCATTTATTTATACGACTTAGTCGAAGTAGCTGTGTTGATTTGAGTTACCAAGACCGCTGTTGTATCCGCGATATTTAGTTGAGTGGGAAAGAAGAATCCGTAGATATTATGAGTTAATCTACCTCTAAGAGACCTTTTTTTTTTTTTTCGGGTAGAGGGCCGAACCTCCTAAGAGGTCCCCGCGCAAAAGGGAAAAAAAAAACCTCTAAGAGACCTCAAAAACAAAAGAAGGCAAAGCTAGGCGCTTAGTAACAGATATCGACATAATTATTTCAGTGCGCCGCGTAGGGCATCGGTGACCTATATTGCACTTAATATGTTAAATTGTATAAAATCCAATGTAAACACTAAGATTATTCTCTATAGATTTTTCTAGAACTCTCTATGAAATGTTTTGGTCAACTATGTACCGTCTGAATTGTGACAGAACAACGCTTCGCTTTGACTGTTTGAACTCTCGTATTTCTATATATTAATACGTGAAGCAAAAACTTTGTATCCCTTTTTACGAAAATTGCGCGGACGGAGGAGTATGAAATTTTCCACACTTATAGAGAATATAGAGAAGAAGTGCACAATGCTAATTTTTTTTTTAAATAATGCATAAAAGATACATTAAATCAATAAAGAAAACATTACACACACTACATACCACGTATTTGCCGCACACACGCATGCATACTATTTATTGTCAAACTTTTGTTCTTGACGTCTGTTGTCAAACTGAGAATAGATTAAATATTGTTTGTCTTTATTAATATTTTTTTATAGAGTAGCCTTGGCGAAATTTGTGATTATAGAAGTATAAAATACAATCATAATAGTGTACAAACTTACAATTCCAATTAATTATAGTCGAATTTCAACTACTGCGGGACCTCTAGTCGACATAATTACTTCAGTGCACCGCGTAGGGCATCGGTGACCTATATTGCACTTAATATGTTAAATTTCATTTGCGGTACGCAAAATCCGATGTAAACACTAAGATTATTCTCTATAGATTTTTCTAGAACTCTCTATGATATTTTTGATCAACGATGTAGCATCTGAATTGTGACAGAACAACGCTTCGCTTTGACTGTTTGAACTCTCGTATTTCTATTTAGATTTGTCATAAAACTACCGTTAGCGGAGGCACAGAAGTCGACGGCTAAGTCCCTTCGCTGTTAAATAAGCGATGACGTCACAGACGCGTATGCACACACGCACGTGTCCGTACGGACCGCGGTGCTGCGTTTGCATGGAATCGGCTACTTGATCTATAATTTTTTTAAATATTTTTGATTTTGTAACTATACTGAGACCTTAGAACTTATATCTCAAGGTGGGTGGCGCATTTACGTCGTAGATGTCTATGGGCTCCAGTAACCACTTAACACCGGGTGGGCTGTGAGCTCGTCCACTCATCTAAGCAATAAAAAAAAAAATTTGGTTAAGGTGTTTCGATTATGAAATCTAATTTATTTAATGAAAACACTCAATCTACTCTTTTTAATGGTGTGACATTTATCGAATATACCTAATCGGTAAGATACTTGAAAATTCTCACAATTTTTTTTTGTGGCATGCCTTATTTATGCGATGATAGTGACTTCTTTACGTTTGAGACGTAAAGTGTCCCAAGGTTGGCGACGGCTTAGCTATGCCACTGGCATTATAAATGTCAATTTTTCTGTGCTCTATAAAATGGTTAAAACATTTTGAATTAACTTTAAAAGAATAGTAACACCAAAAAACTATGTCTATGTATAATTCGACCATACTTTCAAAGCACCTACTTCATCATGTGAGCTTTAAACTAGTCTGCCAATGATGATAACAAATAATAAGATAGCCAGGAATAATTAAAGACATCACTAGCTTTCCTCTATTATTATAACTTAGAAGTAATTTTATACGAACTTCAAGCGAGTCGATTGCCACTAAGCTCTCGAACTAAGCCCTCAATAGACGAAGATAAACGGTGCACTGAACTAGTGCACACCAACACACGTACATATTATCATATCAGTCGCTAGGCCAGCGACGGCGGTGCATGTACCACGCACTCGCATACAGTAATGTGTGTAACGCGACCAAATCATTTTGATACTTTAGCAATATTATGTTATTTTTTATATTTATTTGCAATTCTGCCGTGTGCCTGTTAGCTCTCGGCGCATTAGTTAAGCTGACCGTGGCATTGACAATGACAATTTATTTATTTTATTTATTTAATATATTTTGTACACACAGCTGTTAGAAAAAACACGACAATAAGGATACAGAGTACAAGGGCACTACTTATTTCATGTTGAAATCTCTTCCAGTAGGCCCGCAAAAGGAAAGAAGAATTAGGGACACAAACCTAGTGCATACAGTAAACATTACATATAATAATATATACATATGACAAGATTTATGTCATGTTTTTATTTATTTATTGTAAATGTGTTGGCTTTTTTACGAATACATTATTGTAGATCAGGAACGCGTATTCTGAATATGCAGACTCTTATGAGGAAGCGGAGAATTTTCTAGAATTATCTGTCACACGAAACATTATTTCATTGGTTTTATACGCATCTCGCGATCTTCGAGACAAAACGATGACCCCTCCTATTTTATCTATAGTTTATTTTAATAGCGCCATATCGTAATATTCGGTGCTTTGCAGGAAAACGAGATATGGAGGACGCGCTATAACCACGAGTTGTATGATCTTTACAAAGATCCTAACATCATAACAACTATAAAGATTGGACGCCTACGATGGGCAGGACATGTGGTTCGAATGGAGAGTACCGTCTGGAGAGACATACTAGACCAGGCTAAGGCCCACCCTGAGCTGTAAGGCCTAAGATGATGATGATGATATCGTAATATCTTCTAACTGCGTCTAGTCGATCGATTAACATAAGATTTATTACTGAGGATCGTTTTTAACAAAAAAAAAGAACAATTTCCATAAATCATGAAACTGCTTAAAGAGGTAACTTTAACGCAAAACTAAGGCTGGCTTGTTACATAGTCGAACGCAATTGACACACTTCGTGAATACATATTATTATAATATATCGTCTTTTCGCATTAAAAGTGTATCATACAATTTCCAAAAATATTCGAAACTGAGTTGATATGCGGAATGATTTGGTATCACCAGTATTTTTCTCATAAATACTGTCAAAAGAGCGTAGTTTAGTTTTAAATTTTTTTTTTGTTTAGTTTACCTATGTTTTGACTACTATTAACAAAATTAAAACATAATTTTATCTTACTTTATAAGACATAATAATATAATGTAACTGGTAAAAAAAAATGTTGCAAAGATGATTAATATTAAAAATATCACGTGTTAAACCTTTAAAACGCTCTCCTGTAAAATTAGTGCTTTTTATTAATTGCTTAGATGGGTGGACGAGCTCACAGCCCACCTGGTGTTAAGTGGTTACTGGAGCCCATGGACATCTACAACGTAAATGCGCCACCCACCTTGAGATATAAGTTCTAAGATCTCAGTATAGTTACAACGGCTGCTCCACCCTTCAAACCGAAACGAATTACTGCTTCACGGCAGAAATAGGCAGGGCGGTGGTACCTACCCGCGCGGACTCACAATAGTTCCTACCACCAGTAAAAATGTAAAAAAGTTTTGAGATTATACAGTTTTAATGCCAGAAGACGATCGCTTTATTATTTTCGTCTATAACGACTCGCATGCCGACTGAGCCCTGCATTAAGCACTGGCTAGGTGACAATGTAAGCGTTGCACAAGGCAATGCACACAGGCTTAAATTCTAATATATTATCGTGTCAGTCGATAGGCTGCCCGACAGCGGTGCATGTACCAGAGACACGCGCATATGATTACGTATTTACGACGCCGGACGAGTCTTGATACTTTGGCAGAGCTTTTTTTTTTATATTTTAATCCATCGCTTGGTAATTTGCGTACGTATTTTTTTTTCAGCAGCGACATCACCGTGTAATGGTGAGAGAAATACAGATGCGATAAATCTGCTAGTACTTCATCGTTCAACTTAGCCTTAGAATAAGGTATTACTTTTGTTTATTTATTTTAAAAAAAACACATGTGGCACTCTGGGACTGCCGTGGTAAAGCTATTGCATAGCATTTTTTATCAACTTAAGCAAATATAAATTAGTATTAAAAAAATAATAAAGTAAAACCACGCTATTTTATAAAGGTTAACAAAACCAAAACATTAATTGTCCCCTTCACACTCATAAGCTAGACCACGCGAGAGAGAAATGGGCAGACTTTTCATGATGCGCATGCAGTGCGACGTCTCGCCGCGTGCTTAAACATTACACAATCGCAACGTGTGAATGTGTTGAACGCGAGCTACATGGTAGGCGGAGTGGGAGGTGTTAGGTTTTATTTTCGTTACGGAATTTCTTGATTCGGTCGCCGCGCTCAAAGCCCGCGATAAAAGCTATGCAATAGCTTAAAAATCAAACTTTATTTTGTTTCCGATTCTTCTCAGTGATGAAACTGAACGAACTAGGCTAGAAGAATTTAAAGCACCTACGAAGGTCTACTTAGATAATCTATCTATATATATAAAAATGAAACCCGTTTTCCGTTGTCACGACATAACATGAAAACGGCTTGACCGATTTGGCTAATTTTGGTCTTGAATTATTTGTGGAAGTCCAGAGAAGGTTTAAAAGGTATAAAAATATGAAAATTCTCGGAATTAAATAAAAATAACAATTTTGTTTTCCCTTTGACGTGTCCTCCGTCGGACGGATTCCTTTTGTTTGTTTTAAGTTTATTCTATATAAAAGTTTAGGTCTTTTATTTATCGATTGAGGCACTACGAAGTCTGCCGGGTCAGCTAGTAGTATATAATTATGTATACTTTTACTGTGCATAGCGTATTTTACTTAATACAATGTACTAATGTTTTCCTGCATTAGTACTTAACGCCAGAAGACAGTGTTTATGATTAGTAAGTAAAGTAAAATTACAAACTTCTAAGCGTTTGCCAAGAATTAATTTGAAAGTATTTTCAGGCGAACAGCTGTTTTCTAATGGAAAATGTGTCAATTATTTAAATACTGAATAAATAATGAATTGGATCCGAAAAATTAATTGTATTTGTATTAGACGACAAAAAAATACCATTAACAACTTAAATTATCGACAAGCCGCGAACAGGTGTTCGAAAAAACAAGATGGCCGCCTAAACAGATGTCGTTAAACCGACGAAGGTTGTAAGTATCAAGACGGTGCGGTCGGCACGCATCGGTACACGCTATATGGGTCTTGGCCAGGCTACTTTTTCTTGCGTAGTGCAGTACTAACGACCTGTCACACGCTTATGTTATCCTGGTACATTTCGTACGAAACTGATTTCAAAGATTTAATAATAAATTTATTTTTTGTTTAATTCATTAGTTTAGTTAAATCCAATTAACGTTGTCTTGTCGTCCGTTGTATTTTATTACAAATTTATTCTGTAACTAAACACAATTTTATGTATAAAGTTTTTAAGTTTTTATAAACAAAAAAAAAAACGTTTGGACTGCGCCTATAGCGATCTCCTATATACTTATAAACTCCTGGTACTTTGCTGTGAATTAATATTATTTCTAGATGTTTTAATTTTTTTATTTTTTAGAAAAGAATAATTTGTGTGTGGGAAATACGTTTTGCGTAATAAGCTTTAGATAAGCAATAGGTAGATATTTTCATGCGATGAGTCGGTTTGAAGTCGCGCAGGTGTTAGAATCGGGCCCTGGAGATGGAAAACTGGAACATTGGATTGCCTTAGGATTAGAAAAGGAAAGCTTGCGACTACAGGTAGAAAGAGAGAGACGAAAAATCTTAAAGATTTTACCCGCTTACATTTCTGATTTCCTAGTAGTAGCGTTCCCGTAATTCATATAGTTCTGGATACGTTTTTAGTATGTTTTCCCCGGTAACCGTACTCGTCGAACTCGACAAAGAGGTCGACGTGCAACCTAACCCATGCATCAGCCCGCTGAGTTTCTCGTCGGATCTTCTCAGCGGGTCGCGATTCCGATCCGGTAGTAGATTCATTCGCGAAACAATTGCTCTTGAGTTGTTAGGTCTCCTTCGGAGGCGCTCGGGCAGTTGATAGCAAATCCCACCCCTCTTGGCTGAGCCTTTGCTCGCCCACCTGTCCTGGTGAAACTGGAAAGGCCTTCGGGCCACCAGTAAACCTTCAATCATAAAAAAAAAAAAAAAAAGTTTTTAGTTTAAATAATTATTAATTCCTTAGTTGGTTTAGTGAGCTTAGGTTTGATTGGACATTTAATAGGACATTCATTTTAATTTTTTGTTTTATTATTATTATTATTTACCTATATTTATTTCCGAAATTGTTTGTTTTTATTTATTTTTATATTCTATGTGAAGTGTTTATTTTTAATGAATATTAATAATATGGATGCAAATTCTGAAATAAATGAAGACATTAAACCAAATTTGGTGATTTTTTTCTTTTTCGTTATAGCCTTTTTTGCTAACCTTATTTATATGTACATAAATTTTAAAAAAATGGCGCTTTTCACCGATACTTAGATGATCAGATAGATGATCAAATTTGTTTACATATCGGCATTGCTCACACTCATAAACGACGGTAACCACTCATCATCAGGTAAGCCGTATGCTAGTTTGCTTAACAGACAAATTTATGGCGCAATTTTAGGATATTTTTTAAGTAACAAATAAAATTGTAATGGCTGCTTCTTAGATCACCAGATAGCATTGAGCATAATTAGAATAAAAAAGGGTTTAAAATATTAAAAAATATATCTCAATAGTATATAAACAGAACTAATAATTTAAATGACATATTTTTATAAGCTGATTAGAAAAAAAAAGATATGAAAGAAATATACCATCGGTTTTTGATGCGTGTGTGATTTTCAAGTTGAATCGTCTTGAGGTAGGTGAAATATGATATTACATAGATTCAATAAATGCGTGTTTTGGGTTTTCAACACGTGCGTATTACTCAATTTTTTTTTTTTCCTACCTAATCTGAGAGCCTTGAGAGGCTATGTCAGCGTAACCCTAACTTTTGTAGGTGAGCTCACGGGGCTCAAACCTGATGACGTTGCTAACACGAACCCTAGCAAGAGTCGTGCTTCGAAGAATCTACCACCGGATCGGAAACGCGACCCACTGAGAAGATCCGGCGAGAAACTCAGTGGGCTGTGTCTGAGAGTTAATTTACTCGTCGAGCCCTTCGTCGCAAGCGACGGGTTCGACGAGAACGGTGACCGGTGCTTGAAGTACCTAGAAGCACCGTTAGTGGATCGGGAGGATTCGAGATGACATTACTCAATACAGGTGCGTCACACCTATCAGGCCGCGGACGGTCTAAGAGCACAAATTAAAAACACCGAAGTCTTAACAACATACAATTAACATTTCTAAGAATAATTATTATTCGATTACGAAACGAAATATATTTATATACAGTGCGTTCCAAATTATTAAGAATTTTGCTTCGACGACGAATAATTATTACTGACATAAAACATTTTATTTATAAATAATATATAGGTATATTTTATATATATGTATACAAATAATGTAAATTTCTAATTACTACTAAAACGGGTTATTTATTGAATTATTATAGGTATTTTTTTAAGTAGATCACATTTCAAATGACCATTGACGTAACATAATTAAAAGTAGACAAAAAATGGTAACGGAACTATATATCTGTTTATTGTATGTATATATACTTCTATTATATAATAATGTATTGTCTATAGTACACCGCAACATACCTGCTATATTTTTATATTTTCCAGAATTTCCGTAAATTAAACGGTTGTCTGTAAAAGATCGCTTTTAGCGATAAGANATTTCAAATGACCATTGACGTAACATAATTAAAAGTAGACAAAAAATGGTAACGGAACTATATATCTGTTTATTGTATGTATATATACTTCTATTATATAATAATGTATTGTCTATAGTACACCGCAACATACCTGCTATATTTTTATATTTTCCAGAATTTCCGTAAATTAAACGGTTGTCTGTAAAAGATCGCTTTTAGCGATAAGACCGCCTATTGTACAAATGTATCTGCTTTTTGAATGTAAATTGTGTTTTAGTGTGCATAAAGTATATTCTCTCTCTCTCTCTCTTTTTTTCTATTTCTGTTTGCCCGGATGCATTTTCAGTTTCACCGGGATATATGGGCGAGCTCTGGCTCAGCCAAGAGAGGTGGGATTTGCTATCAGCTGCCTGAGTGCCTCCGAAGGAGACCTTAAAGCTCAATGGTATCTGCTAGGCGAATTCATCTACTACTGGATCGATTCTAAAAAGATCCGATAAAGGTTCAGCTTAATATCTCATACGATTAGTGCTCTAACGAAAACTGTTCAAGTTTCAAAGTAAGCAATAGCTGTCTATTCAATGACCGCTTAGCACTAGACGGGCCGTGAGTGAATATCGAGTGGTTAGTCATCCGTGATCACAAAAATTGTAAGGTATTCGAAAGGAAACGATATTATGAAAATAAAAAGAAGCGAAATAAAAATCGCATAAGTAGTTTTAATTACAATTCTTTGCGATGATTTAGTTTTTTTTTNATTATGAAAATAAAAAGAAGCGAAATAAAAATCGCATAAGTAGTTTTAATTACAATTCTTTGCGATGATTTAGTTTTTTTTTAATGTATATATATTACGTCCATGCGAACGAAACGTGTGCAGTGCGTGTAATGAACTACGTAAGCGCTTTTCAGGTGGTTCGGTTACTAAGCGTTTTTGCTGACCTCTAGGAAAATTGTTTGGTAATAATTTTTTTTGTTAATTTCATCTTTATAAAAATGAATTGCTGTTCGTTAGTCTCGCTAAAACTCGAGAACGGTTGGACCGATTTGGCTAATTTTGGTTTTGAATTATTCGTGGAAGTCCAGAGAAGGTTTAAAAAGTAGATAAATATGAAAATGCTCGGAATTAATTAAAAATAACAATTTTGTTTTTCCTGGAATGTGTCCCCCGTCGGACGGATTCCTTTTGTTTGTTTTAAGTTAATTTTATACAAAAGTTTGGGTCTTTTATTTGTCGATTGAGGCACTACGAAGTCTGCCGGGTCAGCTAGTTTTATAATAAAAGACGTAACGTAAAGATATTTCGTGACGGGTACTTATTGGTTTTTGTGGCGAAGGGCGAGACCGCCGTCATACAATCTTGAGGCCTCGACCTCATGTCTCAAAGCGGACGGGCTCCGATCGCTTGCGGGCCGTGAGTTCATTCAATCATCAGAAAACCAGAAAACCCACTTCAACAATATTAAAATGAGAATATCATCAATATCAATGTAGTCAGAGTTAATGGACCACATCAGAAGCTTCTTCTTCTTTTTTATCTCCACCTTATACCACTAGGTGGGGTCGGCACAGCTATTTTTTCTCTTCCATTCTCTTCTATCAGCCTTCATCTTAACACTCACTCCTCTCTCTCTCTCATATCGTCATTCACACACACCATCCATGTCTTTTTTCGGACGTCCACACACTCCATCCACGTTTTATTCGGTATCGGCATCAACAGTTCGATGTTTTTAATTGAACTTCAATTAAGCTTACTCCATTCAAATAGCCGAAGAAGTTGCTTCGTTATGATATTTTTTCCAAATTTCAAACTTTTAAATGGCTCTCCTAAAAACACGACAATACAAGCTAATGCAAATGTAATCATGTTTTAGTTTCTATTAAGGGTAGACATTAAATATTGTGTTGCTTAGTGACAAAGTACTATTCTAAATTTCATATTTCTCAATTACTCATTATATATTTTTACTTTTCTTATTTCATAATGTCAACTATTGCACTGTCGATTGCACCTATAATTGAGGTGACATCTGCCATGTATACTTACTGTCAATTTGTCAATGTTTTGTATCGATGATCACTTTGTTGGTGCAACTAAACAAATACCTGACCCTTAAACCTAATTGACGATTGACTTCCACGGTGAAGGAATAACATCGTGTAATAAAAGTGAAACCCGCAAAATTATAATTTACGTAATTACTGGTGGTAGGACCTGTTGTGAGTCCGCGCGGGTAGGTACCACCGCCCTGCCTATTTCTGCCGTGAAGCAGTAATGCGTTTCGATTTGAAGGGTGGGGCAGCCGTTGTAACTATACTGAGACCTTTACAACTTATATCTCAAGGTGGGTGGCGCATTTACGTTGTAAATGTCTATGGGCTCCAGTAACCACTTAACATCAGGTGGGCTGTGAGCTCATCCACCCATCAAAGCAATAAAAAATAAAAATAAAAATTCGAACTAACGCAAAACCGACTCCAACAAAACATAGGAGGTATTTAATATGAGGCACGACGTTTAACCCGTAAACACTCCACCGATGTTACTCACTGTAAGCTTGACTCATCAGTCAAGTCTCTATCTCGTAAAAGTTAACTCAAATTTGTATGGAGTTGGAACAGCGCCCCTAGCGGCAAACGCAGCGAAACTGTTCCAAATCCAACCAAAAAAACTCGAACTAAGCACACAGATTCGCACGTTAAAAAATGTCGGACTGTAGTAGCGGTAACAAAACTAATTAATTACTTTCCCCCGCGTAATTAAGGCTCCATTTCGAATGAACGGTCCACAAATTAAACATAATAATTATAACCAGTCGAAAAGATCTCTTTTTATAACAAACAAGCTAACAAAAAAGCCGGTTCACACTCAACGCGGTTCGAGTTACGCAACGCCTGTAACTTGTTTACTATAAAAAAAAAAAGAAATCCGAACACGCTTTTACCGAGTGTGCGAAATGCCAAAAATTGTCCTTTGCTTTATTATTAACTTACGCGGCTATTTGGCTCGTAGCGAACAGATCGTAATAACTACTTTAAAAAAAACTCAGACCTTAGAACTCCTGTCTCAAGGTGGATGGCGGTATTTACGTTGCAAATGTCTATGGATTCCGATAACCACTTAACAATGGGTGGTCCGTGAGCTCGTCCACCCATCTAAACAATAAAAATTGTAGTATGATATTTGTTATTGTGTGGAAGGCGAACGAAATCTGGCCAAGCTCAAAAAATTCAATCCACAAACGAACATGACATGGACATAGGCAATGTCTTTAAGTAGTATACTGTTAAACCTAGTCGAAAAGGAGACTTGTCGTGGTGTTCTGGGATAAAGGCCAAGAGCCTTTCCTAAAGTGCCATATAGACACAGCCCACTGAGCTTCTCGCCGGATCTTCTCAGTGGATCGCGTTTCCGATCCAGTGGTAGATTTTGCGAAGCACTGCTCTTGCTGGGTCAGTGTCCGGTTCATCCGGGCATCACTCCGGTTTGAGCCCCGTGAGCTCACCTACTAGTTAAGGTTACGCTGAAATAGCCTCTCGAGGTTATCAGCTTAGGTAAGAAAAAAAAAGTGCCAACCACAATTGTACTAAGTTTTAAATTAAGCCAAATTTGTGACACGCGAACGCGTAAACACGATTAGAAACAAGGACAAACTAGACAATTTTACTAGAGGCGTTATTGCTTGTAAACTTAAATAAATACCTCTAATTTCATAGATTATATTTAATTAAAATTAATTTTAGTTTTCTGTCAACTTATTACAGTTTAAAATTTTGTATCATTGCATTAGAATACCTTAGTGAGCGAGTACGTTCCGAGCGGTCTCGGTGGGCGTTAACACTAACCGTCGCTCGCAATGTGAAAGCTTCCGAAATGTCAATTCGAATTTCGAATATAACCTGTAGTTTTCTTCAAACAGTCTTGATCGTTTTAAATTGTTCCGTTTTATTTATTTATTGTACTTCACAATTACACTACGACCTCACTTTAGAAGGTCACTTTCGAAATTCGGCAATGGAATAATGAGTGAAAATACAATTAATACAATTAAAAGATCATTCGCGTGATGGTAAGTGGTAAAACGTATTTCTAAGAGTGACCTTGTCAATTTTAGGGCCAACATTTATTTTGGAGTACGTCAAATTAAGATTTCTGTTATTGCCCATAACACGCTGAAAACCGTGAGCATACCTGAGCATACGTTAAGGACGTGCTAAGACTCAGACCAGCGGTCGCCCGTAATTTCAGCACACAAATGAGTGAATTCGAATAAAATAAAACTTTGGTTTTATAAAATAAAAATAAATAAATACTGTACGTAAGGGATCAATATAGCTTCGAAAGAATTGACTGTTATTATCATCGAAAATTTAGTTACGAACGTCTTATAGCTTTTATTTTGTTTAACTAAGCAATTATGTTTGCTGGATCTATGAAAACTATAGAAAAATTTGCTTTTTCATAACTTTAGATTGTTCCTAGTTGCCATAATACTGAATTTATGAGAACCAAATGAAAGGGTCATAGAGGCAACCGTAGACCATAATGTGGTATACTTGTTAATTATAAATATTTACTCATGTATCATTATTGTTCTTTAGACGAGATATCTAAGGAGTCCTCAGATGACAATACTGTTGTCCATGACAATGACCATCAATACTAAAAAAGATGCTACCCGCATTTATTTTTGATTCGCGTTAAAACCATTATTAACTATGACCTAAAACTAAATGGTCAAATAAATGCTGAAATATGTTGAATTACGCTTTTATTGGTTCATCATCGCCCCACGCGTCGGAATGATTGGGCGGTGGGTGGAACTTGAACACAACCTAAGCCCCTTTGCTTTTGAACCACACCCCGTTGGTCCAAATTCAGGAAGGGTGCGCATCAGAATATTTACACATCTCGTTTCGCCACTCGGATGGCACACCGGGCAGTCGGCCTTACCTTACCGCATGAATTATTAACGGCAAAACCGCTCCCGAAATAGTCTCAGTAATTATTTTAAACCGTGATGTTCAAACACAATCTAAACGGCTTTTATGTCGTACGAAGCAATAGTTTTAAGTCAGCAGTCTCTGAAACTCGCGAGTGATTCAAAAAGAGCGAATGCCGAATTATAATTGGCCACTTTCGTGACACGTAACAACGCGAGCTTGCGTAACAAAATGCGAGAGACAATTATGCATGTATTAATACCGGAAAAGACTCTTCTCGCTTTCTACGGGTTCTTTTTTTTTGTGTATTTCTGTTATTTATGTACATTTTATTTTGATTATTTTATAGCGTACGCTCACGCAATATCTTTTCCGCGTTCTCTAGATTAAGATTCGTTCCTAAATGTTACCAGTTGTTATGTTCGAGTTTTGGTATGTTGGTACCGACTATCCTTCCGTTCTGTTGGTAGTGTTATGTTAAGCTTCGCACATTTGGGGACCGACACGATAATACTAGAAATACTTGTTATAATTATAGCGTTCAAATGAAAGAAAAGAAAGAGTTGTTACACACATTCGGAGCGAATTATCGTAAAAATTCAATGTTTACTTTGTGAGATTAATTAAATATTTTATGATGCATATTTAATGCAATTAGAACAGAGAGGGGTCTGTTCATTAACTTTGTACATCCAGATACCTTTGGCTAATTTTAGATGGAGTAACTCAAAGAAGTATTAAAGATAGCTGAGGTGTCGTTAGTAAAAAAGCCTTGATCGACCTAACTATTTACATCTGATGCAGATTTGGACCTGTTTTATTTTAACGATAATTTCTTTGAATTTTCAATTAAGTAAGCAACTTTGTTTAATTTTTATTATTTTGAAACCGCAACAGTTAAGCTAAATACAACATAATGTTTAAGACAACACGGATAAAAAAATTGTAGACCAAGAGAATATCAGACGGGTGTAAATCACGACAGCATCTAATTACAATTGACAATATGTGTTTAACTTGAAATTTAAAATTGGATTAGTTCAGGACTTTCGTATAGTTACGATCAACGTAAGATCAACGCCCAAATCTGCGATTTACAGGTTATTTGATGGGAAATTACCTTTAATGCTCCCACCTGAAGTGTGTGGCTGTTGGCTTTGCTGCACATTGGACTGCGCCTCCAGCTTGCTCACAGAGTTCCACATATCAAACATGTTCAACATGTTGGGCCCGAACGGACCGTCACAGGCTGCTCTCAACACTCATCCGTCAGCGCGCTTATTGTACCGTGTATCATCTTTTAACTGCACCAATATTAATAATATCAAGTTTCAAGATTGTTCGTGCGTCGTACAAAAAAGTCTTAAGGCTACGTCACTGATCCCGGGTTCTTTGTAATTTTTTTTATTTTATTTTATTTAGTTTTAATTATTATTATTGCTATTAAATATTTGTTTTTTTTTTGTCTATCGCGATTAATAATATTTTTAATAAATATTCTTCCTCTAATATTAATATATTATAAACTTTCTCAAACGTTCAACTAATGTAAATACTCTATAATTCTTTGAATACGTAATTTATTTATTTAATTTAAATCTACTATAATATTCGGATTAAATATCAGTCTAAAATTTCGTTTTCAGGTTTACAGGGCACTTGCTCTCGGGAAGTTTAAAAATGTGGGCACTTTCGAAAATGACTAAATTTAAATTGTGTATTAAATGTTTTAACGATTTAAAAACTATACGTGATTATATAATATTTGCGTATAAATTCATTAATATGTGTGTGTAACAATCGTGATATTGTCGCGGTGCTTCGGTTATCGGTTTCTCATACAAAACGATTATCGCATTTCTTAAGTCCGTTTCGATTCCCTTGTAATGTTCCATTTATATATTTTTTTCTCTTCATAGTACGTAGCGCGATGTCGCGTGCGCGTCGCCGCCGGCCGATGTTCACAGTTCCAAATTCGAAATTGCCGAGACGAACGCGACCGCCATTTTTGTTTGCGAATTTCGAATTTTTTTAAATCAAATTCCGAATTGTTAGCGTTTTTTTTTTTTAATGACCGACAGTCGGATTTTTTTTTGTTTTAGTATTGAACCATGTCGCGTTCTTTCGTTCACTGAAGTGCAGTTGCATCGAGGCTTTCGGGAGGGTGGGGCGGTTCGGAAGCGGCGCTACGCAGTGCGCATGCTCGGAATCGATCCCGTTCGCTCGCCGAGCGTTCCTAAAGAACTATTTTCCTCTATGTGGGTATGCGCTGATGGAAATATAGGTGTGTTAGCTGTTGTATTATGTCATCCTCTTTGATGTTCGTCGGGGTACTTCTGTCGCGGTCTCTATACAAGCGCGCTGCTCTGAGCCGTTTGACGGCTCGGCGAATGTAATAGGGACGCGCGTTGCGATTCGTTTTGCGATATCTAATCAAACAATCAACGATCCGATATCGGTGCGTTTCTAAACGATTTGTCGTATGAAATAAATGTATCTAATTTATAATATTATTTTTTGAAATGGCATTATATAGGCAGACGTGTTTATAAACAATACAATCTAGTTTCAGGGTTGTTAAAAAAGATTTTTTGAGACGAGCTCGCGGGTGTATTAGCTGATAGCACACGGACAATTTCGTGACCCATCTTGAGGTCGAAATTGTATTGTATTAAATTACAGGTGTATCGTCCTATAGACCGCAAGGGTGACTGTTTCGCGGCAGAAATTGCCGGCATAACGCTACCGGCCCGCGTGTGTTAAAAGCTTACCTCAATTCATATGGAAAACTCCACTTAATTACATAAATGCACTTGTCGTTTTAACAATGAACCGGCAATGAAATGAGAAGACGTTACGTAACAATTCACCGACTTTAATGAAAGGAGGAGGTTATCAATTCATGAACCGATTTTGTTGATCGTTTTTTTTAGTTTAAAAACTAGTGCTTTGCATGTGGTCCCGTTGTGTCTAGATCCGATCTATAGTTTTTGAGTAATACATGAAATAATAATACATATTCATGAACTTTCACTAGATCCATGATGTTCTTATTTCATTTTGATAAAGTCGGTTTTGGTTAAACTTTCGTTAATATTTTCAAATGTATTTTTTTTTGCTGTCATTTCAAGCATCCTCAACACTAAGCATTGACAATGAAAACGCTAGTTCAAAAAGAGGCAATGGTTAACGAAAAAAAAAATTACTGCCTTTTTCTGAAGTCGGTTAACAACCAAATTAAGACAGGATGCGCGTGTAAAATTTAAAAGTAATAAAATGACTTTCGGAACATTTATCATGAAATACCGAAAGTGAACGAACAAACACGAAATTCCCCGAAGCATTAGCAGAACATCGTGAACTTGTCATAAGCTGAAGCGATTTGATTATTAAAAATTAACCATGAGAAGTGGCTTTCTTCGCTGCTTAGATGAACAAGCTCACGGCCCATGTGTAGTGGTAACTGGACCTATAGACCTCACAACCTGAATGTCGTCACTTTGAGACGTGAGGTCGAAACGTTAATTGTACGGGTGATCCCATCCTTCAAACTGTTTATTAAATGCCGGCGATCGCAGTACTCTGGTATAATACTCAGAAAACGCTGCTTAGTCGGTCTACATTAGCCACGAGAAGAGATAGACTCTACTGACTCTACTAGACTCTACTGGTGGTAGGACCTGTTGTGAGTCAGCACGGGTAGGTACCACCACCCTGCCTATTTCTGCCGCGAAGTAGTAATGCGTTTCGATTTGAAAGGTGGGGCAGCCGTTGTAGCTATACTGAGACCTTAGAACTTATATCTCAAGGTGGGTGGCGACATTTACGTTATAGATGTTTTTGGGCTCCAGTAACTACTTAACATCAGGTGGGCTGTGAGCTCGTCCACGTATCTAAGCAATAAAAAAACGACACAGCGTATTCAAATACCAAAAAGAACTCGCAAAGAATACAGAGCTGTAAGCTAGTGTGGGACTCTCGAAAAAATCTAGGTCACATCTATGACTGTTTGTATACGACAAGGGCTCAAGTTCAAATGGAAACAATTGCAGAGTAAACCGTGCTTAGTAACAAGATACACGCAAATAAACGATAAACATGGATTATATCTAAATACGTAAATCATATACACATAGGTTTGAGTATCATGACATAAGTCAATCGATCCAATCAGTATTGCCTAAATAAATTATAAAGGCCCCAGTTTTAAGACGAACAGCGACACGCTTGTGCTGCGTTACAACGAGTTACGCGTAATAATTTCATCACGCAGCACGTGATATCTTTCATTTATATACACAAGGCCTTTAAATGTTCGATTTGTTCTTACAGACTTCTCAAAGGGCCGCGTTTTTACACAAATAATCGTTGAACGCGTACAGCAATATTAGCTAACGGTACAGTACTTTCACTGCGCACTGACCTGCGTAAGCCGATGTCCTTTGAAAGCTTCTAAATAATGCGGGACTCAATCGAAGGAACGCATATAATTGAGCTGCATTGTCCTTAGCTTTTTATAGTGATTATTTGAAAAGAACATTCTGTTGATACAGACAGTAATAGCACCTTTTTATTTTCATAATACTTAAATTATTATTGTCAGTAACACTATATTTTAGGATTCGTAACTTGTCCGCTGCTAAAACAGTAGTCGACTCCAAACATACTTTAAATTTCCTGTTTCGATCAAAATGTATTCATATTTTTCTTACAGCTCATTTTTTTTGTTTCCTGCTTAATTTATCTAAAATAGCAAACATTACAATTCAAACCACAACCAATTTCTTCTTCGTCTTCGTTCCCTTTCCACAAATAAAAGATCATTTGATAAAACAGAAAGTAATACAAGTTTCAAAGCACGAAATAAAATGATTGCAGCCGTGTTAACATTAGCGGGGCTAGCAGCGACAACGTTGCGCAATGCCCCGCGCACACACATGCAGTTGTTACACGCTTTTGGAGGTTCCCGTTTGTGTTACAAGCGTGAGCGAGAGCGGTTTGAGGCGATCGAAAATGTTACTTAAATGTTCAATTACCTCGCCGCCCGCGATAGGCGAATTTATCAACATGCCCGTTGATCAATAAAGATCCGATTTGAAAATCGAAGTAATATTGAGCTTCGACCTCCAGTGACAAGGGGACGGCATAACGTGTGAGCTGTTACGTCATTCGGCCATTTTGTGTTAATAAAATTTTACCATTACAACAGATTTCATGCTTAAAGAAATTTATAACTATCATGAGCGATTGAAAGGTCTATCACAATGATAGTTAGTCTGAATGAAATAATGAGAATGACTGAGTTCGTGCATAATATGTTTTTTATTACTATCGATGGTAGATGAGTGCTAGGCGCTCTTGATGAAATGTGGGAACTATTAAGATCTATAGAGCCCATTGTAATAAAACTAAATGAACTCATCTACCTTCGACTACAATAAAAATCTTGTAATTTGCATGCATAATTTGTGATACAGTTTTTAAATGTGTGACATATCCTAAATTACACGAAAAAAAGGCGATGATAATTGCAAATTTTAAAAAATAATGCTCGTATTAAATTTTACAATTAAAATAATGTATTTAATTTTTAAAAAAAACGCTACATCTCTCAACTTCGACCAAAACCAGAACGCGAGTGAAAGTGGCGACTGCCAAAAAATCTTATGTGAAAGTTGCCGAGACTCGATCGATGCCATAATTATTATTGACCATTGTAATAATAATAAAAAAACCCGCTAAAAACTCCAACCGGATGTGACGCGAACGATATTTAAATAAAGATATTTATTTTAAATGAATTTCGATTAGTTGTTTTATAACAACTCAGACGCCTATACCGATCTTTTGCTATGTATGTTTTATACGTGTATTAATTGAGTACTCGTGAACATTTGCTTGCTTATTAAACGCTGGGTATTGAGCTTAAACTGATTGGCGGATAATCTGAAATGTTATTTGTATACGATGCGAAGACCTCAACTTTATGTGGCTCTATTGCTAATATGTATTAGTTTTAGTGATACTAAATTGACTATAGAATGTTGTTTTGAGATAGTTGGCGGATTTACGTTATTAATGTTAAATCCAGGAGCCGTGAGCGCGTTCACCCATTAAAGTTATAAAATAAAGTAACAATTCAAAAAATTTGTTTCCACTCCTGATGCTTATAAGTGTCGCGGCTTCGGCAATCTATTTTTTTTTCTCTGACAAACTACTTTCAAAAAATACTACTAATAATTGCTTCTAAGAGCGGGAAAATTACAGTTCTCTTTTCAAATTTTTAATAACAGAACAAAAGAGAAAATGTTAGGTACACATAAATATAAATCTTCATTTGCAGAGATTACGGTAGGTTTTCGTTCGGCGAGCACTTATAACTTAAAATGTCAACCATCTTTTTTTTTTCAGTATTTGAATTGAATTCTCGCGTTCCAAGTATTTTACATGCATTTTATATGTAAGCAATTTTTATTATTTTATTAATTAGATCGGTAATTTAAACACCAATCCATTCACTTTAGTAACATAAATACGAATTTGAATGTACTAATTTATTGGAAAATGCTTATTTACGAGTTTGGTTCGCGAGCTGAGTATTTAGACCGAAAATAGAGTAACAATTCAAATCCGATATATATTTTAAAAAAAAGAGGAGGTTCTCAATTCGATTGTATGTTTTTTTTTATGTTTGCTACCTCATAACTTTTGACTGGGTGAATCGATTTTGATGATTCTTTTTTTATTTGAAAGCTGACTCTTCTCGTGTGGTCCCATTTCAATTTAGTCCAGTTCTGATAATGGTATCCATCAGAAAACCATATAAGACTTAAATTTGCCTTAAGTACGTGCGCGACAAATAGATGTATAACTCAATATCACACCAACCGATTTCGATGATTATTGTTTTTAGTGTATATTAATTTGTTTTGGAATATCTTTTTTTTCTATTTGAAGTCGGTTTTGGTTAAAGAATGTCTATTTACTACATATTTACACTATTCTGTAGGTTCGGCTCGCTGTCAATTTTGAGAATACACAAATATATTAAAACAGTGATTTATTTCTGTTTTTTTTATTTTTGCTTAATATTCCGAAAATCTGTCTGGATCGCCAATTTTATCGCATTCATTCAAGTTTTATATTTCGTTTTTAATTATTTTATACGGACTCTTTAATATTATTATATTATTTCTAATCATTACATAATACAACACACAGATTATTATATAGCTAAAGATAATCCGCACGCGCGGGTGAGTTCTTAAGACACATATCTGTGTTTTATTTACAAACTAGCTGTGTCCGCGACTTCGTTCGCGTGGAATTTAACAAAATAGCCTAAGTTACTGCTTATTACATCGGCTATCTGCCAGTGAAAGTCCCGTCCAAAATCGGTCCAGCCTTTCCAGAGATTAGCCGGAACAAACAGACTGAGTAAAATTGTTAATAAAACGTTATTTTGGTCTGATATAGGGTACATATCTACATTAATATCTACGTAGTAAAGAACTGCTATTTTAATAATACAAACAGAAACTTTAAATTTTTTTTATTGCCTTTGTAAGCTGATGAGCATACCGGCCATCCTGATGGAAAGTGGTCACCGTCGCCCATGGACGTCAGCAATGCCAGGGGCAGAGCCAAGCTGCTGCCTACCATTAAGTACTCTTCACAAGCCTCGTTTGAAGAAGGACATGTCATAGCGCTCGGAACACACCGTGGAGGGGGGATTTATTTCGGAGGATTTTATTTATTTCGGGGATATCTATACTAATATATAAATCTACAGTGGTTTTTACGGATGTTCCGTTATAACTACTGAACCTTGCATCCGATTGACTTGAAACTTGGTATCCATGTAGAAAATACATGTACTTAATGGATAGGCTAATATTTATATGAGTGTTGGACTCCCTAATAAGCTTCTTTTTCTCCACCTTATCCCACTAGGTGGGGTCGGCACAGCTAATTTTTCTCTTCCATTCTCTTCTATCAGCCGTCATCTCAACACTCACTCCTCTCTCTCTCTCTCATGTCGTCATTCACACACTCCATCCATGTCTTCTTCGGTCGACCTCTTCCCCCTCTACCTTGCACTACCATTTCCATTCATCTCCCCAGTTGGACTCCCTAATAATAATGACAATAAATAATAATGTTAATTTTAAATGGCGACTACGGCTAGTCTCTTATAAGTTTTCACGTGTGCTAATTATATTCTAGTATTTGGTGGGGGCGAGTTTTTTTAATTTTTTTTCTAATCATCTTCCATTAAAAACACAAGCACAAATATTTACGTCACATATAATGTATTCAAGAATCATAACAACGTGCTTCGTTGGCGAACAAGACTTATGTTAGTCAATCTTAAATGTTACAGCCAATTAACAAATACAGGAATTTTAAGAAAAAACTTTTTTTTTTTTTAATAAAATAATAATTAAAAATACAGTTCCCATCGATTGTCTGAATAACAATATGCATATATAAAATGCGTTGGACGTGTTCGTCCTTGCGTCACGCGAACCATCTATTAGTTAGGTATTGGCTTGGTTGGATGTTTTTTTAAACGCAACCCGATTCGACGTTAACATTCTAAGGTGTGAGCGCTCGTGAGCATCGGTGAGCGATCGTGAGTATTTCACGTAAGTACACATTGAAGCTCATTGAAAATATTAAAATTGCCTAAAGTGTTAGTATGGTAGTAAATGTTTACTATCAAAGCAATTAAAGAAGCAAATTGTGCTCACAGACGACCTTGACGCTGAAGAAAGAACAAACAATATGTGGGTAATCAATGGTAATAAGATGTGAGCTATATCCTGTTTGAAGAGTCTGCATTGAGACTCCGACCTCAAACCTCAAGGTGACAGCAACACCAGATAGGCTAGTACATAATGCAATCAAAATGGTTTTCAGAGCGACGACTACATAACTGAGTTGATTGTGAGTTGTCACGGTCCTTGGACATCAGTAAAGCCAACAATCAAGTCGCAGTCCGATAATCGATTAATATAATAATAGTTTAGAAAATCAAAAATCTCTGTCTATCTCGCGATCATATTTTTCGTTTCTTTATATTATATAAATGTGTATATATAAACAAAAAACGAAGCGTTTTTCAGTTCGTCCTTGCATCACGCACGGTACATATACACTATGTCTCAACTAAACATGAGGTTAACGACCTCACAGAAGGTTGCTAAGGTAAACGGGTTTTTATCTATTTTGAAATAAAAACACATTGGTTATTTAGAACTCTTGAATGTACGTGAAAAAAAAAAAAATTAAATAAAAAAAAAAAACATATTTGACAATTTTAATTTTATTCATAATAGGCCTAAAGGATTTTTTTTGTTATAAAAATCTCCACCTGCGTCATCTTGTTTGTTCTAATCGACAAACACGTGTGATAACCCATTAAATAATGTATGCACAAACAATAAAACAAAAAAGATTTTAAATCCTTTTAACATCGACCTGGATTCCGTGCAAACATTCAGATAAAAAAAAAATTATCTTAAAAAAGCGCCCTTCAGTCCCCGAATGAGAATTTCCAAACGATTTCCCAACCGTTCGTCGTCCTTTTCCGACGCAAGGTCGCAGCGCACCCTCTCGCTCGCACACTATGCAATACATCTCATGCAACAAGGGACCTTGTAAATTGCAAATTTCGTGATAGATAATTGTTACACGGATCATACGGGTAATTTCAAGTACAAAATTATAACACACGAATCCTTTGATAAAACGAAAAAAAAAAAAAACTTGGCCTTATTTTTTTTATTTTTGTTGAGAATAATTTAAGAACGATTTTGAATTTTATGTATTATTAATATATATATAAATAAAAACAAAAACATAAAGCCGCGTGTATGCGATTTTAACGATTTTTACATACATTACGAATGAAAGGTTAAAGTACTGCTATAAAAATAAAATTTGACTAAATTGTGTGACGAAACGACGCACGAACAATCTCAATGTACATAAAATGCTACTCACATCCAACGCAATGCATTACAATCCAAAAAGTCACAAGTGCACCAACGAAGTCCCGATAGCACAAAAAGACGATGAACCTCNTGCGATTTTAACGATTTTTACATACATTACGAATGAAAGGTTAAAGTACTGCTATAAAAATAAAATTTGACTAAATTGTGTGACGAAACGACGCACGAACAATCTCAATGTACATAAAATGCTACTCACATCCAACGCAATGCATTACAATCCAAAAAGTCACAAGTGCACCAACGAAGTCCCGATAGCACAAAAAGACGATGAACCTCCTTATGATTTTTTAATAAAAAAAAAAGAACACAGCCGTTTTCAGAACGTGTGCGAGTTTAAAAAAAAAAATGCGAAACCTAAGCTCGGCTTCCAAATTTGAAAGTTTCGGCGCGTAGAGCGGCCGCGCGCGTGCGTTCTGCAACACGAACTGAATTTTGTAAGCGCAAGCGAATGGTTTGGCGTACAACACACAAGGCAGGACTGTGAAGGTGCCAGCCACGGGCATTTTAATTTTTCGAATAGCCATTTTCTGAACATCCTTTCTAACACCATAAAACAAAGTGCAACAAATGAGGACGCGAAAAAAAAAAAACAAAAAAAAAGTATTCAAAAACATTCAAAACTTAATTTTTATTCTGAACGAACTACGTGTTATTCGAAAATCAAAATTTGATTTTTTTTTCTAATCGATTCGTTTGACCTACTTATTTTGAGATCGGAATAGACGATTGACTTGTCGCGATCACCAGAAATGTTCGTTCGGAAATTCAAGGAACATTCGCGAACGAATACAGATTTGACTTGTAACCATACTAGAACATTCGAGAACGAATTGAATTATAACCAGCATATTAAAATATAACTAATAATTAAATTAAGTAATTCATTCGTAAAGAAATAACAAATTCAGTCAATTCGTGAACCTGTGCCAACATTCATATTCAACAGTATTACGTTATCAATTCCCACACCGAATGATGAAATTCACTAGAGATCATAACCGTCTTTGGCTTGAAAGTAATCATAATAATTGGTCAATAGTTTCTTATTTTTCCACGTAAGCTATAAAACAATTCTAGAAGCATGTAAAAATATGCTAATCTAGTTATCTTTAGGCTTATCTCTTACATTGCGTTATGGGACGAGCTAAGGTCGTATAAACCTTAACTCCAAATCTAATTAAGTTCAGAAGATTAAATATAGATCGCACGTGCAAAGCACTCGTTCTAACCAAATGTCCATAACATCAGCCCGCTCAGTTTCTGTTTCCAATGGTAGACTCACTCGCGAAAGATACGCTCGAAAACCTCTTTTTTATTGCTTATATAGGTGGATGAGCTCACAGCCCACCTGGTGTTAAGTGATTACTGGAGCCCATAGACATCTACAACGTAAATGCACCACCCATCTTGAGATCTAAGGCCTCAGTATAGTTACAACGGCTGCCCCACCCTTCAAACCGAAACGTCTTACTGCTTCACGGTAAAAATAGGCAGGGTACCTACTCGTGCGGACTCACAAGCGGTCCTACCACCAGTAATTACGCAAATTATAATTTTGCGGGTTTGATTTCTATTACACGATGTTATTCCTTCACCGTGGAAGTCAATCAAACCTAACTTTCATGACGACACGTCGATTAGAAGTTAGTGAAAATTTCAAAAAAGCAATAAGTACTTACTTAGAGCTATACGCTTAAAGTGATTTCAAGAAATTTTACTGTGTCTCAATTGTCGTTGATGTCCATGAACCACGGTAGCCAGATCAGCTCACAACGGCTCGAGATAAAGTGATTTTAGAAAGGGTACTCATCACCTATCTCATTAATAATATCAGTGGTAGTATGACAACAATAGATTTTCACTTGTTGTGCGCTTAGTATTTTATGTATCCGGTAGAAATCAGATTAACGTTAAAATTCGAGAATAGCATTTTTTTAACATAAAATAATGTTACAAAAAATGCTAACTTTGCAATCCACTTGATTCTGACTACGTGGTTATCAACTGAACGTATAAAACGGAATTAAGTTGAGGCAAATAATTTAAATTTACATTTATAATATTAATGGTTTATACTAAAAAAAAAGCTAACTTTCAAATTAATTTAGATGCATTAGCTAATTTTAAATGTATATTTTATAAAACTGATAAAACTGGCTTTTACGTTGTTGATGTAACTTGTTGGCTCCGACAACCATTTAACATCAGGTGGGCCGTGAGCTCGTCCACCAGTCTAAGCAACGAAAAACAAAAAAAAATTATAACGGATCGAATTAAAATCGTAAATTTGATTTATCCTTTTTAAACCAGCCAAAACTTAAAATCCAACTTATAAGTAAATTCGTCCATCATTAATGCGTGTGGAAACTTTCAAGTAAACCGGACATGTCTTGAAGTCGCTGAAGATAGCGTACAGAGATACCGTTACACACATAGATACAGACCGAGCTAATGAAGGCGTAGTAAGATTAAAAATACACATAACATAAACGCGAAGTTTAGAAGAAAAATTTTTTTTACCTAATGAGCATACGACCATAAGGCCCACGGTGAATGGTTACCGTCGCCCATAGACGTCAGCAGTGCCAGGGGCACAGCTGTGGGCACAGCCATGCCGCTGCCTACCGAAAATCTTAGAAATATCTATAAATAACTAACAAGAATCATTTGTTGGAAGAAGATAAAGAAAGAATCATTTGTTGCCTTTAGATTTAGATTATTACAGGTGAATAATTATAATAATAAAAGATAAACGGAGGTAGCTCGCTGATGCTGCATGAATCAAATAGTCCTAATTTTCAGTCGTCCCTTTACTATAAATATTGTGAAGGATTTAAGGAAGGGATGTAAGTATATGCACACAGACTAACAACGTAGTATCTCTATCTATCTCTAAAATTTCTATCTCTAAAATTAACTAAAATAAAATATTAAAAAAAAAACTCTCGTCTCTGTTTGATATAACATTAACGCGTCGCCAAAAAAAAGGCCCGAACGCGCGTTACACGTGAAAGTTCAGCTCCGTATCGATAAGTCATATTATTTTGGAAAGTCGCGGTAGATAGTCCTTTGTATGAGATACATTCACTTTTGTTGCGCGACACAGCATCGTGATCTGGCGATGTCCGCGAGCAGCACTCGGAATGTTATCGAACGGGTTTTGATAAATAAATAAGAAAACATGGCACAAAAAATACACGTCATTTTGGATCCTCCCGATCCACTAACGGTGCTTTTAGGTGCCTCAAGCATCGTTCTCGTCAAACCCGTCGCTTGCGATGAAGGGCTCGGCGAGTGAATTAACCCACAGACACAGCCCACTGAGTTTCTCGCAGGATCTTCTCAGTGGGTCGCGTTTCCGATCCGGTGGTAGATTCTGCGAAGCACGGCTCATGCTAGGGTTCGTGTTAGCAACGTCGTCAGGTTTGAACCCCGTGAGCTCACCTACAAGCTCGGCAAATGTAAAATAATCCCTCGAGGTTACTAAAATAAGTAAGAAAAAAAAGTACAGAAAATAAAACACAATGAGTGCGATAAATCTTTAGTAGCACTCTCCCATCAGCAGAAAAGACCTCGTTCTTTTTACCTAAAGTAATTGTCTTCAGGACAGACTCGATGCGTAATACGCCCTACAGAAGTACGCACGAATAGGTACTACCGTCCTGCGTTTTTCTACCACAACGCATTCATGTGCTCCAGCTTAAAGGGTGGGGACAGTTGTACACAATCGAGACAGCCTCATACTCAAGATGGGTTTCACGTCATTCGCATTATATGCCTTCTGTGAGCTCTAGTGACCTTTTTTCCTTGTGATGAGTAAATTTCTCCAACTACGAGTATCTTCATGGTGTGTTTAAATCTGCATAGTTTCTAGCGTACCGTAATACTATGTAGGCACTCCAGCCTTTAGAAATCATTCTGAAAATTGGTACCTATAGACAGACAGACTGTGTCGCTAATCGAGTGGCCAGATCAGCGACCTCATAGGCTCTTTTACTACGATCCCATCGTAAAACGCTTAAACATGAGACTACAATTCAAAATCACGCAGAGCACAAAAATATTAACATCGCCTTTTCTGAAATAATTTTCAATAGTATGTATATATTTTTGCGCAACCCGTTCGCTACAAGTCAATCGCGAAATGAATTACTAATAAACCCACTACGCGTTACGTCCCTACGCTAGGGAAGCGGACAGTACAAGCAAAATCCATTGAACAGCGAAACAGGACAGAACCGGACCGAAGAGGGTTAGAACTTGTTTTTTTTTTTCACAAACACGCTAATTTCTTTTAGGAGTTCTTTTTTTAAATCACCTATTGACGTGTTCTGTGGCGGCAAGAAGATCTTTCTAGAAACGTTCCGAATTCAAACACCGAGAGAACAATAAATTTAAATTATAGTTTTCTTTTATATTTCGTTCGATTTTCGCGTACGGCAGTCAGTCGTCCGCTACCACGGGACCGGTGCGGTACCTATTCAAAATGTCGACAATAACATAAATGAAAATAAAAAAAGCGATATTAAATCGTAAAATTAATTTTGATTGAATTAATGCGTCATTTTAATTATTGAGGACGACGCGGACCGCGACGTCAGCGACACGAGTCACATCGAAGAAAAATCAATGTAATAATTAAAAAGAACTAGTGGTGCCCCAGTAGTCGAAATTCGACTATAATTAACTGAAATTATAAGTTTGTATACTATTAAGATTCTATTGTCAATATACTTCTATAATCCCAGATTTCGCCAAGACTACACTTTAGACAAATATTAATAAAGACAAACAATATTGAATCTTTTTTTTTTTAAGGGATTTTATGACCTGGTAACTAAGACCTTTAAGTCATGTCCTATTTTAATTTATATTCTTATTTTTATGAAAAATGATAATATGGAGTGAAATTAAATGAAAATGATTAATTTGAGACGTTAATCAACTGGGATGAAATTAAATGAAATAAGATGATATGGAATGAAATATAATCTTAGTAAAATGGTGGTCATTTACTAAGATTTTTTCAGTGGACTTTTTGGAGGATCCCGAGAAGTTGCGTCCAGCGGCTTTGTTTCATTTTCCCACATTTGTGCAGTTTCACAGATATTAAACAGTTAATAAACCACCTTTATTACACATTTAAACCTGAAGAAACACTAAATAGACAAAATAAAACAAATCACACAACTTCACTCCTCGCGTTCCCGCCAAAAAGTCCCATATTGAATCTATTCTCAATTTGACCACAGACTATAAGCAATAAGAAAAGTTTGACAATAAACAAATAGTATGCAGGCGACACACAATTCAAAAACATGGTAGTGTATGTAATATTTTCTTTTATTGATTTAATATATCTTTTATTCATAATTTAAAAAAAGAAATTGCATTCTGCACTCCTTCTCTATATTCTCTGTTAGTGTGGGAAATTTCATACTCCTCCATCCGCGCAATTTTTGTAAAATTGTGTACAAAATTTTTGCTTCACGTATTAATATATAAATTATTTAGAGAAGAATTATTTGGGCCGTGATTCCGATCCTGTAGCAGATTCAGCGAATTACTGCTCTTGCTTAGGGCTGGTGATAGCAAATCCTCTCAGGTTGAGCCCGTGGTGAGCTCACCAACCCGTCTGGAAGTATCTGGAATAACCTCTTAGGCTACCAGATAACAAGTAGGGAAATATGAAAAAAAAACTTAGCGCGCTTATATCTGTCGTGATGTGAATTGATGGAATCACAGATAATTTTGTTTGGATCTTACATGATATGAGGTAGTCAGCGCCAAATTGGCCTAAGCTTACCACAGTTAGTATGGAGATAATGAGGTTCGAATTTTCCATAACAATACTTTGTAGGCAAAAAAATACGCGCTAAAATGATGTTTACAAAGGCATCTATTACTTATGGATGAAACTAGGGATAGGCCGATTTTGCATCAAAATTTATTATGCCTTAAATAAATTGCAATACATAATTAAATGAATTGTGGGTTAGGCCACTTTTGCGCTGACGGCCTCATATATAAGTTGGTGTTGGAAACCCTTATCGGTTCGCACAGTGATTACTCTAACAGTGAGTACTCTCTGACCTTGAAGAAGCTCATCATACAACACAAGATATTCGACAGATGTCTGAATCTCGCTAACGAGATTTTCAAGATGAGCTTACATATACAAGCGTCGAGCAACTTCGATCCAAGTTTTTTTTTTGCCCTTGTAGGCGGACGATCATACGGCCCAGCTGATGGTGAGTGATTACCGTCGCCCATGGACTTCAGCAATGCCAGAGGCAGAGCCAAGCCGCTGTCTACCGCTTAATACTCTCTACAAGCCTCGTTTGAAGAAGGACATGTCATAGCGCTCGGGAAACACCGTGGAGGAGAGCTCATTCCAAAGCCGGATCTTCTTGGAGGAACTTCAATCCACGCTCCTTTTTTTATTGCTTACATAGGCGGACGAGATCCGGTGTTAAGTGGTTATTGGAGCCCATAGACATCTACAACGTAAATGCGCCACCCACCTTAAGATATAAGTTTTAAGGTCTCAGTATAGTTACAACGGCTGCCCCGCCCTTCAAACCGAAACGCATAACTGCTTCACGGCACAAATAGGCGGGGCGGTGGCACCTACCCGCGCGGACTCACAAGAGGTCCTACCACCAGTAAATTACGATCCTCTCATTACAACCAGGCCCACACACCACCGAAACCTTAAAACAATAGTTGTCCGAAGACGCTGACCTAATTACGCTCTATCGTCTTTATCTCTGATACTAAACTGTCTTATCGCTCGCATTTCGGTCAATGTCCGATATAGAGAACAGTTTTTTTTCTTTTTCTTTTTTGTGTTTTTTTAAAACGAACTCCGCCTAATCAATCTAAAGGCATTACAAAAAATTTTAATTTCTAGAAACTACTCTTGATCTTTTTGTCCATCGATAGACATTGTTAAGCTTAACATAGATAGTACACATAAATCTATATATACTAGTGGTCCCGCAGTAGTCGAAATTCGACTATAATTAATTGGAATTGTAAGTTTGTACACTATTATGATTGTATTTTATACTTCTATATTTACAAATTTCGCCAAGACTACACTTTAAAAAATATTAACAAAGACAAACAATACTTAATCTCAATTTGACCACAGACGTTAAGAACAAAAGTTTGACAATAAATAGTATGCATGCGTGTGTGCGTCAAATACATGGTATGTAGTGTGTGTAATGTTTTCTTTATTGATTTAATGTATCTTTTATGCATTATTTTAAAAAAATATTAGCATTGTGCACTTCTTCTCTATGCTCTCTATAAGTGTGGAAAACATACTCCTCCGTCCGCGCCATTTTCGTAAAAAGGGATACAAAGTTTTTGCTTCACGTATTAATATATAGATAAAAATGAATTGCTGTTCGTTAGTCTCGCTAAAACTCGAGAACGGCCGGACCGATTTGGCTAATTTTGGTCTTAAATTATTTGTGGAAGTCCAGAGAAGGTTTAAAAGGTAGATAGATACATATGAAAATTCTCGGAATTAAATAAAAATAACAATTTTGTTTTCCCTTTGATGTGTTCCCCGTCGGACGGATTCGTTTTGTTTGTTTTAAGTTTATTTTATATAAGAGCTTAGCTCTTTTATTTATCGATTGAGGCACTACGAAGTCTGCCGGGTCAGCTAGTTAGTTATAGATAAGCATCTCAAGCACTCGACAAAAAAGTTTACGGGCGTCAGCCACTAGATGGCTTCGCTTCGATTAGTTTCTCATCGCTCCTGTAGATGGCAGTAACATATTACCTATCTTATATTTTATTTTGTAAATTTTCAGGAACCACAATATGATAAAATTTAATTAATTTGTCTAATAACAAACAAAGACTTGTATGATTTTTTATTTTTTTTTATTTTGTGTCTTTAGTTATTAGTTAGTTAAAGTTAAGAATAATTAAATGCCTTAACTTTAACTAACTAATAAGTTTAAGGGCATCCGCTACAAGATGTCGCTAGTTTCCATACAAAAACAATATTTGTCTTAAAGTATCGCATTTTAGGGCCCTGAAGTCTAGGAAAGATGTTTTGTAGAAAATATTGGCGGTAGTTAGTGAATTTTCGAATGTCACAAAAACCGCAATGTGTGTCGCGCATAGACCTATATAGTAGGGACACGACATATTGTTCTATACGTACAATTGCTTATATAAATAGCACCCATTTTGAAGGCACACACATAAACATATATCTATCTCGTTCTTACTCAACACTTTAACTCGCAGGAAAACAATATAACAGTATTTCAGTGCGTACATAAAATGAAACATGAATATACGTAAATGTCTCCGTCTCTGTCTAATGAGGCCGAAAATCCGCCATGTTTAGCGCGCCAAATGTCATTGTCACGTCAGTTCGTCCGTCTGTTTTGGGTTGTACATTATTTATTGACTTTGATATCGATTTAATNCGTACCTAACAAATGTTCACGATTGACTTCCACGGTGAAGGAATAACATCGTGTAATAAAAATGAAACCCGCAAAATTATAATTTGCGTAATTACTGGTGGTAGGACCTCTTGTGAGTCCGCGCGGATGGGTACCACCACCCTGCCTATTTCTGCCGTGAAGCGGTGATGCGTTTCGGTTTGAAGGGTGGGGCAGCCGTTGTAACTATATTTGAGACCTTAGAACTTGTATCTCAAGGTGGGTGGCGCATTTACGTTGTGGATGTCTATGGGCTCCATTAACCACTTAACACCAGGTGGGCTGTGAGCTCGTCCATCCATCTAAGCAATAAAAAAAAAAAAAAAAGAACAGTTAGTATGGAGATAATGAGGTTCGAATTTTCCATAACAATACTTCGTAGGCAAAAAAAATACGCGCTAAAATGATGTTTACAAAGGCATCTATTATCTATGGATGAAACTAGGGATAGGCCGATTTTGCATCAAAATTTATTATGCCTTAAATAAATTGCAATACATAATTATATGAATTGTGGGTTAGGCCACTTTTGCGCTGACGGTCTCATATATAAGTTGGAAACCATTATCGGTTTGCACAGTGATTACTCTAACAGTGAGTGCTCTCTGACCTTGAAGAAGGACACCATAGCTTAGCGGGTAGCCATCACACAACACAAGATATTGACAGATACCTGAATCTCGCTAACGAGATTTTCAAGATAAGCTTACATATACAAGCGTCGAGCAACTTCGGTCCAAGTTTTTTTTTTTGCCCTTGTAGGCGGACGATCATACGGCCCAGCTGATGGTGAGTGGTTACCGTCGCCCATGGACTTCAGCAATGCCAGAGGCAGAGCCAAGCCGCTGCCTACCGCTTAATACTCTCTACAAGCCTCGTTTGAAGAAGGACATGTCAAAGCGCTCGGGAAACACCGTGGAGGGGAACTCATTCCAAAGCCGGATCTTCTTAGAGGAACCTCAATCCGCGCTCCTTTTTTTATTGCTTAGATAGGCGGACGAGATCCGGTGTTAAGTGGTTACTGGAGGCCATAGACATCTACAACGTAAATGCGCCACCCACCTCGAGATATAAGTTCTAAGGTCTCAAGTATAGTTACAACGGCTGCCCCGCCATTCAAACCGAAACGTATTACTGCTTCACGGCAGAAATAGGCAGGTGAAGGCATCGTGTAATAAAAATTAAACCCACAAAATTATAATTTGCGTAATTACTGATGGTAGGAGCTCTTGTGAGTCCGCGCGGGTAGGTACCACCACCCTGCCTATTTCTGCCGTGAAGCAGTAATTCGTTTCGGTGAGAAGGGTGGGGCAGCCGTTGTAACTATACTGAGACCTTAGAATTTATATCTCAAGGTGGTGGCGCATTTACATTGTAGATGTCTATGGGCTCCGGTAACCACATTACACCAGGTAGGCTGTGAGCTCATCCATCCATCTAAGCAATAAAAAAAAGGAAATAGACGGGTGGTACCTACGCGTGCGGACTCACAAGAGGTCCTACCACCAGTAAATGACGATCCTCTCATTACAACCAGGCCCACACACCACCGAACCCTTAAAACAATAGTTGTCCGAAGACGCTGACCCAATTACGCGGTATCGTCTTTATCTCTGATACTAAACTGTCTTATCGCTCGCATTTCGGTCAATGTCCGATATAGAGAACGGTTTTCTTCTTTTACTTTTTTGTGTTTTTTTAAAACGAGCTCCGCCTAATCAATCTAAAAGGCATTACAAAAAATTTTAATTTCTAGAAACTACTCTTGTTCTTTTTGTCCATCGATAGACATTGTTAAGTTTAGCATAGATAATACACATAAATCTATATATATAGTTATATATAAAAATGAATTGTTGTTCGTTAGTCTCGCTAAAACTCGAGAACGGCTGGACCGATTTGGCTAATTTTGGTCTTGAATTATTTGTGGAAGTCCAGAGAAGGTTTAAAAGGTAGATAAATATGAAAATGCTCGGAATATAAATAAAAATTACAATTTTGTTTTCCCTTTGATGTGTCCCCCGTCGGACGGATTCGTTTTGTTTGTTTTAAGTTTATTTTATATAAGCGTTTAGGTCTTTTATTTATCGATTGAGGCACTACGAAGTCTGCCGGGTCAGCTAGTTAGTTATAGATAAGCATCTCAAGCACTCCACAAAAATGTTTACGGGCGTCGGCCACTAGATGGCTTCGCTTCGATTAGTTTCTCATTGCTCCTGCAGATGACAGTAACATATTACCTATTCTATATTTTATTTTGTAAATTTTCAGGAACCACAATATGATAAAATTTAATTAATTTGTCTAATAACAAACAAAGACTTGTATGATTTATATTTTTTTTTTATTTTGTGTCTTTAGTTATACAATAATTAAATGCCTTAACTTTAACTAACTAATAAGTTTAAGGGCATCCGCTACAAGATGTCGCTAGTTTCCATACAAAAAAAAATATTTGTCTTAGAGTATCGCATTTTAGGGCCCCGAAGTCTAGGAAATATGTTTTGTAAAAAATATTGGCGGTAGTTAGTGAATTTTCGAATGTCACAAAAACCGCATTGTATGTCGCGAAACTTTAGAAACAATATCGAGGGGTGTAAGGATATTTCGTTTAAGGACATTTCGCTTAACACGCGACATCTATCTTAGTAACGAAAGGCCACTGAGTTTCTCGCCGGATCTTCTCAGTGGGTCGCGTTTCCGATCCGGTGGTAGATTCTGCGAAGCACGGCTCTTGCTAGGGCTTGTGTTAGCAATGCCAGGTTTGAGCCCCGTGAGCTCACCTACTAGCCCGGTGACTGACATTGTCTCTCTAGAGTCTAGACCATCAGCTTAGGAAAAAAAAAGGTAATTAACGGTGCATTGTATTTGGTATCAGCATCAACAGTTCGATTAATTGAACTTCAATTAAGCTTACTCCATTCAAATAACGGAAGAAGTTGTTTTGTTATGTAATTTTTGCCAAATTTTAAACTTTAAATGGCTCCCCTATAAAGTTGCAAAATTGTCGCTTAGCCCTTCAACCTTCGATATAAATGACAATAAAAAATCGCGGGACTACACAGTAAAAGTTATTTTAATTGCTTCCGCGTCACGCGCTAACCGAAGCCGAGATAGTACAAATCAATAATAGTAGATGTCACTGCCATCTACAGGAGCAATGAGAAACTAATAACAAGCCATCTAGTGGCCGACGCCCGTAAACAGAATATGTATACGAGAAACGACCTAACTCGCTTTCTCCCTCCCACAGACAAAGCCCACTGAGTATCTTGCCGGATCTTCTCAGTGGGTCGCGTTTCCGATCCGGTGGTAGGTTCTGCGAAGCACGGCCCTTGCTAGGGTTCGTGTTAGCAACGCCAGGTTTGAGACCCATGAGCTCACCTACTAGTTAAGGTTACGCTGAAATAGCCTCTCAAGGCTATCAACTTAGGTAGGAAAAAAAGCTTTCTTCCTCTCTCCATAAGCGAGTGGTTCGCGAGACGCTCTATCTATTATCTCACTCTCGCTCGTCCAATATTGTATCTATTCTCTCTAGCAGTAACGAATCTGTCGCGAGTTAAATTTCACTCTCAACGCGCCTAAAAAAGTTTCACTACAAAAATCACTTGAAATATTACAAGAAGCACAAGTTGTGAAGATCGCTAAACGCTGGAGGGTAGTTGACATCGCAAACAAGACGGTATAGATGTAGTGAGAAATTATTTTCCTTCGGGAAATAAATGATCGTATTAAATGCGTGACATTTTCATATTTTTTTTTTTTTTTTTTATAACAACTAAGTGGCAAACGAGCAAGACGGGTCACCTGATGGTAAGTGATTCACCGCCGCCCACGGTCACCAGCGTTTACGCCAGTGCGTTGCCTACCCTTCAGATAAGAATATGCTCTTTTCTTGAATAACCCAATGTCGCAGTTGTTGGGGAAGACCGCTGATGGCAACGAATTCCAGATATAATTTAATTATATCTGGAATTCGATATAATATATAATATATAAGATATAATATAATTCATATCCATTATTAAGAAACTATATTGTTTAGTGTCAAATGTAAAAATAAATAATGTCAACTGTATAATACATAGAGATGTTACAACCATAACAATTATTAATTGAGTTGTTGGTAGTTTTGAATTTGCTATTTTCCGATATGAAGTAAAATATATTAAATATAATTCCTTGGACTGGATTTTTTAACCGTTTTCGAGAAAGTAATCTGAAAATATGATTAAAACTAAAGCGAATATTTGTATTGCGTATTATCCACTCTATATATATATATATATATATATATATATACTACTACTACTACTACTACTACTACTACTACTTAACCTACTACTACGACTACGGCTCTAAAATAGGTACTGAAGATATTTGAGAGAGCACGATAAATACGAACTTTTCCGAAAAATTACGTAGGAAAATCTTTTCTAACTATATCTATACTTAAAAAAACCCTGTAGACATCCAAGATGAACGCAAGAGTTCAAGGTGGTGGAAATGAAGTCGGCTCCTTTAGGGTGTGCTGCTAAGTACGAGACGGGTTCACCTCAAGCATCTAACATTTAAATTTGATTTACATTGCTTCTTTCATACGTACTTCTGGTGAAGACTTCACAGAAAACGGGCCAAGCTTACCTGAAAACAAAAGCATGAAGGGTTAATTATCGAAGACAAGGTTCTTTTTTTTGCACTTGTAGACAGACGAGCATACGGCCCACCTGATGGTGAGTGGTTACCGTCGCCCATGGACTTCAGCAATGCCAGGGCCAGAGCCAAGCCGCTGCCCACCAAACGTTTTTGTAATGCACGCAATGCAACACAAAGTCGAGTGACGCTCGGGGTTACCGACCTTTTTTAATTTTTTTTTATTGCTTAGATGGGTGGACGAGCTCACAGCCCACCTGGTGTTAAGTGGTTACTGCAGCCCATAGACATCTACAACGTAAATGCGCAACCCACCTTGAGATATAAGTTCTAAGGTCTCAGTATAGTTACAACGGCTGCCCCACCCTTCAAACCGAAACGCATTACTGCTTCATGGCAGAAATAGGCGGGGCGGTGATACCTACCCGTGCGGACTCACAAGTGGTCCTACCACCAGTGATTACGCAAATTATAATTTTGCGGGTTTGATTTTTATTACACGACGTTATTCCTTCGCCGTGGAAGTCAATGAACATTTGTTGAGTACGTATTTCATTACAAAAATTGGTACCCGCCTGCGGGATTCGAACACCGGTGCATCGCAACAACGAATGCACCGGACGTCTTATCCTTTAGGCCACGACGACTTCCTGTATATATCCTTACGTATATCTACTTCTTATGTTTCTTTCCAAAATACAGCGCATTTGTCCAGCTGATGGTGGTCTAGAAGACACCGCTCTCGGGGATAAGATTGCCCATAGCATTTTTTTTTTAACTTCACATTATATATTTGGTGGGCTTTTTTAATAACACTATTTTTCATCCAGGTACCATTTCCTCAATCGATGTACAGAGATAAATTTTAATTTAAGAGGATTATTATCCTTTAAATGCGGAGCTTGCAAAATTAGCATTTCCATTTCTGGATTTACAAACAAAAAAGTCCAACTTTAACAATGAATAAGACTGTCGTATAGTTTTTGACACCCGTAAATTATAATTTAATTTTGTCTTATCGAACGTTCAGCGCCATCTATTAGTCATCATTTTGAAGCTTCCGGGCTCAACCTGAGAGAATTAGCTAACACTTCTTACTGATGGTAGGACGTCTTGTGAGTCTGCACGGGTAGGTACCACCACCCTGTCTATTTCTGCCGTGAAGCAGTAATGCGTTTCGGTTTGAAGAGTGGGGCAGCCGTTGCAACTATACTGAGACCTTAGAACTCATGTCTCTATATGGGTGGCGGCATTTACGCTGTCGATGTCTACGGGCTCCGGTAACCACTTAACACCAGGTGGGCTGTGAGTTCGTTCACACATCTATGCAATAAAAAAAATTAAAAAATTGCCCTAACAATAGCAGTACTTCGCAGAATCTACCTTTGAATCGGAATTACGATTCACTGAGAAGATCCGGCGAGAAACTCAGTGGGCTTATCGAAAAACCGAATCTATAGACCTTGGCTTTTCAGACTGAAATTTAATGATTAAACAAATATAATTTTGATTTCTAATAATAATTTATCTCAACCAACGATGGTCTCTCGGCCAATCTTGTGTCCTGTCCAATATACCGATAAATTCTCAAATGTATTGTCAAGGGGACAGGAGGGAAAGATATTGCACGTGCGAGCCTCTAAAAAAACTTTTGTTATGCGCAATGTACGTACGTACAAATCAACCCTTCTTCGACGTAGTTGAATTAATTCAAAAGGTAAAAAAAAAAAAAAAAATAATGATAAATAGAATTGACAGCGATATTATACATACTTTCAAGAGACATTCTCGTGGAAACCAAAGATAATACTATAGTTTATATACCTTATATGAGTCGTCTATTATCAAAGGTGGCAATCTGTGCATTTGAACAAAAAAAATTTATTGATATGTCAATTCAGATTGATTTGAATATAATCGTCTCCTTCAAAGAATACGGTTCAAAACCTGCATTAAATGAAGGTTAATAGTTAACCTGTTATTTATCTAAGATGTCGTTCCGAAGAGTTTTGTGACTGCCAATGGAATACAAAGTCAATAATTCGTTTTTCTGATTTACCAATCATTGTCCAAAAGTCAGATTGCCGGCTTTGATAATAGACGACTCATATATAAGTTAATAGTAATAGGTAATAAGTTTATAGATATCATATAAGAATTAAAGATTCACTAAATATATTGATTTGGAACCTCTGGGTCTGCGGAAGGACTTCGGTTCCCTCTGTATTTCAAACCGTATGTTCCATGGGGAGTGCTCTGAGGAATTGTTTGAGATAATCCCCTCATCTCCTTTTTATCATCGCACCTCCCGCCATCGGAGCAGAGTTCATCCATATTATCTGGAACCACTGCGTTCATCGACAGTGCGTTTCCAGATGTCTTTTTTGCCACGTACCATCCAGCTATGGAATGAACTCCCCTCCACGGTGTTTCCCGAGCGCTATGGCATGTCCTTCTTCAAACGAGGCTTGTGGAGAGTATTAAGCGGTAGGCGGCGGCTTAGCTCTGCTCCTGGCATTGCTGAAGTCCATGGGCGACGGTAACCACTCACCATCAGGAATCAGGTGGGCTGTATGCTCGTCTGCCAACAAGGGCAATATATTTTTTTTTATAAATTTCTTATAATATCGTACCTACATAATCGGACTGACTCTGTCGATATAATAATATTCACCAAAATTACGCAACTATTGTCTTTTTTTTTATTTATTTTTTATTGCCTTTGTAGGCAGACGAGCATACGGCCCACCTGATGGTAAGTGGTCACCGTCGCTCATGGACGTCAGCAATGCCAGGGGCAGAGCCAAGCCGCTGCCTAGGCAGAGCCAAGCCGCTGCCTAATTTTCATTATGCAAGTTGTCTAAACTGTCAATAAGGTTATATATTAAAAAGCTGTCTTGATTATTTGCTGTTCATTCCCATGCCATGATCAAAAATGGTGGTTTTTTTACATTCATATCAATAACCAATTTTAATCAACACTTAATCTTTGTTGGTAATCTAGCTTTTAATTTAGGTGAATTAAAATATTCTCAGTTTCAAAGGTATTTGCTTAATGTTGCCAGTAAACATAAGTCTGGTAAATTTTTGAAATTCAGACAAAAAAACTATTTTTAGTTGGATTTTCTTACGCTTTTATAAGCGTATTTTGTGTATTTTGTTAGTTTTTTTTAAACTATTATTCATTTTACTTCAACATCGCGCCGCCATATTAGTTTTACTAAAAATCTACTTAAATGATGTCAAAAACCCGAGTCCGTTTCAAATAATCATCGGAGTAGTTAGAGCCACCAATAATAATCCATTAGCAGCAAAATCCACTAGACAACGTTTCCTACAAGAAAACTAAGAGTCAAAGACCTAGTACAAATAAAAAACAAGTTAAGTCACTCAGGAACTGGTCTCGGAGTGCCCAAAAGCTAACGGAACGATTGCCTCTGCTAACACACACGCACACATACAAATATGACACGGCATCAGCTGAGCCGAAAGTGTGTCAGTAGCGGTGAGCAACGGTAAATAGCAAAAAAACACTGTCGCTACTCCATAATAGATGGCGCTGCTATGCGACATTTTACCTCAGTCTAACGTTATTTCTCGCCGCTTTTTTTTTTTGTATTATTTCTTTGTAATAACCGTATTGCGTCTTTAGAATCATATTTTCGAACGTAAATCATTGTTTCGATCCACTTTAAGTACGTTTGATTAGTCATTCTAGAAAGTAGGTCGCACTGATAAAACCTATCTATTTTAGACGGTTTGTATTTTATTGTGTGATATGATAATAGTTCCTAGACTGATTTAGGTATTTATTGCGACGCAAAAGAAACTCAGATTTACGACATCAAATGGCACTGTAATTATACTGTATCATTTAATTGGAATAATTAGACATCTCCGGGCGCTCCATTACTGAATTGTAGTGAAGGGCTTAGTTACCGTTGCGACTGGTTTAGAAACTGTGCCGTAGTGGAATGCTACTCGACGATAGATGGCGGATGTTTACCGTAATGCACCTCGTGTAAACTTGAATGAACACCAATCAATTATTACAGTATCTTAACTCATGACACACTTTAATTTGTTTTAGATGCTTAAAATTATTTATTGCTGTAATATATAATGATTAAATTTTAAAATTAATTGTATTATTATTGAAAATAGCAACAGTATTTTTACGGTTTAATCTAGGGTTTATGATTTTTAATATACTACTTACTAGCTGACCCGATAAACTTCGTACTGCCTCAATCGATAAATAAAAGACCTAAGCCTTTTTATACAATATTCAGTTTATTTTACATACTTAACAAACAAAAGGAATCCGTCCGACGGGGGACAGACACATAAAAGGAAAAACTAAATTGATATTTTTATTTAATTCCGAGCATTTTCATATTTATCTACCTTTTAAACCTTCTCTGGACTTCTAGAAATAATTCAAGACCAAAATTAGCCAAATCGGTCCAGCCGTTCTCGAGTTTTAGCGAGACCAACGAACAGCAATTCATTTTTATATAATATATAGATTTGTGACATTTCGAATAATTTACAGTTACCGTGGTCACGGAAAAATAAGGTGCTCTTCGACAACATTCAAAGATTTAACTGCAGTCAACATTTCTTCAAGCCGTAAAAATGATTTTAAATTCGTCCGCGAGTCGCGAAAACCGAGAACATTCGATTACGAGACTAGAAATTCCTTAATAAATTTCCAGCGAATCCAAAACCTTTATTAATTGTCTTCCGACTGTCCCTAGTATGAAGGCTTTCATCGCTGCTACCTCAGGTCTGAGTCCAATCTCATTCAAACGAAGATCGAAGACATTAACTGTCAATGGCTCAGCTTTGTATTATCGATGTTCAAAACTAAACGTAACGTAACTGATTGAAATACTTAGAAGCTCCCAGTCGCTAGGATTGGAGATAACAATATACACAATAAAGATTACAGAAGGCTTGATGTCACAAGAAAGTAGCGATAGAGCATACCGAGGATAAATCGCCTTCTAATTTTAATATTAATACGTGAAGCAAAAACTTTATAACACTTTTTACGAAAATTGCGCGGACGGAGGAGTATGAAATTTTCCACACTTATAGAGAATATAGAGAAGGCGAGCAGAATGCTAATCTTTAAAAAAAATTATGCATTAAGAATACATTAATTCAATAAAAAAAACATTACACACACTACCATCTATTTGACACACACACACATATATATATATATATACCCTTTATTTACTGTCAAATTTTTGTCATTGCATTAAAGTCTGTGGTCAAATTGAGAATAGATTAACATTGCTTATCTTTATTAATATTTGTCTATAGTGTAGCCTTGGCGAAATCTGTGATTATATAAGTATGATAGATAGTCTTTGACAATAGAACCTTATTAATGTTCAAAGTTGTGTATAATTTCAATTAATTATAGTCGAATTTCGACTACAGAGGGACCACTAGTATTTGTAATTACGTAATTGACTTACATGTAACAAGGGTTTTGAAACACTTTTTATTTGTTAGTTGGGTGAGTGGGAAGATAGCTTGTTACTCGAAAGACTTTCTAGTTTCGCCAGTGGAGGTAGAGGATTAACAGCCCAAATCGCGATTCGCTGAGAAAATCCCGCCAAAAACTCAGCGTGCTGATGTGTGGGTTAGGTTTCACGGTTATTAGAGTTCCGTGCTACTTATGCTAGAGTTACAGGCCTCTCATGAGTGTTACTGGATCGGAAGGATGGATTTCTAGCGGTAGCCACAAAAGTAAATGGGGTGGAGCCATCCTAGGCTGATCTTACACAATCATGTTTACTATATCTTCTTCTTCTTCTTTTTCTCCACCTTATCCCACTAGGTGGAATCGACACAGCTAATTTTCCATTCCATTCTCTTCTATCAGCCGTCATTTCAACACTCACTCCACTCTCTCTCTCATATCGTCATTCACACACTCCATCCATGTCTTCTTCGGTCGACCTCTTCCCCCTCTACCTTGCACTATCATTTTCATTCATCTCCTAGTCACATGTGTACTATATCTATTATCCTTAAATACACTAATGGCCACTATATAGTATAGTCCAGAGACAAAACCGCCTCTCGTAAAAGGAAACGACATCCCAATGAATAACCACGGGATATTCTCGCGCGAAACCGGCGTTCCCGTATTACCGGTTATAACTTGTACCGGCTCGGCGTTGTAACGGTGAACCGGATCAATAAAGCAGCCCTGACACGGCCGGATATAAAACAAACCACAGGCTTCGGATGTACCTGCCACGTGTGGATTTTTACATTGCTCTATGATGTTGTTCCATACGTCTCTGACTGTCGCTAACCGGGTGTTCTCGCCAGCTGATTTACGGACGTATTGTGGTCACGCATGGATTGCTACCGGCGTCCTGTCCATTCTTGCTACCTATACCGCCTTGAGGGATGAAGATCAAAGTCTCAATAGCGGCTGTCCGCCCTTCAAACCAGACTGCACGACTTCTTCGCGGCATATATAGGCAAGACGGTAAAACTTGCGCCGTGCTCACTCGCAATACACCAGTCAATCGCCATTGGCGTTCGAAGTGCACTAGGATAACACTTCTCCGTTTAATTTCTACGTCCATGTCAATCGCAGGGAGAGATATGGTGGCACTATACCACGCTAACCACAATGCTGTGAGTATTAAAATACATAACTGTGAAAATGCGTCGTAAATAAAGTGGGTACCTAATAATTTGTGCTTGCAACAATAACTGGACGGTGGAAATGGTGAGAAACAACGGTAACATGTCTTGGGAGTTTGGAGTGTAGGGATGTGGCGTACGCTGTAAGCGAATGAAGAATGCGTCGAAAGGGGAAATTAGATGGCGCCACTGTAGCTAAGGGTGTGATTTCAAAGGTAGCGCCAAAAATTAATGTTTTTTTTTTTTATTTTTTTTTTTATTGCCTTTGTAGGCAGACGAGCATACGGCCCACCTGATGGTGAGTGGTTACCGTCGCCTATGGACTTCAGCAATGCCAAGAGCAGAGCCAAGCCGCTGCCTACCGTAAGTTTCAAGTCACACTTCGCTTATAACAGCAACATTCCTATCGCATTTGCTTCAATTGGGCGATTTTAGTGGGTTTTTGAGCTAGAGATTTGCTACTTATCAAAGCTAGACTTTTTTTCAACTTTCCTCCCAAATAATTGGTATCTTACATATAGTTCTTCAAATTCTAGAGCTTACAGGTGGACAAAGACAGAGATATAAATACAGGCTAAAAGCTGATTACTTTTTCGTCTCTCGCTTATTTTATTGACTTATTAAAATGTAATTAACAATTAAAACTAAGCTTACGGTTCTATCTCACGTTTTCCATTGTAATTAAATTATTTCGATTATCAACGATAACGGAAAGTGAAAAGTATTGGAAATATCGGTAATAACGTGATGAGAATAAAGACAATTGATATCTTGGATTTATAGCCTTGGACAAAGAATTAGTCTAGCTATGTACTGGTGGTAGGACCTGCTGTGAGTACGCGCGGGTGGGTACCACCGCCCTGCCTATTTCTGCCGTGAAGCAGTAATGCGTTTCGGTTTGAAGGGTGGGACAGCCGTTGTAACTTACTTGAGACCTTAGAACTTATATCTCAAGGTGGGTGGCGCATTTACGTTGTGGATGTCTATGGGCTCCAGTAACCACTTAACACCAGATGGGCTGTCAGCTCGTTAACCCATCTAAGCAATAAAAAAAAATATATTCAAAGGGGGAACGATGCCAGTATCTTCGGAACCTTGCCTAAAGGGATTCCTTTTAATAATATATTTTAGTTATTAAATTATAATTTGTATTATTTATTATTTAATATTATTAATTTAGTATTTAATATGTAGATATGTAAGATGTAGAGCCTGCTTTAATAGGTACAAGGTTCAACCTATTCCTAATAAAATGTTTAAGTATTTCGTTTATAAAATATACAATTGATATCTTTGTCAATTTTATAAATTGTGATATTTTTTTACTAGTAGTAGGACCTCTTGTGAGTCCGCACGGGTAGGTACCACCACCCCGCCTATTTCTGCCGGGAAGCAGTAATGCGTTTCGGTTTGAAGGGTGGGTCAGTCGTTGTAACTATACTGAGACCTTAGAACATATATCTCAAGGTGGGTGGCGGATTTACTTTGTAGATGTCTATGGGCTCCAGTAACCATTTAACACCAGATTGGCTGTGAGTTCGTCCACCCATCTAAGCAATAAAAATAAAACTATAGCATTTTTAATTGCTTAGTATTATAACGCGTAGACTATTAGTCTATTTCGATAGATCATGCTGAATATTGTAAATAATTCCCTCAGACACAGTCCACTGAGTTTCTCGCCGGATCTTCTCAGTGGGTCGCGTTTCCGATCCGGTGGTAGATTCTGCGAAGCACGGCTCTTGCTAGGGCTGGTATTAGCAACGTCCTCAGGTTAGAGCCCCGTGAGCTCAACACCTCGCCCGGTTATGATGGTATAACCCCTCGAGGCTACCAGCATAAGTAGGAATGACATCAACACATCACCCGTAAATAATTGTGCACCACAGCATATCGGCTGTATCTTTTTTCCTATTCAGAGATGCGATGAGATTGCCTGATGTCGAAATATACCTCTGGTTGTTGACTGTTTTCCCAGTATTCATTGTTAGTGTGCAATTATGTTAGCTCTCTCTCTCCCTCTCTCTCTCCCTCTCTCTCTCCCTCTCTCTCTCTCTCTCCCTCTCTCTCTCCCTCTCTCTCTCTCTCTCTCTCTCTCTCTCTCTCTCTCTCTCTATCCCTATCTCTCTCCCACTCTCTAATGGTACCTACGACCCACGAATACTACGATCAATACTACGATACGATCAATACTATTTTTCTCTTAGCCCTGTCTTAAGGTGAGAGGCGTTATAGCTTCACACCAGGTAGCCACGTACGTGCCTATTCAATTAGCGCAATCAAAGGAAAGGAACTTACGTATTATCCTCATAAAATCACCTATTTCTCAACAGGTAAAGTATAGTTTTTTTTTATCGTCGAAAAAAATATATACCTATATATATCAAAAATAATAAATTCGTTTCTTAATCTTAACTAGCTGACCCGGCAGACTTCGTAGTGCCTCAATCGATAAATAAAAGACCTAAACTTTTGTATAAAATAAACTTAAAACAAACATAAGGAATCTGTCCGACGGGGGACACATCAAAGGAAAAACAAAATTGTTGTTTTTATTTAATTCCGAGGATTTTCATATTTATCTACATTTTAAACCTTCTCTGGACCTCCACAAATAATTCAAGACCAAAATTAGCCAAATCGCTCCAGCCGTTCTCGAGTTTTAGCGAGACTAACGAAGAGCAATTCATTTTTATATATATAGAAGATAGAAGATAATACGTGATTTTAACAAAAATCTAAAAATGAAAAGACCGACTTCAGTAGAATAAAATGAGAATCTTCATCCATGCAGTCGAAGGCAATGAAACACGCATTGAGTTAACTCAAAAAAAACCACTGGTAGAATCTTGATAAAAAAAAAATTTTTTTTATTGCCTTTGTAGGCAGACGGGCATACGGCCCACCTGATGGTGAGTGGTTACCGTCGCTCATGGACTTCAGCAATGCCAGGGGCAGAGCCAAGCCGCTGCCTACCGCTTAATACTCTCCACAAGCCTCGTTTGAAGAAGGACATGTCATAGCGCTCGGGAAACACCGTGGAGGGGAGCTCATTCCATAGCCGGATGGTACGTGGCAAAAAAGATCTCTGGAAACGCACTGTGGATGACCGCAGTGGCTCCAGGTAGTATGGATGAACTCTACTCCGGTGGCGGCTTGATTTGAAATTGAAATGGTTATTAGAAGCACTGGCTTTGAAATAAATAATAATAATAAAAAAAAAACATCAAAATCGATAGAAGACAGTTCTTAAAACACATAATAATTATACAGTCGAATAAAGAATTCATATTATGGAAGTTTGTGAAGGAAAAATGTAGTTTTAATTATAATATCTTCCGATCGAATTGGCAGTTTCAAAACTCTCAAAGCTTTCCACAAACACCAGTTATACTAATGAAAATGCACCATAGAAATACCATTTTGTTTGCCAACAGATTCCCAATGCGTATAACAAAACAATAATAATTAAATAATTTAAATGAGATTCTGATATCATAGACAAACCCTGTACTAGTTGATTAATAAAAAAGGCTCCATAATATTTTTCACAAGGTGTGTATAAGTTGACGCGGCAGATAACAGTGTTGCCATATTGAAAATATCAAAAGTCCTCAATCAGTACGTGTATTTACGGATAATATTGAACTATTGTTTTAATCAAGAATTGACTTATCGTTTTTTCTTTGGTCGTAAATAAATAATTAAGATTACTTTTAAATACGTTACGTTTTTAATAAAACGTAAAATTTGTTTTAAATAATTACTCTTATCAGTTAAGCTGATTAAATTGTCGAATTATTGCCGTTTGTTATTGTAACTGTTATTGTTATGTGCGCGCCATGTTTGTTATATGCGACACGGAAACAAAAGCCGTCATTACCGTCACGATTACCTGACGCTGTGGTGGTGGGGGCGGTGGTGGGCGCCGATCCGGCTGGGGCTTCGGCGGAATTCGACGCGTTCGTCATCTCCACGATCCGGTCGACAGCGATGCGGTTTCCTGGCAGTATCCCGGAGGTCTCCGCGGCCTCCTCACTATCCTCCGTCTCCACGACCTGCGGACTCGGCGTCGTCTGACTCAAATCATTGGCCACAATCACGTTCACAGTCGTCAGCGACTCTAAGTCGTTGTTTTCGCCGGCGACGTGGGTGTTGTCTATATAGACGGCTGCAGACCGCGCGCCTAGTGTCTCCATCACGCTTTCGGCCAGCGAGCGAGTTGACAGCTCGTCCATGTCGATGTCCTGCTTGATGTCGATGATGATCTGGTGTCTCTTGCCCGTTCCGGACGGACTCTGCACCTGGTGAACGCTGACCGAGGCCTCAGCGCCCTGCGACACGTGCTGTATTACGTGCGTCAGCTGATTCTCGAGCCCGGCCTCCCGATGGCCCGCCATCTTCCCGTAACTTATCGATAGCGTGTTTGCACAGCACTAACGAGGATAATATTCAGACTTTTTTTTATTCAGTCGTAAGCTAATTAAACTAAATAGTGTATTTTATAAACTAGTGAACACTTGTATCACACTGGCTCGTTGAACACACTCGGATGTTGGTAATGGTCGGGTGACCCGGTGCGGTGGTGCAGCGCGCAGATGCATCAAAACTGGGTCACGGGTCAATGTCCTACCGAAAAAAAATAAAAAATGTCGGCGTTTCTAATGATTAGTTGTGCGTTGATGGGCGCTTGGCTGTGTCGGCGGTGGCGGGCGTAGCCGACTGCTCACATCTTGTTTGTTTTCGTCCGGAGACACGTTGACACGGTGTCCTATATTCGCGCGGACCGCTAAGGCGGCTGCCCGTCGTAGCCACTGCGAGGCCTACCGCTACGAGACCGTAGCGCTACGCCGACGCGCCCCTCCCCTCGCCCCGCGCGCGCTTCCGGGTGCCGATCCCGAGATCGCTCCCGAGATATAACATGACGGATTTTTTTACATGTATAAATTACGTTTTAGCTTCGTTTTTCATTTCAATCTCCGAATAATACACGCTTTTCTATTAACAAAAATGACATATGAACCAATTTAAATATTCTTTCAAATTACTTTTATGATATGGTGTAGATTCATTCAAATCTTCAAGCTTACGTTCACATTAAAAATGATTGATATTTTTACAAAATATCAAAACACCGTAAAATCGGCAGGTCAGAAGATAACCCGGAAACGAGACTATAGTAAATATCTTCACTATACAATGCCGTGTGTACCCCGATTATTATGCTGACACGTGTTGACGCATGCGCGGTGAGCGCTCATCTCGCGTCCTGCTCTAGTGCGATAGCTCCGTCCCTGTTTACGCGCTTCGATCGTCTAGAATGACGAAAAAGGCATATATAGTTAATCGAGTTTATGTCGGTACCGAACCCCAGTGTTCCCGTCTGCGTACGGTCCGCAAATAAAACATTTGGCCTTGAACTAATTCGAAAATAGAACATTACTATTTTTTTTCTTCTTTTTTTTTCCCTAACATTATCTCTATTTTTGTTTTTTGTTTTCGCATGTTGGTATCTGTGCGCTGCGCGGTCGGTGTTCGTCGATGCGTGTTTTGAATCTGTTCTGTCTTTCCGGTATTATTTAATGCATAATATCAGTGATCTATGGAATTTTCTAGAACAATTCGAATGTAATCGATAAAAGTTACCACGTTTTTAGTTCAAGTGGGTTTTGAATGTTTTTTCTTTGACTGAGTAATCAATGACTAACAATCAAATCGAGGCTGTTTGGTTTAGGCGACATTTCGCTTGATACGCAATATTTATCTTTGTAATTAAAGGTACTTTTTATTTGGTATTAACATCAACAGTTCGATTTTTTTAATTGAACTTCAATTGAGTTTACTCCAAATAATAATTTTTTTTTTTATTGCCCCTCTAGGCAGACGAGCATACGGCCCACCTGATGGTGAGTGGTTACCGTCGCCCATGGACTTCAGCAATGCCAGGGGCAGAGCCAAGCCGCTGCCTACCGCTAAAGCTGAAGAAATTTTGTGAAGTGAAATAACTCTCCTGTTGTTAAGTTGTAAAAACTTTGCTTAAACCAAAACATAGCCTCACTTCGAAATGGTTTTTCCCTAATTTACGCGAGATTCCGTGTGTAAATGTAATTACTAAACGCAAAAGAAGAACACTGTCATATTATTCACATATTGGTATGTATGGTTGATTAATCAAACCCGGATGGCTAACCAACTTCTATTGTCCAGGATCACCCCGAAAGCCACTCTGAAGGTTTCCTGTGAAAGCTTCATCGATATCCGAACAGCTTATATAACTCATATATAATATAACATATATAGTACAATATAACAAAAAAATTCGGTTGTGTTACTAAAACTAACGTATCTTAGTATTGTTTTTGAGCGTCAAGCAAGCATTACTATTTAAATTTTCAAATTGGATTATTTAAGAGAGAGAGAGAGTATGCTTTATTGTAGTAAATAAAAAATGCCAAACATTAAATACAAAAAAAAGTACAATTTTCGGTCCAGAGGTCTAAGGTCATAAGATAATTGAGTAAATTTATTAAGGTATAACACCGTACAGTTCACTTATTCCTCTCCCTGCAAGGTTGTCTGGAAGAGATCGCTTTTAGCGATAAGGCCGCCAATTTATATCACCGACTTTTATTTGTTTTATTAGTTTACTCTGTACATAATATGGTGTTAAATAAAGAGTTATATTATTATTATTATTATTATAATTGATTAAAATGAATTCCAGACCCGGCCTCTCTTAAAAGTACTGTATTCACAAACCATTGATCGCCGATCGATCGTACAACAAACAAACAATAAATTTTAATATAATATTCGATTTTTCTGCGAACGCTACTTTCCGTCATTACGTAACGTCGATACACGAAACGACGAGGAGACGCGGAGTAAACATTGCATCGTCGTCGCCGGTCTATCGATAACTTCATAGACGCGTTTAACAACCCTAGTGATACTACTGTCTATGTATACATCATATAATCGATGGAGGTGAATTCGGTACTCATTCAGAGCAACTAGAACTTGAATGGGCGAGCTCGACGTGCTACAGGCCCATCAGGCGTCAAGCGCTCAGAGGAGTCCATGGACATCACGACGTAAATTTCTTCATCTCTTAGAAATGGGTTCATTCTCAGTATCTTCGGATTCTTCTTTCCCAGTCTTTTTTTTTTTTTTTATTGCTTAGATGTGTGGACGAGCTCACAGCCCACCTGATGTTAAGTGGTTACTGGAGCCCATAGACACCTACAACGTAAATGCGCCACACACCTTGAGATATAGTTCTAAAGTCTCAGTATAGTCACAGTCTACTAGATTATTCCTGAACCTCAGTAACAGAAATCGATATAATTACTTCAGTGCGCCGCGTAGGTCACCGGTGACCTACGTATCAGTGAAAGAGTTAATATTGACAACTGAAGTCAAATTACATGTGGGTTTTTTTTCCTCATACCTATTTTAGTAACCTCGATGGGTTATTCTAGATTCACCGAACTAGTAGATGAGCTCACGGGGCTCAAACCTGACGACGTTGCTAACACGAATCCGAGCAAGAGCCGTGCTTCGCAGAATCTACCACAGGATCGGAAACGCGACCCACTGAGAAGATCCGGCGAGAAACTCAGTGGGCCGTGTCTGTGGGTTAATTTACTCGCCGAGCCCTTCGTCGCAAGCGACAGGTTCGACGAGGACGATGACCGGTGCTTGAAGTACCTAAAAGCACCGTTAGTGGATCGGGAGGATCCGTAATGACGTGTTTAGGGCAGATTCCCCGTGCTACGTTACATAGGGTTAAAACGAAAGTTTGCCCGACGGCTGATAATAATGATGATTGATATAATAATATTCTAGATATAGTCTAAGAATATAACATTAAATTCGATATATATATTTTTTTAATGTAATCTATATATTAATACGTGAAGCAAAAACTTTGTATCCCTTTTTACGAAAATTGCGCGGACGGAGGAGTATGAAATTTTCGACACTTATAGAAAATATAGAGAAGAAGTGCACAATGCTAATTTTTTTTTTAAATAATGCATAAAAGATACATTAAATCAATAAAGAAAACATTACACACACTATATACCAAGTATTTGACGCACACACGCATGCATACTATTTATTGTCAAACTTTTTTTCTTGACGTATGTGGTCAAACTGAGAATAGATTAAATATTGTTTGTCTTTGTTAATATTTTTATAGTGGTCTTGGCGAAATTTGTGATTATAGAAGTATAAAATACAATCATAATAGTGTACAAACTTACAATTCCAATTAATTATAGTCGAATTTCGATTACTGCGGGACCTCTAGTATACAAAGTTACATCTGATTCTTGTAATGCTAACAAGAAAATTAACAACAGTTTTTCTTTGTATACGAACTAGCGGTAAATATAGTATTAATTTGTTACCGCGGCCCGTGGACATCAGAACGTGACCGCCGCCACCCGTCTTGAGACATGAGGTCGAACTCGCTATTGTATTGACGGCTCAGTTTTCGTGATCTTCTGAAAACTGCGTAAAATATAACAAAAATGTCCGTACAAATAGACAAAAGGTTATACTTCTGTATATACGTATTTGTAGGTGTGTATACATTGTTTGTACGCCACTGCGGGTTTTATTCAAGGCCACTGGCGTAAGTCCTCACTATCTATCCTGTGTGTTTGTCTATATCTATTTTTTTAACCTACAAACCTATTTTTTTTATTGCTTAGATGGGTGGACGAACTCACAGCCCACCTGGTATTAAGTGGTTACTGGAGCCCATAGACATCTACAACGTAAATGCGCCACCCACCTTGAGATATAAGTTCTAAGGTCTCAGTATAGTTACAACGGCTGCCTCAACCTTCAAACCGAAACGCATTACTGCTTCACGGCAGAAATAGGCAGGGTATTTTTAGGGTTTTCGTTGAATATGTTTTTTTGTTAAAAGTAATGAATTTATTAGAAAACTAAATTTCATTTATCATTTTTATCCCCGTACTTTGTGGAAGGAGCTCTCTCGTTTGCAATAAAAATCGTCATTAACAAAAATATTTACGGGCGTCAGCCACTAGATGGCTTCGCTTCGATTAGTTCATCATTGCTCCTGTAGATGGCGGTAACATATCACCTATCCTTTTAATTTTATTTTTAATGAAGGATTTTGTACATTTTCAGAAACCACAAATTGATAAAATTTAATCAATTTGTCTATAACAAATAAAGAATTGTATGATTTATATTTTTTTTTATTTTCTGTGTTTAGGTATACAATAGTGAAATGCCTGAACTTTAACAACATATAAGTTTAGGGGCATCCGCTACAAGATGTCGCTAGTTTCTATACAAAAAATTTAATAAATATTTGTTTTAAAGTATCGCAGTTTGAGAGCCCTGGTCAATATGTTTGTGAAATATATTGCCTCAAAGTGTACCACTACTATTGCTTTGTATCGAAAATTATCGCGTACCCGCGAACTAAAGTGAAGCTTGAATTCGCCACACGAGTTCATTAACCCGCCTGTAAAATTTAGATGTGCTTTTAATTTATTTTTTTATTGCCCTTGTAGGCAGACGAGCACACGGCCCACCTGATGGTGAGTGGTTACCGTCGCCCATGGACTTCAGCAATGCCAGGGGCAGAGCCAAGCCGCTGCCTACCGCTTAATACTCTCCACAAGCCTCGTTTGAAGAAGGACATGTCATAGCGCTCGGGAAACACCGTGGAGGGGAGCTCATTCCATAGCCGGANACGGCCCACCTGATGGTGAGTGGTTACCGTCGCCCATGGACTTCAGCAATGCCAGGGGCAGAGCCAAGCCGCTGCCTACCGCTTAATACTCTCCACAAGCCTCGTTTGAAGAAGGACATGTCATAGCGCTCGGGAAACACCGTGGAGGGGAGCTCATTCCATAGCCGGATGGTACGTGGCAAAAAAGACCTCTGGAAACGCACTGTCGATTCTTTCATTGCGTGCTGTGTACTCAGTGCGAGTTTTTAACGTTGTCGATAGCGTAAAAGTCAACTCAAATTTGTATGGAATTGCAATGTTTGCCTACGTTTGCCACTAGGGGCGCTGTTCCAACTGCATACAAAATTGGCTTAACTTTTACGCTATCGAGAACTTTAAGAAACTCACACTAAGCACACAGCTCTCTGTCTGTAGTCGCTAGAGTGATTAAGATATATTAACAACGAATTGAAGTTGTAACCGCAAAATGTCTACCAGACGCGAAACACGAAGTATACCCGAGACATTGACGTAACATAATTAAAACAAATTTTGTCTATGTGTCATGCATCTCTCACTTAAGTCGTCCGCGACCACAGAAATTGCACAATTAAAAACAATTAACGCCAGATTAAACTGTTAGTTTTAATTAAGTCTAAGTACATTTAGCAAGACCATAGAAAACTCTAGAATATTCCTTCTATATCTAGTGGTTTTAATAAATAGTCTAAGAATGTATTCTAAATACAAAAGCAGTCAGTCTAGTTTCGTATTTCTTAAGTCGTAAGCATGATAATTCGAATAAAATAAATTTCGTACTTACGCTACAAGAATTCGAAAATAAACTTGTTCAGAGGTCAGCGCCATCTGCTATCGGATAGCGGTATTAAATTGCAAATTTTGAAAAGTAAAAGCATTCGGTCACGTGCGCCGCCTAACGGACGACGGCCAAACTGCGTTCATTGAACCTGACGCCGCGTTCATTGCGCAACGAACTCACGAAATTTAAACTCCGAATTGTCACGTTCGACGCTAACAATTTTGCTGGTAACGGAAATTTACTATGTACAAAAAAGGCCTTTTTTATTGGTTTAACTATTCTTTAACATCATAAATTTTAATGGAAATATATAAAATGTTTATTACTTCTTATTTTTTTATTATCTGTCATCCGAAATTAGCGTTTAATATCGTTTTTAAGACCAATACAAAAATATTATAATCGCAATCGTCGGCACTAGTAAAGTTGCAGCGACAAGTCCGTGGCGCGAATTTTAAATTCGGAACTGTACTTATGTTTTTAAATGGGTCGTGATTTGTATAAGCCAAGAGGTAAGGCATTAACGGTAACTTTTTTGTGACATTAGACAATTTTAGTGGCCTAGGCTTTCTGGGTAACATTCCAAGGTCGATAAAGTAGTTAGAATATTTTTTTGGCGCACGCATGTACGTGGATCTATGCAAGATGTTATGATTACTTAAATTCGCAGTTAACTTTAAGTTTAGGAGTAATGGAATCTTTGTGTGCAAGTTTTTTTTTCTCTCTTTGTACGATCATTTTATTGTTAGTACTCTGTATGGGAATACTTTTAATTGTTGTAGAGATTTAATTTCAACACCATGTCCGTATGTCAGTCACTGGTTATTTTCTGAAAATAAATAGAGATCACGTGACTCTGAAATTTCGGGTTGAAAGAACGGCGAATGAAACGCACAGGGATTCTGTAATACGCTAAATCCGAATACAAAACAGGAAGATAACAATAATATTGACTTTATTCGAAATAAGAATTCGTTAAACAAACTTCGATGAGTCTTTGTATTTGATGTAGGCTAAAATCAGGAAAATCTCAGCATTTACTGAAAAACCGCTGAAAATTTATGGTTTGTCATAAACGAAGAAACTCTACAGTCATAAAACATGTCGCTCATTAAAGCGCAGCGTTCGTTGACAGAATAGGGCCGATATGCAGCTTACTTCAATGCTTGTCACAAAAAAAAAAAACAACGAATAGGTATGTACTATGTATGTAACTTATAATCGTAATAAACTTTTTGGCGGGAACGCGAGGAGTGAAATTGTGTTATTTGTTTTATTTTGTCTATTTAGTGTTTCTTCAGGTTTAAATGTGTAATAACGGTGGTTTATTAACTGTTTAATATCTGTGAAAGTGCATAAATGTGTGACGTAACTTATCGGGATCCTCCAAAAAGTCCACTGAAAAAATCTCAGTGAATGATCACCATTTTACTGAGATTATACTTCATCCCATATCATCTTATCTCATTTCATTTAATTTCATCTCAGTTGATTAATGTCTCAAATTAATCATCTTCATTTCATTTCACTCCATATTATCATTTTTCATAAAATTAATAATATAAATTAGAATAAGACTTGACCTAAAGGTCTTAGTTACCAGTTCATAAAATCCCTTAAAAAGAATAATTAATCATAATATTTTATTGCAAAACGAAATTGAATCCGCTTCATTCTTAATTCGAAATTCGTTTAAAATGGCGTCCGAATCCAGCGATATGGCGTCACGCCGAGATCACTGACCTTCAAAATGAACGCTCGCGAATTTTATAGTAGTATAGGCGAAGCAAAAAAGAATACGCAGCAATTAAACATTTTACGATGTTCCCATGTATATTTCATATTTATATGTATTCGGACATTTTTGATGATTAAGTAACGATGTAACTGTTAAAATTTACGCTATCCGTTAAGAGTTTTCGGTCAGTGTGTGGACCGGTCGGGGTGAACGAACTATCGTCAGGTACCATACAAAATAATATTTTGCATAAATAAAAAATAATTACCTATGATATTATACCTGAATCGTAGGACCTCTTGTGAGTCAGCCCTTGTTCTTTTTTTTTTATTGCTTAAATGCGTGGACGAGCTCACAGCCCACCTGGTGTTAATTGGTTACTGGAGCCCATAGACATCTACAACGTAAATGCGCCACCCACCTTGAGATATAAGTTCTAAGGTCTCAAGTATAGTTACAACGGCTGCCCCACCCTTCAAACCGAAACGCATTACTGCTTCACGGCAGAAGTAGGCAGGGCGGTGGTACCCACCCGCGCGGACTCACAAGAGGTCCTACCACCAGTTGCAGTTGTTCTATGGAACTGAGACTAGAATTCACGTCTAAGTGGGCACCGGAGTCCGTAGATATCAACAGCGCTAAGACATGAGACATTAGTTCGAAGTCTTAGTTCTTAAATCTAATCAAATCAAATAAAAAATATATATTATTCAACATAAATGAAAGTACGTACTTTTTGAACGTTAAAAATAATTACCGCCAATTCACAAAAACTAGCCTCCGTCCTGAGAAGAACTAGAAACTCAGCGGGCATGTCTTTTTTTTAAATATTAGTTTTTTTTTTTTATATTAATTTTTTTTTATATTCATTTTTACAAGGAGTATTATAACGTAACAATTATTGTAATATTGAAATGCCCGAAGCCAGCAACTCATTCCCACTTTGTGCAATCTTCTTAATAATCATTGACTTTATAGTAGACTAGCTGACCCGGCAGACTTCGCAGTGCCTCAATCGATAAATAAAAGACCTAAACTTTTGTATAAAACAAACTTAAAACAAACAAAAGGAATCCGTCCGACGGGGGACACATTAAAGGAAAAACAAAATTGTTTGTTTTTATATAATTCCGAGCATTTTCATATTTATTCACCTTTTAAACCTTCTCTGGACTTCCACGATAATTCTAGACCAAAATTAGCCAAATCGATCCAGCCGTTCTCGAGTTTTAGCGAGACTAACGAACATTTATTTATTTATATAAATATATAGATAGATAGATTAAAGTAAAACAGCACCCTGCCCTGCGAAGCGAAATGTATTATTGCTTCACGGCAGAAATAGGCAGGATGGTGGTATATACCCGTGTGGACTCACAAGCCAATGTACCGCCAGTAATTACGCAAATTAAAATTTTGCGGATTTGAGTTTTATTACACGATGTTATTCCTTCACCGTGGAAGTCAATCGTGAACATTCGTTAAGTACGTATTTCATTAGAAAAATTGATACCCGCCTGCGGGATTCGAACACCGGTGCATCGCTCGACACGAATGCACCGAACGTCTTATCCTTTAGGCTACGACGACTTCAATTCATACGTGTCGCGGAACCGATGGCCGATGGAGTAGACGTGTTCTGGACTGGAGACCGCGTACCGGTAAACGCAGCGTTGGGCGTCCCCCTGCCCGTTGGACCGATGACTTGCGGCGATATGCTGGGAGAGATTGGATGCGGAAGGCGGAGGATCGTTCATTGCGGCGGACTATAGGAGAGAGGCCTACATCCAGCAGTGGAGAGATACAGGCTGATGATGATGATTATAACTTCAATATCTCCATTCATCCCTGACATTACTTCGTAACGTAACGCCATCGCTTCATCGCGACTCATTTGAAATGGTCAATGAATTCTTGTGTTTATTTAACAACAAATTTCGGTCTAGACTTTTATATCTAAAATCTAGACGCCAGTGTTCTGCATGCACATTCAGGTGTCGGCGATACCAACGACCCGCCATTTTACTTTTTATTGTTTTATTATAATTTATTATTGTTTTTAATTAACACTCGCTCGACGCTGACCGGCTATGAGTTCTTCTATCGCATAGACGTCGGGTTTTAATTAGATTTGTGTTAGTGAATTTCTTTTTTTGTTGTTATAATTATTTTTTTGAGATGGTAACATTAATTCTATCTTATTTTTAAGTAATCAAAAAGTTTTATTTATTTATTTATTATATGGTCGTGAAAATCATTCGTGAATGTGTTAAGTACGTATTTGACTAGAAAAAATGGTAGCCGCCAGCGAGATTCGAACACCGGCACACTTGCATCGTTCGATACGAATGCACCGGACGTCTTATCCTTTAGACCACGGCTTTTCCGCCTCCGAATAGGGTGAATTAAGGTTCGGGATTTATTTTCTTTCTTTTTTATTGTCCTTGTAGACAAACGAGCATACAGGCTGCCTGACGGTTACCGTCGCTTGTGGACATCAAAAGATCCAGAGGCATAGTCAAACCGTTGTCCACCGCTGAGAGAGCATTTTATGCTCTGCCAATTTCTATTTATCTCTTTACCCGGAAACCGTTCCAGCTTCACTAGGATAGATGGAAGAGTAAAGGCTCATCCAGGGGTGGTGGGATTTGCTAACAACTGCCTCAGCCCTTGTAAGCAACTCAAGAGCTGCTTCGCGAATGAATCTATTACCGGATCGGAATCGTGACCCGCTGAGAAGATCCGACGAGAAACTTAGAGGGCTGATGTATAGGTTAGGTTGCACGTTGAAACTCTTTGTCGAGTTCGACGAGTACGGTTACTGAGGTCTCTAAGCCTGTTCCTAACAGCTGTTCCTTAATGAAGCACAGGTCCGGATTGCGTCCAGTACAAGGTAGTCTAGAGGGCTATTCCAACTACGCCCGAACGTGTAAGTCAGCTTCCATAACCTGAGAGAGTTTACTAACACTAGCCCCAACAAGAACAATGCTTCGCAGAATCTACCGCCGGATCGGAATCGGGACCCACTGAGAAGATCCGGCGAAAACCTCAGTGGGCTGTCTATTGGGACAAGCTACTTCTATTTGATTAAGAGAATAAGGTCGTTCAGTTTTGTAGACAATCCTCATCTCACTGATTGCTTGGAGCCTCTGGATCTATGAATGACTTCGGTTCTCTGTGTGTGCTAGCACGGCATTGTCCACGAGAAACAAAGATATACTCGAGACGATTACACGTCATTTTTCGCATCCCTCGCCAATGCAACAGTTCTTTAGTACCAAGCTCATCTACAAGAATTTCCAGATGATTCTACCGTGTTCCATATGGCTCTTGTACTGTTTCCGCGTGGACTATGACGTGACCTACAAATGAGGTTTAAGCGGAGTCGGTCACTATTTAGTAACGCAAGGTTCATGGCACCATCAGCGCCTATAAGCTACGGTAGTCGCTTACCGCCCTGTGCTCGGCTGATATTGAAAATACACCCACCCTGCCTATTTCTGCCGTAAAGGATTATTTCCTTCCATTCTGATAGGTATTTTTCCAATAATAAAATTAGAAAAAAATGTTTAATAGAACATTGACATACATTTACGATTTCAAAAAAAAAAAAGAAGACATCTTAAAAAGTACGTTTCCCCCGCTTTTCGATTCGCGCGCCATTTTCAGGAACACACAAACAAGCTTTTTTTCCCCATTTCCCATGCAAAGGCATCAGAGACGTACAGCCGGTCCCACGGCGTCGCATGAAGGAACGCGTCCACATAACGGGTGTAAGCGCAGTTAAACTGTATGTGGGTGAGGCTAACTGCGAGCACCGTTAGCTACGTCACTCGTAGTGATGGGAATCGAAAGTTATCGATATCGATAGCTTTGGCGGCGTGATTGAGTACGTTAAGCATGAAGTCCTATTCACACTTGTAATGGAATCATATCTACATTTACAATCGGATTGGCCAAACACCCAATATTCACGCTACAGCTTTCAGAAACTTTTAAATTAAAACAAACCTAATGAATTTTAATTTTGAGAAAACAAATTACTTTGAAATATGGTTTCCTCTCAATATCGGATTTACTATTTTAATAATCATTTATCTATACCATAGTATCTTATCTATACACAGTATTCATTTCGTGACAATGCAAAGTGTTTAATTCTTTCTGAAATACAAATTTAAGGCGTTTGAAACCGCGCGGCACGTGTAGTTTGCAATATTTTAATATACTTATTATTAATAAATAAATAAAAAATCTTTATTGAGATGCGTCAACACTAAACTATTCGAAATCTCAAAGATACATTTAGACGACCTGAGCTTAGTGAGCAGTTTCTCGCGAATAATATTAAAGAGTTCTCGTTCCATAATCGATAACTAAGATTTTTTTTACCGAAAATATCATTCAAAACCGCCCGGTAATCGAACCCGTTGCTCACGGCGCTTCAAAGACCACCAATACTAAATCAAAAACGCAACATAATCCAAATCGTTCGTACGTGTGAGTATTCGAACGTGCGACTCTATTTATCGATAACTTGTGTCACTATCGTGAACGACAGACTTCACTAGCAGAGTACCGTACGCTACGTCATGAAGAAAGGGATTGTGGCAACGGTACTTAGAGGGCCGGCCGCGACACGCGGAACTATCGCTTTTCTACACACGAGAAAATTGACGGACGAGAAAAAATCGTGGACACAGTCGATACGTGAGCGTCTTCAATTGACATTTGTCCAGAGAGATGTGATTTGACTATGACGTATCATCCAGTTCTGGCTTGATACATCCACGGCGTTTTGAAAAAGCTACAATAACTTATGATGATGGATAAAATGCCGTTTACGTCTGTCACCGGAGAGACTATTAAAATCTGCAATATATTATTTATGACTACATATTAAAAGGATTAATTTGGTGTTTATTGTTTTCATTCTAAAATTCGAAGCTTTTGCTTTCCATCCTTTTTACAGTTTCGGTGAGGTTTAATAGACTTCTTTCTTTTTTGAGTATGGCAATTAAATTCTTGCGATAGCATTGTTGTCAGTACGGACTTTGTGTTAGTCTTCCTGACTGAGGTTGTGTATTAGGCAAAATACACAACCTCAATATAATAATATAATAACAAAATACACGCAAATAAAAAAAATAAAACAAAAAATCTATTGCGTGAAATCCGTGCTATGTGCCTTATGATCCTCAAAAAAATAGTTAACAACTTCCTAAGGAGTCGTATTGTTGATAACAAAGTTTCTAAATTAGGGTACACCGTCTCACCAATAGACTGTGGACACTTTATACGGTAACCTGCAATTGTCCAGGCTATATGGGTCAGCACTTTCGCCTTCCCGTTTTCGGAGAGATAAAACTTTCAGTGCACGTTTAAATCGACGACCAAAAAAAAAGTTAGACTATCATAAGAGTCATAGATAATATGAGTCGACTATTATCAAAGCCGGCAATGTGACTTTTGGACAATTATTGGTAAATCAGAAAAACGAATTATTGACTTTGTATTCCATTGGCAGTCACTTAACTCATCTGAACGACATCTTAGATAAATAACAGGTTAAGTATTAACCTTTATTTAATGCAGGTTTTGAACCGTATTCTTTGAAGGAGACGATTATATTCAAATCAATCTGTATTGACATATCAATAACATTTTTTTGTCCAAATGAACAGATTGCCACCTTTGATAATAGACGACTCATATAAGGTATTAAAAAAAAAATTACATCGCGCGCTTAAACTGTAAAAGTTTTTTTTTTTTTAATAAACCAATAATAAAGATAAGGAGTAAACAAACCGAAGTATTTTTAACGGGAATATTAATGAATTTATATTTATCGTTGCGGTCCAAATTTTGACCCTTTGCCTGTACAAAACGAAAGGTCTTAACTGTCAAACATTGTGAACGTCTGACCGACGTTTCGTATTCACCAGTGACCGTTATTGTATATTGTATGAAATTCAAATTTAACATGTCGTTTAGTCACGAATGAGAGATGTTTCCGTCAACATTACAGTAAAACAAGAGTGCATTCACCTCAATGTTGTAGTGAAATGGATGGCAAACTTGTTTTTTTTTTTTTAATTTCATAATGTATTGTATTTTTTTTTAATTTGGCAAATCTACGAATTCTCTATTAAATCTGTGGCCTATGGATAGTTATTAACAAAAAATATTGAATTTCCCTGGACTTATTATTTTATCAGTCATGGTATTTTTTTTATTAACAAACTCGATAAACATACCACCTTAATATTGAACGTTTCATGTAAATCTAAGATACTGATAACAAAACTCACCTCTGATTGTGCTCGGCATTTTGATGGCAAAATCCTTGATTCACAGATAAAACGATTAAAAACCAAAACCAATCCTTTAATTGTATGTCGTAGGACACAGACAATATTATCCACATTCCAACATTTTCACGATTCAAAAATGGAACACTGCTTCGATTCAACTATTCGAAATTTGGCGCCACGTGAGCTGTCAATGTCAGAATTCCCGCGCTCGGCCGTAATGGCGACGGCCGCACGTCTTCGGCTGCGGGTGTTTTGATTGCATGTGGTTTTTTCGCGGCAGCTCGGTGCTGAGAAGCGCGGCGGTTAACTGTAGTTTTTTTTTCCATCGTGATGCGAGTCGCGGTAACGGTGATGCCGGTTACGCTGGCTCCGCAGCTGGGCATCGATAGGCGAATTTGATCAGTCCCAAGATTTACGACCTGGTACGGCTGGGTGACGAGTCAGGGACATAATAAAGTTAAATATCGACGTGCTGCTAATTGAAATGATTGTTTTTAACCGAACTAAAACGGAGGAGGTTCTCAATTGAGACCTTATGAGTCTTACCACAGAACTTTTTCGTACGTGAACCGATTTTGATGATTTTTTATAATTAAAAGCTAGTGCTTCTCATTTGGAATTAATTATTTTTCTAAATTTAATTAAAATCTAGTGCTTCTCGTGTGGGATTTTATCAAGTTTTTAAGTTAACAAAGTCTATAGAATTGACTTTAACATCTCATTTTAGTATGAAAAAGACGCTTTTTTTATTAATACTTTCTATTATTCAGCTTAAAGTTAGCATCGTCTATCTACAATGTCTGAAACTATTGCAGCTACATATAGCAGATACTAGCTTACGCAGTCTTCTGCGACTCTATTCTAAGTCTACGTTGTTATCCATCCAGACTCACAGAACCGACCTACGCAATCGACAGTGTTAGCTACATCTTTATAGGCATTGTAGACAGACAAGCATATCTGACAGTGAATGGTTACCATTGTACTTGAAGCCGAGCCAAGTTGCTGTCTATCAATGAGTACTCTTCGCAAACCTATTAAAAAAAATCCCCCTGTCTATTCGCTGGTAGTCTAAGAGACGATACCAGCTGGGCTATGACTTGTAGGTGAGCTTACGGACTCGACCTGAAAGAATTACTAACACTGCCAGTATCAAGAGCAGTGCTTCGCTGAATCTCATTCCCGATCCTGCGGACAGAATGGAAAGCAGTCGACGTCGCCCCGAACACGCCATTTCGGATCCTCCCGATCCATTAACGGTGTTTTTAGGTACCTCAAGCATCGGTCATCGTTCTCGTCGAACCCCTCGCTTGTGGCGAAGGACTCGACGAGTAAATTAACCCTCACACACAGTCCACTGAGTTTCTCACCGGATCTTCTCAGTGGGTCGCGTTTCCGATCCGGTGATAGATTCTGCGAAGCACGGCTCTTGCTAGGGTTCGTGTTAGCAACGTCGTCAGGTTTGAGTCCCGTTAGCTCACCTACTAGTTAAGGTTACGCTCAAATAGTCTCTCAAGGCTCTCAGCTTAGATAGGGGAAAAAAGCTGAATCTACCACCACCAGTTCTTCAATTTATTCGTTCTTCTTCTCAGTCGTACTCTTGGCAGAGTAGTCATGGTCATCAGTTCGGGTGGTGATGCGCTTCACAAGCCGTCGCCATACCGCGGCCTGACATATGCACTCGTTGACGGGACCCTTTAGAGCTGCCTTTATCTGGTCCATAACTGTGATCTGCCGCGCGGTCTTGTACCCTCAATCATGCCCTGCACCACTAGGCGCTAAACTGAGTCGTCACTCCCTCGCGACACATGACAATTTATTCATAATCTTTTAAATTTCCCGACTGCTCACCTCCACAACAGTCTAGTGGAGTTTAGAAAACAGTATAGTAGTTGGGTCGCGATTCAGTTCCAATGGTAGATTGTGTGAAGCACTGCTCTTGCTAGAGCTAGTGTTAGCAAGTACTCTTAGGTTGAGCCCGTGAGCTCACCTACCCGTTCACGTCAAGTTGAAATTGCCCCTTAGACTACCAGTGATTACGTACCGTTGTTTCTGAAAACGCACTGCGGATAAACCTAATCCTTATCCTAATCCTGACCTAAAAGGACTAAGAAGTCGTCGTGGCCTAAGCGATAAGACGTCCGGTGCATTCGTGTTGAGTGATGCACCGGTGTTCGAATCCCGCAAGCGGGTACCATTTTTTCTAATGAAATACGTACTCAACAAATGTTCACGATTGACTTCCACGGTGAAGGAATAACATCGTGTAATAAAAATAAAAACCCGCAAAATTATAATTTGCGTAATTACTGGTGGTAGGACCTCTTGTGAGTCCGCGCGGATAGGTACCACCACCCTGCCTATTTCTGCCGTGAAGCAGTAATGCGTTTCGGTTTGAAGGGCGGGTCAGCCGTTGTAACTATACTTGAGACCTTAGAACTTATATCTAAAGGTGGGTGGCGAATTTACGTTGTAGATGTCTATGGGCTCCAGTAACCACTTAACACCAGGTGGGCTGTGAGCTCGTCCACCCATCTAAGCAATAAATAAAAAAACCCAGTGTTCCCGGGTTAGTATATCTTTACAGTCACTGTTTTGTTCCTAAAAATTAAAAACCGCGCCCCAAAACACAAGAGGATTAAATTATAAAGCAATAAAAGCAGTGGTCAAGTCAAAAAAGCCATTAACGTTTTTATAGCTCACTGTTACATCAAAACTTTCAATATCTTAAAATGATCAAAATACTACATGACCTTTAGAATGAACTTCAAAACTTCAAAGACCCATAAGAATAAGTTATTTAAAAAAAAAAACCTACAGTTATACCTACTGTTAATACGGAAAGGCGTAGCGTTAAATTTGCGTTTAAAAACTGCATTTTTACGAGGTATGTACGTGTGTGAATTTTTCGAAAATCTCACAGGTATTCACGAAATCATCTGAGGTCCGTGTTCCCGCGTAAACAAACGCGAGTTCGGCCGTTGAACCCAACGGTACTGCAAGTCTTGTCCGAGCCGGTTGGATGTTAAACGCTGTGACGTCATCGCACTTACGCTACTTGACGACAGATGGCAGTGGTCGCGGTTTTCTTCATTTATGTTCAATAAAGGTCCAGCAATAGTCGAAATTCGACTATAATTTTATTAATTGAAATTGTAAGTTTTTACACAATTATGATTGTAACTAGTCAGGTCATAAGTATTGTCACACAGTAAAAACTTTTCTTTTAGAATGCTGGCCACAAAAAAGCTTATTGAATTCGAATTTCGAATTGTTCATGAAAATAAAAATGTACCGTAAAATGGGGCGATTAGGGACAAATTCCAACTTTATGAGCAATTTAAAGGTAGTTGTTGATGTATATAATGCTATATCAGGATCAAAATGATTGAGTCTTGGGGGCATCTTTGTTGTCTAATTTAAAATTATGCAACTAGCATTCCAGTTTAAGCAAAAAATGCAAAAATAGGTGTAATCCCTATTTACCCGANACAAATACAATATGTAAGGTCGCAATCTAGGAGCGGCCATTCTAATAAAAAAGTCACTCCAAAAATTCATTATTAAGCACGGATATCCCCGCCAGTCGATGAAATATAGCTAAATTAGAATCCTCAATTCGTTTTTTTTTTTGCTATCTTCGTCTTCAAGCTTAAGCATAAGCCCGAAGTCACACCTTAACCGTCCATGCCACGGAAACTGTAATTCAGGTACTCGAGACTTTGATAACAATAAAATGGCAATAAAAAACGTTATAATAAACCGTAAAAGTAGCTTTAATTGTGTATACTCTACTAAAATACTGTATCTACCTGCGCCAAGTAACACTAAAACTTCAAGAAATAAACGTCTGATATTTTCGTGATTTTTTTTATGTTTCAATTCATTTAATGCTGGCTTTTTTTTAATCCTACCCAAACTGATAGTCTTGAGAGGCTATTTCAGCGTAACTTTAACTAGTAGGTGAGCTCACGGGGCTCAAACCGGACGACGTTGCTAACACGAACCCTAGCAAGAGCCGTGCTTCGCAGAATCTACCACCGGATCGGAAACGCGACACACTGAGAAGATCCGGTGAGAAACTCAGTGGGCTGTGTCTGTGGGTTAATTTACTCGTCGAGCCCTTCGTCGCAAGCGACGGGTTCGACGAGAACGATGACCGGAATTGGCTAATGTAAGTACGTGACTCTGTCAACGTCTCCCGCCAAATCGTACGGACGCGGTACCTATAAAAACAGTATGCGTCGTGTGTGTACAGTATTAAATGGTTTCCAAGTAAAATGTTGCTACAGTAAAAAAGGTTTTTTCTGGTTTATAAGATGAGATTCTGTTCGATAAATGGAAACCGACTTCAATTGATTAAAATGAGAACATCATTGATGCAGTCGAATTAAATTATATATATGTATTGGTTAAGGATAACTCAAAAACTAATGGTTGAATCCTGATAAACTTACATAACATTAGAACTACTCTTTCTAGCTAGAAAGCAAGTTCTAAGGTGATACACCAACAAAAGGCAGTCATAATATAATACGGAGAGATTCCTCCGTGTTTTGAGGGTGCTTAAGAAAATAATAAACTTACATAACATTAGAACTACTCTTTCTAGCTAGAAAGCAAGTTCTAAGGTGATACACCAACAAAAAGCAGTCATAATATAATACGGAGAGATTCCTCCGTGTTTTGAGGGTGCTTAAGAAAATAATAAACTTACATAACATTAGAACTACTCTTTCTAGCTAGAAAGCAAGTTCTAAGGTGATACACCAACAAAAGGCAGTCATAATATAATATGGAGAGATTCCTCCGTGTTTTGAGGGCGCTTAAGAAAATAATTATATCAGCGCTAAAATAGAGATATGATGACTTTTTTAATTAAATCTATTGCGACCTTGCAAGTTTGTAAAACAAAATATTGAATAATCAGAATGACAATGCTGTTTAGGAAAATCTTGACGTATGAGTTTAGAGTCCGGCTTGCTTATCAAATGACTCAAGGTTTGGATACAAGAACGTATGAAACTCCTGAAAGGCGCAGGGAATGTGACTACCAACTCCTTGTTCTCGTTTCTACCTATCCAGCAAATGTCATAGCCAGAGATAATTAATTTCATCGTCCTTGTTAGTATACTTTGCTGTCAGAACGCCATCGTTATACCAGTGGACCACTCTGACTAGAATTGTTTCGTAACAATTTTCATCTCGGAAAGAATGGAACACAGTGCATTTTTTTGGGGTAAATTGTAATAATTAAATAAATTTAATTGCTTGTGTCATTCTCGGGTCCACAAACCAGTCGATTCGTAGACTCATTGGTGCTCAAAATTCCATATGTCGTGTTTGTTATGATGAAAATTCATGATATGATAGATACCTTTTTTGGGGTGATGATTTTTGTGGGAAATTTGGTGCAAACTAGTGACATCTGCTAGTACGTGTTCAAATTAAAAGAACTGTTTTTCGAAACTCATTTGAAAAATACGTTAAGCGCCATCTATCCATGCATAAGACAGAGTATTAAACTATCGCGCCCTCTATTAATGGAATTTTAAAACTTTTTTGTTTTATTTAAAATCACCAACAGATGGCGGCTGTTTCCTTCAAATGTGATTTCGTGTTATTAAATTAAATAACTGTAAAATAGAAAAAAAAAATGATTTTCAGTGTTTTCATACATAATTAATTAATTAGACGGTTAATACAGCTTTCACGCGTTGTAGAATATCACTTTGCTCATCCAGGACCGCGTTATTTATATAGAAAACGTTGGAAATCGTGAAATAAAATACATAAATGTGAGTTTAAATCGTAAATGTAGTAATTTTAGTATGATGCCTCCACCTCGTGAAAATCGAAGAGAACATGATCAAATGTTTAAATTATGTTAGACATACGAACGATTTAAATACACTAATCAGGTAATGTCAAGGTTTGTACCGTTTAAGCCTATTATTTCTGAAAAGAGCTCGTGTTTTTGATGATCGCTTGTCTAGGCATTATGATTTATGTCTGCACTTAAAAAGTGTTAGTTGCAAAGGAATTGCTTGACGGCTTGAACTTCTCATCGCAAATAAATAAAATGTATTTCTCTTCCAAACTGAAACTGAGTGCACTAATATTAATATGAAAACACAAACTGGCCAAACAGTTTTAATAAATAATTAAAAAATCATTTAAATTTGGAACCTGTCATTCTCGTGACATTGTATTGTCTGATTTTCGCGGTACTAATTTTTATTAATTAATTTTGTGAAATTTAAAATGACCTGGATGATGAAGAGAGCCGAAATATCGGGAAAGTTTTAAACAAAATAAAGGACTACCTTCGTAACGAACCCGGACTTATATTTCGCTGGTACCTATTAATTTAATTTACAATCACGAGACTTAAATATCATACTGTATCGTATCATCATATGTAGGCCTAAGACTGTGTCAATACTTTTTGTAGCGACTGATAAAATAGCCGGATCATAACTTCATTTGTTTGTGTTTTGAGGTGATATTGAGGATTGAACTATCACAGCGTCGTTTTTACAGCCAAACTTGAGACAACCGCCGTAGCAGCCATTACTGGCGTCCCGCGTTGCAGATAAACAATAATTTGGCGTAGTGCGTCTGCTTGCTGAGGCAATTAGACTTGTAATTCGTTTCAAATTACGACAGCTACAATATATTTATAGACATACAATAATTTTATCCTAAACCATAGCTTAGAGTTTCCGTTCGAAATATTATAATGTAATGACTAACTTTAGTTTACAAGTGGGCAATTAAAAACTATGGGCATTCATCATAAAACACGAAAAGCGAACGGTAAATAAAAATGAAATGTTAAGCAGATGTCAGACAGTTGTGGTCGTCTCTTTCTCAACTACGGTGAAAGTGATGGCGTCCCTTTCTCATATATCGTTGCCCCTCAGACGTGTGACATCCCTGTGGGCTTAACTCTGCGGTTTAGGGTTGCGATGCTCATTTTTATTTTATTTTCTTTTAAAGTTATATTTTTCGTAAATTATACTTTTGTTTATACTGTAATAAATATATTATATTACTAGCGACCCGCCCTCACTTCGCTTCGGAAACATTAAAACACACATGAAACCAAAAAAATAAAATAAAAAAAAATTAAAAAAATGCAATTTAGCCTATGTTCATCAGGGACAATGTCGGCTTCTAATGGAAAAAGAATTTTTCAAATCGGTCCAGTAGTTTCGGAGCCTATTCGAAACAAACAAACAAACAAATCTTTCCTCTTTATAATATTAAGTATAGATATGTATCATGTTTATTCAATTTTGATGTTCTCTTTCGACTTTGTACAACATAAAATACTTACTCTAAATCTTTATTTGATGATAGAAAAAACTGATGGCTAAGCTAGTTTTTATACATACATACGCAGACACAATCAGTGTGCTTAGTGCGAGTTTTTTAAAGTTCTCTATAGCGTAAAAGTTATATCATACTTGTATGGAATAATAAATAATAAATAAATAAATATTTAGCAACAATCACGCCACGCTAACTGGTCCCGTGGTAAGTTCGTAAAGAACTTGTGTTACGGGTACCAAATAGCGGAAATAAATGTAAGATTTTTATTATACACATACATATCGACGCTTGAAAGGCAAACGTGACTAAGCGACAATGCGTGAAATTTACAGTAGACTAATTTAAAGTTGAAATACCTGAAAACAAAATTTATTTTAACAAATCCAGCTTTAGTAGAATCTAGCTAGTAGCTGTAGGATTGAAATGATTTTAATAGACCTAGAAATATATATTTTTTGCGCATCGAATATGGTTATTGCCTATCATTTATGTATAAAGCAGTTATTGTCGCTTAGTCACGATTGCCTTTCAAGCGTCGATATATTTAAGATACATCCGTAACCCTGGAAAAGACATTTATATTTATCATACAAATATCTTCCCTTGGCGGGATTCGAACCTGCGACCCCCTTGTGTGGTGACCATGTCACTTACCACTACACCAGACGGAATGGGATCGTTTGCGTGCGTTTGTCGTTAGGGGCGCTGTTCCAACTGAATACGAAATTAGGATACCTTTTACGCTGTCGAGAACGTCAAGAAACCGCACTAAGCACACTGTACTGAATTTATATCAGTTCGGTTTCATTAAACCACGAATTCGAATTCGACGGACGCGGGCAGCTCCGGTAATTATCTCCAGCAGTGGACACCTATTTAAACTGATTATGATAGATGAGTCGTCTATTATCAAAGGTGGCAATCTGTGCATTTGGACAAAAAAATGTTATTGATATGTCAATACAGATTGATTTGAATATAATCGTCTCCTTCAAAGAATACGGTTCAAAACCTGCATTAAATAAAGGTTAATACTTAACCTGTTATTTATCGAAGATGTCGTTTAGAAGAGTTTTGTGACTGCTAATGGAATACAAAGTCAATAATTCGTTTTTCTGATTTACCAATAATTGTCCAAAAGTCACATTGCCGGCTTTGATAATAGTCTACTCAGATAGTAGTGTAAATTAAAAAATATATATATATATAATCGAAATACTATAAATTTTAAATATTAATCTTGTAAATATATTTTGAAATTGATTATAAAATACCCTATATATTTATGGTAATTCATAATAATCCAATTAAACAATAAATACTGTACAAGCACACAGACGTGCACGCGTAATTTATTCATATATAATTTTTTAAATAGTTTTAGGGCAACCCTGTGAGCGGTCGCTGCGGGGCTCGTAAAATCAATATTTATGGAGGACGTCGTGTTTCACCTCTGTACCGGGTAAAATGGACACTGTCTCTTATACGCTTATTATAATATCGATTCTTGTTTTGTGGCTCTCAAAACGATTACTCGATTTCGATTGCCTTTGCCTTTGGTAGTAATGATCAACATTATTTTTTAATTGCATTCGATTATTAATCGTTCGATTAACTGGTATTACTGGTGGTAGGACCACTTGTGAGTCCGCGCAGGTAGATACCACCACCCTACCTATTTCCGCCGTGAAGCAGTAATGCGTTTCGGTTTGAAGGGTGGGGCAGCCGTTGTAACTATACTTGAGACCCTTAGAACTTATATCTCTAGGTGGGTGGCGCATTTACGTTGTAGATGTCCATGGGCTCCAGTAACCACTTAACACCAGGTTGGCTGTGAGCTCGTTTACCCTACTAAGCAAAAAAAAACAGAAAACATAATAATAATATAATCGAATAGATGGGTTACGCGGTTTACCAGAATCGCCCACAGGATGGGAGCATAGCCTTCCTAAAAATTCGCCAGGTTTTTTTCTAAGGATATACGTCCTTAAAACACATGCATTTTTTTTATTGCTTAGGGTGGACGAGCTCACAGCCCACCTGGTGTTAAGTGGTTACTGGAGGAACTTGAGATATAAGTTCTAAGGTCTCAGTATAGTTACTATTATCATATCCAGTGCTTACTCTTTTATGCTTCTTATTCTCTCTTTTTTGCACTAAGTTGGCAGAATAGTCATAATTATAGACATTAAGTTTTAAATTGTTACTGAAGGCCTGAGGTCACGAAGGACACAGCGTAATTTTTAGCGCCTTCCTTGAGACCGATTAAAATCTTATCTGTATTGGTATATTTCAATCGCCGCAGAAATAGGCTAGACGATAGAACCCACCAGCACGGGTCCACAATACACGCTCGTGAATGCCACTTGTGGATCGCAGTATGCTGGTTTAACAGTCAAAGAATGCCCATTCTTTAGTCAAGCCCTTATTATTCTTCCGCGACACAGATGGGTGCTTCAATTAGATGCTACACTAGACAGCCTTGAAGCTGTCGTAATCTTCAACCAAACTCATAATGACGTAAGGTTTGAAATACCTTTTTTTTTGGCTACCGATGCTGGTAATCTCGGCTAGTTAGTGCTTCGTAGAATCTACCATCGGATCAGAAACGCGCCCCACTGAATAGATTCGACGAGAAACTCAGTAAGCTTGATAAATACCCGAACTGTGAGAAATATATTATTATGTACAAAATTATAATTTGCGTAATAACTGGTGGTAGGACCTCTTGGGAGTCCGCACGGGTAGGTACCACCACCCCGCCTATTTCCGCCGTGAAGCAGTAATGCGTTTCGGTTCGAAGGGTGGGGTAGCCGTTGTAACTATACTGAGACCTTAGAACTTATATCTCAAGGTGGGTGGCGCATTTACGTTGTAGATGTCTATGGGCTCCAGTAACCATTTAACACCAGGTGGGCTGTGAGCTCGTCCACCCAACCTTTAGAAAAATCGCAATCTAGAAAATAGCCTATCTTATAAATAGTGCGTTTAACTCCATCGCGTATAACATGTCCGTCGTAATTATATAACATATCTCTCTGCAACGCGTTGTATAGTATAGGCGTGAACGATCTGAGTTTCCGGCAGTTTGTGAGTTCAAGAGTGCCTTCCGACGCGCATCATACTATACATACTTGCCGAACCAGCCTAGACGCTTGCTCTGCCAATTGTTGTCTATACTAATCTATACTTCTATTCTTCCTTCTTCTCAGTCGTATACACTCTTGGCAGAGTGGTCGTGGTCATCACTTCGGGTGGTGGTGCGCTTCACCAGATGTCGCCATTCCTCGCGTACCGCGGCCCTTCTTGTGCCCTCGTTAACGGGACCGTTTAGAGCTGCCTTTATTTGGTCGGTCCATCGTAACGGTGATCTGCCGCGCGGTCTTGTACCCTCAATCATGCCCTGCACCACAAGGCACTCAACTGAGTCGTCACCCCGCCGCGACACATGCCGAAGAAAGTGAGAATACGACCCTGAACGATGGAGGATAGTCGCTGCGTGATGCCGAGTTCCTGTAGAATTGACTGATTCGTTCTGAACTCCGTCCACGATATTTGCAGCATTCTTCTCCAGCATCACATTTCGAGAGCATCTATCCTCTTTTTCTCACTCTCTCTCAATGTCCAGGTCTCAACAGCATAAAGAAAAAAAATTGCTATACTAATACTAATATATATATAATATTATAAAGAGGAAAGATTTGTTTGTTTCTTTGTATTGAATAGGCTCCGAAACTACTGAACCGATTTGAAAAATATATTCACTGTTTGGAAGCTACACTATTCCCGAGTGACATAGGCTATAATCTTTTTTGAAAAAAATTAGGGATCCTTACTAAAACTCCAATAATGTAACCAAGGGTGTAAAAAAATTACCTAAAATATTATTAAAAAAAAAAAAAATGTAATGGTATAAAATGTATATAATGATAGTTATGTGCTTCGATCAATAATATTGATCGAAGGTTATGTGTTAGATTTTTTAAGTTACTAACATAGATTATAAGTAATTATTACTAACAAAATGTTATGGTTTAAAAAAAAAAACTGAAATAAAGTATTAATAATAATTATTATTATTATTTACATCGCGTGCCCTGCGAAAACTATTGATGATAGAATAAAATAATGTACCTACTACGACTTTGTAGAACACATTATTATTTACAAAAAGTGTCGCGACAGCATATTTCTAACTACATATTATAGTTATTCCGCAATAAGTGTTCTTTTATTTAAAAAAATAATACAACGACAAACATCCATGAAATTTTTGTTGACCCGAGCGGAGCCAGAGTGGGCCATTAGTATTTATAATAAGGCTCTTTAATTGTAGAAAGTCTGCTATTTTTTTTTTCATCTTGCGCTTGACTTTTTTTTCCATCTATGCTGATAGCCTTGAGATGAGAGGCTATTTCTGCTTCTCCTTGACGTGTAGGTGAGCTCTCGGTGCTCAAACTGGGAGTGTTGCTAACACTGGCCCTAGCAAGAGGAGTGCTTCGCCAAAACTATCACCATATTGGAAACGCGACCCACTGAAAAGATCCGGCGAGAAACTCAGTGGGCTGTGTCTGTGGGTTAGAACACTTGACGTGTGTCATTTGATGTATCACCACGCACTGACTTTCATTTTCGACTAAATATATACTGTTTTTATTTGAAGTAGGCCAGCATCGACAAACTGGCTGCCATTTGAAAATTAATGTGAGAAATGTAAACTAATTTTACGGCTTAATCTCCTTTCTTCCTTTGTCGGATCACCTCATTCTGCATTCGATTCTTCAGAGAAGCTTAATTATTGTTAAATTGTGTTTCCAGAGAGCTTGCACTCCACAGTGCGTTTCCAGAGATCTTTTTTGCCACGTACCATCCGGCTATGGAATGAGCTCCCCTCCACGGTGTTTCCCGAGCGCTATGACATGTCCTTCTTCAAACGAGGCTTGTCGAGAGTATTAAGCGGTAGGCAGCGGCTTGGCTCTGCCCCTGGCATTGCTGAAGTCCATGGGCGACGGCAAATGGCAATAAAAAAAATAATACTGTGTTTGTTTGTCAATGTTAATAGTGTTTTCGTGTGCAATAAATTATACTCTCTCCCTCCGTATATGGGTAACTGAAGAAAATAGTATGTATTTGTTTTAATTACCATTTCAAAAATGTATACAGAAGACCCGTTTAAACAACATCAATATCTGTTATATATACGAAATCAGTCAGTATCTATGTACAACAGTTAGCTGTAACATTGTAAATAAGCAACTCTTTTAGGGGGCTGGGTGTACAGCTTTTCAACAAGATCCCACTAAACGTTCAATTACTACCTGTTCATAGATTTAAGAAAACTGTTAAGGAACGTTTGTGCAACAAGGCATATTATAAAGTTAAGGATTATTTACTAGATGGCACTACGTGGGAATGAGGCGCTCGCTCCTGGCCTTTTCATTTTTCNCTCTTTTAGGGGGCTGGGTGTACAGCTTTTCAACAAGATCCCACTAAACGTTCAATTACTACCTGTTCATAGATTTAAGAAAACTGTTAAGGAACGTTTGTGCAACAAGGCATATTATAAAGTTAAGGATTATTTACTAGATGGCACTACGTGGGAATGAGGCGCTCGCTCCTGGCCTTTTCATTTTTCATTATTATTATTATTTTTTAATTGTAATTTGTTTTTTCTTTTATTGTAAATAATTTTATTTATTTAAAAAAAAGAAAATATTTAAGAAAAACAAAAAAAAAGCCCGCTGAGTTTGTTTCGCCGGTTCTTCTCAGGACTGTGGCTTTTTTTGGAACCGGTGGTAGAGTTAACATTGATAATTGTATTTTGACATTCAACAAGTGTGTCATACTGACATCTAAGTTGAAATAAATGATTTTGAATTTATTTATTTATTGTCACGACAAGTGAACGAGCTTACGGCCCATATGGTGGGTATTAAGTTGCTACCGAAGCCTGTCAGCCCACTGAGTTTCTCGCCGGATCTTCTCAGTGGGTCGCGTTTCCGATCCGGTGTTAGATTCTGCGAAGCACTACTCTTGCTAGGGCCAGTGCTAGCAACACCTCCGGTTTGAGCGCCGAGAGCTCACCTACACGCTAAGGTAACGCTGATATAGCCACCAAAGGCTATCAGCATAGGTAAGTAAATATAAATATATGTCCCGTATGTTCCATGGGGAGTGCTCTGAGGAATTGTTCGAGATGATACCGTCATCTCGTTTTTACCATCTCACCGCCCGCCACCGGAGTAGAGTTCATCCATACTACCTGGAGCCATTGCGGTCGTCCACAATGCGTTTCCAGAGGTCTTTTTTGCCACGTACCATCCGGCTATGGAATGAGCTCCTCTCCACGGTGTTTCCCGGTTCCCCAGCGCTATGACATGTCCTTCTTCAAACGAGGCTTGTGGAGAGTATAAAGCGGTAGGCAGCGGCTTGGCTCTGCCTCTGGCATTGCTGAAGTCTATGGGCGACGGCAACCATTCACCATCAGGTGGGCCGTATGCTCGTCTGCCTACCAGGGCAATAAAAAATAAATAAATAACAACTAACTAAAACACATAGTAAAATGAGATGGTAGTTAAGCTGGAGCAGGAAGAATTTGGAAATAAGAAGTTAATAACGAAAAGGAGATTTATTAAAACATTAAAGTCCTCGGTAGGCAGCGGCTTGGCTCGGTAGTCAGTCGTCCATGGGCGACGGTAACCACTCACCATCAGGTGGGCCGTATGCTCGTCTGCCTACAAGGGCAATAAAAAAGGGTCGAGCGTAATGCATAAGGTATTCTCTACCAGTCAAGTAAAGGTAGGTACTCTACCATTGTGTTTTGGCCATTGACCGTGTCGGACCTACGTTTAAAAATTAAAAAAAACCAGAATTTCTACAGGTAAATACCTTATTCTTTTTTTTTGTATCTGATTTAAAACACCAAGTAGGTAGGTAATTTTTAGCATTTCAATTACATAGCATTTCGTTTGGGCTGAATCAGCAAAGATTTAATTATTTGGAATGGCAATAGTGTAACGAACTAGGTCTTCACAATCGAAATCTTAAAATTTTACAACAAAAACAAAAAACAATTATGAACATGAAACGCAACAATGTTTGAATTGGCAATTCTTATCTCAACATTATTGTTTCCCGTTCACAGAGATTTCGCACAAAAGATTCGAGTGTACGAACCGAACTATAAACATTAGTTATGCGGCGAACTGTACAGGTAGGTGCCACGAAAGAGACAAAACCATCGACTTTAACGCTCGCTACATTTTAACACGCGCTATTTAGACTCGGACTTTCTTTCAACCCCGGAGAGGGGTTCAATCAATACAACAACCGGATCCGAAGACTAACCGACGGCGTTACAACGGCCATCTTGTAACCTATAACGTCCAAATGATATCACCGTCGCATTGAACGCGAAAAATTAGCCTAAAAACGTGTGCGATACGTTTATGAAGCGTTCGTTGTCGGCTGGACGCGACCTCGGTCAGGCTTTGGTTCGTAATCTGCGATCAAAATGGAAGCCGTCGGCCATCTTAGGTCTGCGAGCGAACGCGGCCCGCTTCGGGAATTTGGGAAATTGGTGTTTTTTTTTCTAAAGAGAGCAATATATAAGAGGTCGGTAGGCAGAGGACAGGGGGACGGGGGGATCCACGGGCAAAGCGGTGTGAAGGGAAAGAACTGTGCTTGGAGTACACGCGCTCAGTATCGCGAGGTTGATCTCGAGATATTTAAAATCAACATTTCGTGGAATTAGTAACTTTTACAAATTTTAAGTATATAAACGACAACATGTAGCTTACAAAGTAATTTTGTTAAAGTTAATAATGTAAAATAGAAAAGCAACTGATTGTTCTAAAATGCAACAAACAACAAATCAAAAGTTGTATCCTCAATTAGATTTCATTCGAAAATTATAAAAAATAAAAAACATACATAAAATGGCTTAGTAACATGTCTGTTTAAACTAAAAAAATCTGAAGCGCGAGCGATCATAAGATTTATCTGTAGAACGATCTTCGTTCTGAGTATATCCTGTGAGCCGAGCACCTATCTTTCATTGCACGTACGCGGTGCGCGCGGGAGGGGGGTCGCCGCGCGGCATACGAGGAGCCATCTTGCCAGCGGTCGTCGAAACGCTCGCGTCTCCATCCACAAATCGCCATTAATTCGTACTAATTAACAATAAAAACCATCTGAAATACAATAAACAAGTGTTAAAGTACTCGAATACAGTGCCGGAACGTTGTGATAAAGGAACATTGTTGATGTATCTATTCTGTGTTGTTTGTTTTAATGTGTGTGTGCATTCTGACTGTCTAGGTGAGTAGTCACTAGTCTTTGTGCGCGACAATTATCATTCTGATCGATTCGGTGAGCGCGGGGGTGTGCAGCCGGCCCGTTTTATATCTTTTGTTGTTTTGTAACGCCACCAAATCAATAATTTTAGTGTTGAACTCTCGCCGCTGGCTACACGCGTTCTCGAATACCAAANTGTTTGTTTTAATGTGTGTGTGCATTCTGACTGTCTAGGTGAGTAGTCACTAGTCTTTGTGCGCGACAATTATCATTCTGATCGATTCGGTGAGCGCGGGGGTGTGCAGCCGGCCCGTTTTATATCTTTTGTTGTTTTGTAACGCCACCAAATCAATAATTTTAGTGTTGAACTCTCGCCGCTGGCTACACGCGTTCTCGAATACCAAAAACCTTTTGGTTCGTTTTAAATGTCCGTTACCACTTGTGTCTGAAGTGTATTAATTGAATAGGACGTTCTGAATTATGTGTGTTGCTCAACATAGCCGTACATGAGTTTGGTTTTTATCGTGAAAAGATTAGAATTGCAAATACGGACCGTGCGAAAGTTGAATATTGATATCGAACTACAGGTAATAATTTATTTACTAACGTTAAATAACATCAGGCTATAATTTTGATTGAAAAAAATTAATCTATCTAACGTATATTATGTTGTTGAGAACGTATCTATAAATAGACCTGCCAGGTGTATGCAGTAGCGCGTTGCTTAATGCATTGGTAAATCACGCTATGCAACTGATATCAACTGAAAGCTGTAAAAAAAAAACTTGACAAGAAAAATTCTATTAAAACAAAATATTGTGCATATACGCCATTGCAAGCATACTACAAACAAATATAAAATTTAGAAATTTTATAAACGTGTTATCATATTATGTAAAATTTGTCAAATATCAACGGACTAATTTAACAATTATTTAATTAAATAACGTAATGTAAATGTTAACCTCATTTGTACACATTTATTTAAAGAAGTTGTTTATTTTTAATTAACCTTGTGCATTGAAATTATTTGATAGATCTGGAATTGCGGCTAGCTATATAGTTCGATTTTTAATCGGTTTTTTTTGTGTCATTAAACATTTTCAACAATCATTTGTAACAGTAATATGCAATATCCGTGCGACCTATTTCTCTTAAACATTGCAATCGTGACAAATGTATTTGATTACACGATCACTATTGAAGTCGAATACCTTCTCCTACTTACTCATGCAAATATGAATTTTCAACAATACCGTTAAATTCACAGAACATCATGACCAAGTAAATACTAAGAAATATGATAACAGAATTTAAGCAAAGGATTCTTAACACGTGAGCATATAACAGTCATTGCCACTATCCGTTTTTTTTTTGTATCAATTTTAACATATTAAGAGTATTAGCTTGTTTCTTAATAATATGGAGGCTTATTATACTCTTGTTTTCGTAGACAACAATGGCGGTCTCGTTTTAAATTTGCCCCTGTACCTCAAAATATACCACTGAGTTTCTCGCCGGATCTTCTCAGTGGGTCGCGTTTCCGATCCGGTGGTAGATTCTGCGAAGCACGGCTCTTGCTAGGGTTCGTGTTAGCATCGTCATCAGGTTTGAGCCCCGTGAGCTCACCTACTAACCACGGTTACGCTAAAATAGCCCCTAAGGCTATCAGCTTAGGTAGAAAAAAAAAAAACAAAATATCATAGACATTTTGTTGGTTTGATATGAATCAGGTAATTTTGACGTAAACTTGATGGTTTTTTTTCCTTGTTTATGTTTCCTTAACGAATTTATTGTTTTATTTCGTTTATATTTTACTCAAATGCCATCAAGAATGTTTTAAATGTATTTATTATAACTAAATGTTATAACTTTAGTCAATTTGAAATATTATTATTGGAGCAGAAGTTCTGCTACCCAAATACACGTGCTTACAGATCTATCGGATCCATTAAACCAATTATTAGAAACCTGCTGCTCTAGGACTAGGAGCAAGCATAGCGACCTTGGTTAAAGCTCCTTGTCCTGGTAAAACCTAACTCGTAACATTTGCCCGCTGAGTTTCTCGGCGGACCTTCTCAAAGGGTCGCGATGCCACTAGTAGATTCATTCGTGAAGCAACCTCCCTAGAGCTGTCTGGTGTCCTTCGGAGGTGCTCGGGCAACTATTACCGAATATCTTACCTCCTGGCTGAGTCCGAACTCGCCAATGTGTCTTGGAGCAACTAAAAAGGGCTTTATCGCCACTAGAGATACTACCAACCTAAAAAAAAACTCAAAGATTGACAAATGTTGAGTTGGCTTTCGTAAGCATAATACGTTAAATGCTTAATTTACTTATCGATACAAATTGGTATAAAAAAAGTCGCTTCCCTATTGCTTTATACCGATAAATTCTCAAAAACAGCTCCGAAAAAATGCTATTGCCTTCAAGTAAATAAACAATAAACAAAGCTATCTTTCATTCAGAAACAAATATCAATTAATAATATTTATAGGTTGATTAAGTAATTAATTTTGAAAACATTGTTACGATAAAACATTACATCATTCAGATAAACCCATTAACCTCATTGAATGAGTCCACGAGTTCACATCACTGTTCAAATAAAATTCGAATTTCGATTATTAAAATCGAATCAAAAATAAATCGATCGACTGTTACGGTTAAGATGTGTCCTTGTTTGAATAAAAAAAAAAAAACAAGGTCTCTTTTCAAATTATTCATGACCGTTTCTTACATTCAAGTGTATATTCATAATTAAAATTTGTATTAATAAAAATGTATTTTAGTTTTATTTTATACTTCAATCTCGTATGAACGCTTTAAATGTGAAAAATAAAATGAACTAGAGGTCCCGCAGTAGTCGAAATTCGACTATAATTAATTGGAATTGTAAGTTTGTACACTATTATGATTGTATTTTATACTTCTATAATTACAAATTTCGCCAAGACTACACTATAAAAATATTAACAAAGACAAACAATATTTAATCTATTCTCAATTTGACAACAGACGTCAAGAACAAAAGTTTGACAATAAATAGTATGCATGCGTGTGTGCGTCAAATACATGGTATGTAGTGTGTGTAATGCTTTCTTTATTGATTTAATGTATCTTTTATGCATTATTTAAAAAAAATATTAGCATTGTGCACTTCTTCTCTATATTCTCTATAAGTGTGGAAAATTTCATACGCCTCCATCCGCGCAATTTTCGTAAAAAGGGATACAAAGTTTTTGCGTACTAATGCGTTTAGTTTTTGCGTACTAAACTTCACGTATTAATGTATAGATATCGAAGGTAGCGCCATATAGCGGATACGAAAGCGTTGAGCATGAAATAAATGCATTGGCGACGCGCCTCGCGAACCTCAAATTACCTAGACGTACTTCAAACCAGTACACAGATAATCCTAATACGTGACGTTGAGTATACAGCGTATCACACGACGAACTACCGAGTTACATTTAACATTTGTCGCGTTGCATTCCAAAGACGAGATGGGTCATCTTTTTAGTGACGGCCTATTACGCGACCGGCCAAGTTGACGTCCGTAGAGTTCAGCGTACGTAATTACGAATGTCGTATACAAATCGTTCGGGTTTCCTTTTAACTGCTGATTCATCGGTTGTCAGTGTGATTTTATCTCGATCCGGCGAGCGATTCTTTTTTCAACAATGACGGATCATTTGTTTCTTGTTATGAAGACACAATTTGGAGAAACTCCTTTCCGTAAAAATTCGTTGTATTTCAATATAATAAAATAATCTGATTAGTTGGTGCTTTAATCATTTTATTGCTTACATCTATATCTTGCAACTGTTATTTATAAGTGCTATTTAAAAATAGCATTACAGATAAGCAGTGCTTTGCAAAAATAACGTTAAATCGCTGAAATAACAGAACGCTTATAAACCTGTATCGAACGTTTTTAACATCATAAATTTATTTACCACATTCTTTACCACATTTTTTCACCACAAGAACTCACTAATAAAATTTATATATATATATAACCGTATCTCTGATTGTCACATGCGTTCAAACGGTAATTTGTTTTATGGAGATCGGTAAAAATGTTAATTATTATTTGTAATAAATAGCTGTAACTGTTAAAAATTAGGAATTTGCAATAAATATCTCTATACCTAGTCTTGCCATAAATACTGAGACAAAGGAAAAAAAATTCTATTGCAAATAACATTTATTACTTTTACAGTGTGTTAGTTTAATACATAAATATAAAACAATTTAAAGTATATAAAGCTTATTCGAAGTGGTCGCCATTGGCTGCAATACAGTCCTTTAAACGTTGAGGCCAGTTATCAATAGAAGCACGCACTCTTTCCATGGGAAAATTTTTCACTGCCAATCGTACGGATTGTTTTAGGGACTCCAAGTTATCATGGCGTTTAGAGCAAGCCGTACTCTCTAAAACTGACCATAAATCATAATCCAGCGGATTAAGATCGGGACTAGACGACGGCCAGTCTTCAGCTCTGATAAAGTCCGAAACGTTCGTTTCCAACCAAGACTGCGTAGACCGAGCTTTATGACCTGGCGCCGAGTCTTGCTGGAAGGACCATTCTTGATTATTGAACATGGTGTTTTTAAGGGGCTTCACTACCTTATCAAGAATGGTATCTTGATACACTTGTGCCGATGTTTTGATACCTTTTTCACAAAAGTATAGCCCAGTCACTCCTTCATAGCTAATACCCCACCAAACCATCACTGAAGTCGGATAGTGCCCACGTAGCACTCTGTCGACTAATTGGGAAGCTTCCTTAGAGCTTTGAGCATAAATACGGTCATTTTGTTTGTTAAAATGTTGCTCAATTGTAAAAAAATTCTCATCCGTAAACAAAATTTTTCTATGACCTCTCTTTGCGTACCGATTCAGTAGTTGTTTCGAATTTACCACCCTATTCTCTTTTAAATTATCAGTTAAGAAATGACCAGTACGTCTCTTATAGCCTGCAAGTCCTAAGTCATCTTTTAAAATACGCGACATGGTTCTAGGTGCTATCTTCATCTCCCGAGATAAAATCTTTTGCTTTCGGACAGGATTTCTTCGAATTCTTTCCCTTCCTGCTTTGACCACCTTTTTCGTACGAACACTACGTGGACGGCCAGATCTTTTTCTGTCACAAACAGAGGAGGTCTCATTGCACCTATTAATAACCCGGTACACAAACATTTTACTAATACCAAGCGTACGGAGAGTTTTAAAAATTGCATTTGGCTCCATACCTACTTTATGTAATGCAATCATAGCGATTCGGTTCTCTTTATCACCCCACTCCATTTTAATATCGCAAAATATTGTACAATGTATTGGCGCCAAAATGAGAAAACTCAATGAGCAATCATATAAAAATGACAGATTCCAAATTCAAATGTAATATTTTGTTTATTTTTAATTGTTGCAGTATTTATGGCCAGACTAAGTAGAAGTATAGATTAGTATAGATATAGGTTATTGAAGTATTTACAGCGAAAACGACACGTAGTATTTTTTTTTCAACTAGGTATGCCAGAAATATTTTACAATACAAAATACGCTACCTAATCTATGTTTAGGTTTATTATAAGAGGAGACGGAAGTGCAACTTCTATTTACTATCTGCTCGATATAGTAATTTAGTAGTAATAAAGGCATTACGATTAATACCAATTGAGGGTTAACGATTAATTGTAATTGCGATAATCTAGCGATTAAATATGACCGGAAAAGTAAGAAGTTGTCCGGCAGAAAAGTAAAAAGAATGTTCTTCTCTAAACAGTAATATAATTATATAATAATATAATTATATAAATATATAATAATCTTAATTATTAGTTATCTCATTTATTTACTTTATCGTAATAAATCTTGTGTTCTTTAATCGATAATAGCGTATATTCGTAATCGTAAAGAGATAATCGTTTCATATCTAATAACATCCTTCATTATGGACTCTTTGGTGTTTCTTGAGTTGCTTATCGGAAGCATTTAATGTTAAAATCCGGCGCCCTTTCGTGAAAGTAAATGATAGAGGGTCGTCATTACGAATCCTCCCGATCCATTAACGGTGCTTTCAGGTACCACAAGCACCGGTCACCGTCCTCGTCGAACCCGTCGCTTACGATAAAGGGCTCGACGAGCGAATTAACCCACAGACACAGTCCACTAAGTTTCTCGCCGGATCTTCTCAGTGGGCCGCGTTTCCGATCCGGTGGTAGATTCTGCGAAGCACTGCTCTTGCTAGGGCCAGTGTTAGCAACACTTCCGGCTTGAGCTCACCTACATATTAGGGTGAAGCTGAAGTAGGCTCTCAAGGCTATCAGCATAGGTAGGAAAAAAAAGAGGATACAAATTTTATTTTATTCGTAGAACGTACGAACGGAAGGTCCACTTAATGTTACTGATGCCTATATTAGGCATCACAACGTGAAACATGATATCAAAGTGTAAATTGTACTTTATAATTGCTTACCTTTTGCTAGTAACCCCGAGGAGTTATACTAGGTTCGTCGAACATGTAGGCGAGCTCACGGAGCTCAGCCTGGCGACTTTGCCTACACTAGCCTAACATTAGCCCTAGCAAGAGCAGTGCTTCGCTGAATCTACCACCGGATCGAAATCGCGACCCACTGAAAACGAATTACTATTTTGCGACCATAATACGACTCTAAATGACCGCGTGGACTAAATAAACCATATCTATACTAATACATATATAAATCTGCAGTGGTTTTTACGGATGTTCCGTTATAACTACTGAACCCATGTATCCGATTGACTTAAAACTTGGTATCCATGTAGAAAATACATATTATAATTAAAGGATAGGCTAATATTTTTAGGAGTGTTGGACTCCCTACACCAGTTGCGGGGGCGTTAATGATGAGAATCTTTGTGGGGGTGAGAAATAATAATGTTTTTCATTTTATTGCTTAGATGGGTGGACGAGCTCACAGCCCACCTGGTGTTAAGTGGTTACTGGAGCCCATAGACATCTACAACGTAAATGCGCCACCCACCTTGAGATATAAGTTCTAAGGTCTCAAGTATAGTTACAACGGCTGCCCCACCCTTCAAACCGAAACGCATTAGGGCAGAAATAAGCAGGGCGGTGGTACCTACCCACGCGGAGGTCACAAGAGGTCCTACCAGAAGATGTTAATTTTGTTAATAATGACGAATTGTGAATTTGTGAATAAAATTAATTAATAATGTTAATTTTAAATGCCCAGCGAAGCGGACCGGTACAGCTAGTCGTTTCTAAAATTGATTAAACGTATGAAAAAGAACAAAAGAACAAATTGTAAAACAAAACAAGTTTACCAAAATACTCAACGCGACACCGTGTAATGAACTGTGTCGATTTGTTTTAGATCGTAGTTAGGCGGAACGTTGTGTGTCCGTAATTGGAATACGTCGGGTAGCCTTGTACTCTTTACAATAAGATGTCGACTCGATCGGATCACGATTCGATAAAGCATTAAAACAAAATAATTAAAATACTTGTATTCATTAGCGAGTTTAGATCGAGATGTTGTTTTAAATCGGACTATAGCATAATGAGAATTGGTTTGCAATAAAAACGAAAAAAGTTCTAGTAATCTCTGTAAATATAATTAATAATTCGGACACTTTGTAACAGTTGGTAGGACCTCTTGTGAGTCCGCAGGGGTAGGTACCACCACCCCGCCTGTTTCTGCCGTTTCGGTTTGAAGGGCGGGGTAGCCTTGACAACTATACTGAGACCTTAGAACTTATATCTCAAGGTGGGTGGCGCATTTAAGCAATAAAAAAAAAGTACAATAAATTAACAGGACATGTTTGATAAAAATCTAAAGCGCGCCTGCGATTTTTTCGAGATGAGCTTTGCATTTAAACATGGTCCGAACAACTTTCGAACCGTTTGTCTACCGAGCAACGACCTCCGTTTGGTGGAAGATCTTCCCTTCGTTGTTTCATACAACTGATTGCTCTAGACTGGCCGGTCATCGTTCTCGCCATACCCGTCGTTTGCAGCGAAGGGCTCGACGGGGCTCAAACCTGACGACGTTGCTAATACGAACCCTAGCAAGGGCCGTACTTCGCATAATCTACCACCGGATCGGAAACACGACCCACTGAGAAGATCCGGCGAGAAACTCAGTGGGCTGTGTCTGAGGATTAATTTACTCGTCGAGTCCTTCGTCACAAGCGACGGGTTCGACGAGAACGGTGACCGGTGCTTGAGGTACCTAAAAGCACCGTTAGTGGATCGGGAGGATCCGAAATGACGTGTTTGGGGCGACGTCGACTGCTTTCCATTCTTTCCGCAGGATCGGGAATGGTGCAAACCACAACGCCCCCTTCACAAATTGGTGCATTAATTGTTTTTCTGCTGGTTACAATTCTCATTCCACGATGCTATTTCGCTACACTGCTCGTTCCAAATCCAAAGATAATTAGCTCTCTATATTGGTCTTGGAAGCGGAAGTGGCATTGGATTGGTCACACTCTGAGAAAGCCCGATACACACCTATCAAAGAGAGCACTGACCTGGAAAGTGTCTGGTAAAAGGAAGAGAGGCCGCCCCAGAACAACTTGGTGTCGCTCGGTGGAGCAGGAGCTAGGGGTCTTGGGCATGACGTGGGAGGAGCTAGAACAGACTGCCCAAGACCGATACAAATGGAAAAATTTGATTCGAGCCCTACACCCCAGCAGAGGGTAATAGGAAAGCATGATGATGATGATATTGGTCTTGTGTTTCAAGTATGAATTTTTACAGCCTTATCATATCGATCGCGTCACCCAAAACGTTATAAAAGGTGATCTTGTGATGTCACAGTTCAATAAACAGAGCCATTGAGGCAATAAAATTAAAGATGGCGGCTTAGAACGAAATCGTATTTCTATAAAAAAGGCCTCCCGAACTCTGTATAGGGTTTTTTATTCAGTGGAAGTGTTACTACCGGTGAAAATCACGTTAATGTTATTAGAGTGATATTTTTTTATTATAGGATATGCCTGTATTACTGACTAGCGGCCCGCTCCGGCTCCGCTAGGGTCTTTAACAAAAATTTCAACGATATTTGACGTTGTTTTATTTTTTTTAATAAAAGAACACTTATTGCGTTATAGCTATAATAGTTAGACATTCATTGTCGCGACACTTTTTGTAAATAATAGTGTGTTCTACAAAGTCGTGGTACATTATTTTATTCTATCATCAATAGTTTTCGCAGGGCACGCGACGTAAAGAATATTTTAAGTAATTTTTTACACCTCGGGTTACATTATTGGAGTTTTAGTAGGGATCCTTAATTTTTTTCAAAAAATATTATAGCCTATGTCACTCGGGAATAGTGTAGCTTCCAAACAGTGAAAGAATTTTTCAAATCGGTTCAATAGTTTCGGAGCCTATTCAATACAAACAAACAAACAAATCTTTCCTCTTTGTAATTATAATATTAGTATAGATCAGTTCTAAATTTGAATAACAGTATATTCTATTTTCTTTATAACAATGGATACATCGTTTGTTTAGACAATAATTCGGATGCTCAACTATTACGCGGAGCAGAAATAGTCAACGAGCCATACTTTGCCCCATTAAAAAGATACGCTTAGACGGTTGAATAAACATAATAGCCATCTTCTTTAAAATGGTTAACGCAGACTACAGACGTAACAACGTGGATGCTGAGACCTCAGGGCTCATGGATCGAGGTGGGTGGCGGCATCTACGATGTAACGTCCGCAATTAATAAAAAAATAATAGTTTTAAAAAAACTAATATAACAAAATACGCTTTTATAGAAAATTCAACTAAAAAAAAAGAAAATAAATTTTAATAAATTTGAATTACAAATAGTGTAAGAAAAAATGATTTTATTGTAAAAAAAACGATTATTTTTCATTTTTTAGATGAATTTCAATTTTTTCTATTTTTTTTAAATATTGAATTGTCATCAGTCCTTAATAAGTATACCAAATTTCGAATTAATCCGACGTTTTGAAGGGGGGTCGAAATCATGTTCCAAGTATCCGTTACAAAAATACATATGTCTGAAGCTAATAAAAGCGTATTAAAAAACAGTTTGTATTGCATAACGCCATCCCATCCCACGGAACGGGTACGCACGAATTCTTCGCTGAAATAGGTATATCGTATGAGCTTAACGCCCTCCCACCAAATCAATAAAAGTGTCGGTTGCCGATAAGTAAGCTGGTATAATACTCTGAGAACGCTGCTGTCCTTTTACGGGAGAATCCCTTAGTCGTCTTATACCACACCCACGGGAAGAGGGTCGGTGCTATTCTGAGCCGGGTTTTTTTTATTGCTTAGATGGGTGGACGAGCTCACAGCCCACCTGGTGTTAAGTGGTTACTGGAGCCCATAGACATCTACGACGTAAATTCGCCACTAACTTTGAGATATAAGTTCTAAGATCTCAGTATAGTTAAAACGGCTGCCCCACCCCGGTGGTACCTACCCGCGCGGAGTCACAAAAGGTCCTACCACCAGTACCGCCAGCCAAAAATCTCTAATCACCGATCGACATGCATTCCATGTCAAAATGAAAGGCCCGATACCCTAGATTCATCTATATATTAATACGTGAAGCAAAAACTTTGTATCCCTTTTTACGAAAATTGCGCGGACGGAGGAGTATGAAATTTTCCACGCTTATAGAGAGTATAGAGAAGAAGTGCACAATGCTAATATATTATTTAAATAAAGCATAAAAGATACATTAAATCAATAAAGAAAACATTACACACACTACATACCATGTATTTGACGCACACACGCATGCATACCTACTATTTATTGTCAAACTTTTGTTCTTGACGTCTGTTGTCAAATTGAGATTAAATATTTTTTTAGAGTGTAGTCTTGGCGAAATTTGTGATTATAGAAGTATAAAATACAATCATAATAGTGTACAAACATACAATTCCAATTAATTATAGTCGAATTTCGACTACTGCGGGACCACTAGTTTACGTAAATACCCGAAATCACTTTTGATCTTTATTAGTTTAATCTGTACGCGTTTGATAGTTTTTATAAGCGAGAAACAAGTCTTGATACTTTTTAGTTTCGTTTCAAGGTGGTAAGTACTAAACGGAATGATAGATTATTTATTTTAGTTAACGATTACGTAATTTTAGCAGCGAGACGTTCGGTTGTTAATCTATACATATAAATAAAATAGGTGTGTCTGTTTGTAATATTGAAATAGTCGCTTTTTATTACATGAGTAAATATACGGTACATACACCAAAATAACATTTTTTACAATTTTTGTCTGTCTGTCTGTCTGTCTGTTTGTTCCGACTAATCTCTGGAACGGCTGGACAGATTTTGACGGGACTTTCACTGATAGGTAACTGATGATATAAGGAGTAACTTAGGGTACTTTTTTTAGACTAGCTTCGCCTCGCGGCGTCACCCGTTGTACGACAATAACCGCGGGTAACATCGCGGGACTCAGCTATCAATAATAAAATTTAATGTTTCCGAAGGCAAAGCGAGGGCCGTTCGCTAGTTAAATATAAAAGTGAAGCGATGTTGTAGATTTCATGGAAGTTTCTGGATGGGTTTGTATTGTCTGTCTATTTCTGTATTTTTTTTATGTATCAGCAATTGGTGCAATTATCGTCACGATTAACATGTGGATTGGGGAGAACGCTGGGGCGGGATACATTCTCTGAATAAAGTCTTAATCACCTATTATTTCATTCAGAAGATTAGAAGGGAGATGCTATATTTTAAGGTCAAATTTAACGTTGTTAAAAAAATACGCTTCATATTAAACGGTTCTACTAAACTAAAAACTAGAGTCTAGAAGTTGTGGCAAGGGCTGAAAGACTGACAGAAGCTAAATTAAAACAGATAGATAAAAAAATATATATTGAAGAATTTTGTCTTTTGTAATGTGTGCCGGGAACAGACAGAAATGAATAGCTACATTCAGAACTCGAATACCAAGTGTCTTTATCAGAGACTAAGCTTTTTCGCCCGTGTGGTTGAGTAAAAGTTTCAGGGTACAATACTATGAATTTGAAATCATTTAAATTCAATAAAACAGATCTTTGAACCGAGTACAGATTTTAGCTCTTCCAAAGGCTAACAAAATAAATTATAAGGTTAATGAATAGGTTTGTACTATATATACTTTTAATAGAGAAATAAAGAAATATTATTATTATTATGCCAATCCATAGCTTCGTTTTTTTATGAAAGAAGGACAAAGAAAAACAAAAAAAAACAACAACATTTTCACATTTTTTTACTATTTATAATATTAACATTAAGAGGCTAAACAATAGACTAAAATAGGCTGTTAATGATGATGATGACAATATTAAGTACGGAGTTGCTTCGCCCACGTAAAACGTAACTTTCCCAATATGAATCCAAATCCGTTCAATGGATTTATGCTTGATTGCCTAAAAAAACATAACAATATTTTTTGACAATTTCACATTTCTTTTTATAAATAGTTTAGTTTTATTTTATGCGCTGCGATCCCTAACATAGATAATGCACATAAATTAGTTATAGATAAGCAACTCAAGCACTCAACAAAAATGTTTACGGGCGTCAGTCACTAGATGGCTTCGCTTCGATTAGTTTCTCATTGCTCCTGTAGATGGCAGTAACATATTACCTATCCTATATGTTATTTTTAATGAAGGATTTTGTAAATTTTCAGAAACTACAAATTGATAAAATTTAATCAACTAATATAATTGTCTATAACAAATAAAGACTTGTATGATTTATTAATTTGTTTTTTTTTCTGTTTAGTTATACAATAATTAAATGCCTTAACTTTAACAACATATAAGTTTAGGGGCATCCGCTACAAGATGTCGCTAGNTACCATGTATTTGACGCACACACGCATGCATACCTACTATTTATTGTCAAACTTTTGTTCTTGACGTCTGTTGTCAAATTGAGATTAAATATTGTTTATAGTGTAGTCTTGGCGAAATTTGTGATTATAGAAGTATAAAATACAATCATAATAGTGTACAAACTTACAATTCCAATTAATTATAGTCGAATTTCGACTACTGCGGGACCTCTAGTTTACGTAAATACCCAAAATCACTTTTGATCTTTATTAGTTTAATCTGTACGCGTTTGATAGTTTTTATAAGCGAGAAACGAGTCTTGATACTTTTTAGTTTCGTTTCAAGGTGGTAAGTACTAAACGGAATGATAGATTATTTATTTTAGTTAACGATTACGTAATTTTAGCAGCGAGACGTTTGAATCGATCGGTTGTTAATCTATACATATAAATAAAATAGGTGTGTCTGTTTGTAATATTGAAATAGCCGCTTTTTATTACATGCATATGAGTATATATACGGTACATACACCGAAATAACATTTTTTACAATTTTTGTCTGTCTGTCAGTCTGTTTGTTCCGGCTAATCTCTGGAACGGCTGGACCGATTTTGACGAGACTTTCACTGATAGATAGCTGATGATATAAGGAGTAACTTAGGCTACTTTTTTAGACTAGCTTCGCCACTCGCGGTGTCACTCGCGATACGACAATAACCACGGGAACATCGCGGGACTCAGCTATCAATAATAAAATTTAATGTTTCCGAAGCGAAGCGAGGACGGGTCGCTAGTACCAAATATAACGCAATTGATATCGCCCGGGACATATATATGTACTCAACTATAGACACGGATAGCACTCGATCGATTTAGCTCAAATATATGGAACATGTCGATTCGGGATCGGCAGACGTTTTGAATGATATAACAAACTTCTATATTCTAGCAAACTGAAGTTATATGTAGAAGAAAGGTCTTTAGTGTAGACTACCCAGTGGTATGAAAGGTTGCCAAAAAACGGTTGAGAAGAACATGGTTTTGGGAAAGGCCTTTTCGGTTCAAAGCGAAACCAGCGGACGTTCTATGTCCAAAAAATTATTGATGCTTTAATTCAAGGACCTATTCTTAGCACTCGATAAAAAACTCACGGTTTACTTAATTTTAGCCGGTCACTGTTGCCCCCCACCTTAAGATCATGAGGTCGATCTATCAATTCTATTCCCTACTCTTTAAACTGAAACGCATTACTGCTTCACGGGGAAATAGGCAGGGTGGTGATACCTACCCGTGCGGACTCACAAGAGGTCCTACCACCAGTAATTACGCAAATTATAATTTTGCGGGTTTGATTTTTATTACACGATGTGATTAATTCATCGTGGAAGTCAATCGTGAACATTTGTTAAGTACGTATTTCATTAGAAAAATTGGTACCCGCCTGTGGGATTCGAACACCGGTGCATCGCTAGATACGAATGCACTGGACGTCTTATCCTTTAGGCCACGCCAACTCCTAAAAGTCTTAACATGGTTATAATCGCTAGATACGAATGCACCGGACGTCTTATCCTTTAGGCCACGATAACTTCTAAAAGTTTTAATAGGTCAGAGAATCCTTCCTGATGAATATTTACCCGGCTTTTAGCAATCGATAACGGCTGTAACCTGACCGGCGTTGTAAATAAACTGTGGACTAACGTTTATTTACCTACGAAAATAAAAAAATAAAAAAACACTTGCCTCAAACCTAGGAGTAACCAATTTTTAAAAAGCTTTAAATCGAACGGTCTACCTATGGAATGCAATGTCTCAAAAAATTTCATATCAACAAGACGTCCTATTAACTTGAAAATTTTGCACACGTATCAAGGACCAATGACCATAGATTTTTTTTTTGTTGCTCTGATATCCTGATCAAGACAGACAGAACAATACCTTTTTTATTTCAGTTTTTAGTTTACAGGGTTTTTTTTTTCGACTAATCTCTGGAACGGCTGGACCGATTTTGACGGGACTTTCACTGATAGGTAGCTGATGATATAAGGAGTAACTTAGGGTACTTTTTTTAGACTAGCTTCGCCTCGCGGCGTCACCCGTTGTGCGACAATAACCGCGGGTTACATCGCGGGACTCAGCTACCTATAATAAAATTTAATGTTTCCGAAGCAAGCGAGGGCCGTTCGCTAGTTAAATATAAAAGTGAAGCGATGTTGTAGATTTCATGGAAGTTTCTGGATGGGTTCGTATTGTCTGTCTATTTCTGTATTTTTTTTATGTATCAGCAATTGGTGCAATTATCGTCACGATTAAGATGTGGATTGGGGAGAACCCTGGGGTGGGGTACATTCTCTGAATAAAGTCTTAATCACCTATTATTTCACTCAGAAGATTAGAAGGGAGATGCTATATTTTTAAGGTCAATTTTAACGTTGTTAAAAAATACGCTATATATTAAACATTTCTACTAACCTAAAAAGTAAAATCTAGAAGTTGTGGCGAGGGCTGAAAGACTGACAGAAGCTAAATTGAAACAGATAGATAAAAAAATATATATTGAAGAATTTTGTCTTTCGTAATGTGTGCCGGGAACAGACAGAAATGAATAGCTCGACATTCAGAACTCGAATACCGAGTGTCTTTATCAGAGACTAGCTTTTTCGCCCGTGTGCTTGAGTAAAAGTTTCAGGGTACAATACTATGAATTTGAATTCATTTAAATTTAATAATACACATCTTTGAACCAAGTACAGGTTTTAGCTCTTCCAAAGGCTAACAAAATAATAATTTATTTTGGTAAATGAATATTTTTGTACTATATATAGTTTTAATAGAGAAATAAAAAAATAATATTATTATTATGCTAATCCATAGCTTCGTTTTGTTATGAAAGAAGGACAAAGAAAAAAAAACAACATTTTCACATTTTTTTCTTATTTATAATATTAACGTTAAAGAGGCTAATCAATAGACTAAAATAGGCTGTTAGTGATGATGATGACAGTATTAAGTACAGAGTTGCTTCGCCCACGTAAAACGTAACTTTCCCAATACAAATCCAAATCCGTTCAATGGATTTATGCTTGATTGCCTAAAAAAACATAACAATATTTTTTGACAATTTCACATTTCTTTTTATAAATAGTTTAGTTTTATTTTATGCGCTGCGATCCCTATCATAGATAATGCACATAAATTATATATATATATTATCATAGATAAGCAACTCAAGCACTCAACAAAAATGTTTACGGGCATCGGCCACTAGATGGCTTCGCTTCGATTAGTTTCTCGTTGCTCCTGTAGATGGCCGTAACATATTACCTATCCTATATGCTATTTTTATTTAATCAACTAATTTAATTGTCTATAACAAATAAAGACTTCTATGATGTATTAATTTGTCTTTTCTGTTTAGATATACTTACAATAATTAAATGCCTTAACTTTAACAACAGTCGTCGTAGCCTCAAGGATAAGACGTCCGGTGCATTCGTATGTAGCGATGCACCGGTGTTCGAATCCCGCAGGCGGGTACCAATTTTTCTAATGAAATACATACTTAACAAATGTTCACGATTGACTTCCACGATGAAGGAATAACATCGTGTAATAAAAATCAAACCCGCAAAATTATAATTTGCGTAATTACTGGTGGTAGGACCTCTTGTGAGTCCGCACGGGTAGGTACCACCTCCCTGCCTATTTTCAGTCGTGAAGCAGTAATGCGTTTCGGTTTGAAGGGTGGGGCAGCCGTTGTAACTATACTGAGACCTTAGAACTTATATCTCAAGGTGCGTGGTGCATTTACGTTGTAAATGTCTATGAGCTCCAGTAACCACTTAACACTAGGTGGGCTGTGAGCTCGTCCACCCATCCAAGCAATAAAAAAAAAACCCGTGGCCGCAATCCAATGCGTTGGTCCAGCCAAATCCGCACCTTTTTTTTTTATTGCCTAGATGTGTGGACGAGCTCACAGCCCACCTGGTGTTAAGTGGTTACTGGAACCCATAGACCCTCTCTGGATACCACCGTCTATGACGCCATACACACCACCATACCCCATACAGAACGAAGGATAATAGGAGGAGATGGTCACCACCCTCAGACATGAGGAATGCGACTCAGGGAGGGAGAGGGGAATTAGGAATCATAAAATTGAAAAACAAAACTATACGTTACATCATATCGCGGGCTCCAAAGTTATTTGGTTTAAGCGACATTTCGCCTAAAATATTTATTTTTCTATTATAATTGAAAGTCCGTATTATTTGGTATTAGTATCAACCAATCGATGTTTTTAATTGAACTTCAATTAAGTTTACCCCATTCAAAAAGCTGAAGAAGTTTTTTTTTGTTATGATATTTTTTCCAAATTTTTCCAAACGGCTCTCCTGTAAATTTGAAAAACGGTAGCTTAAACCAAATAACCTTTCAACAATTGATATATAAAAATGATTGCATCTTACATCGCGTAATTTGTTAACGCGCCGTAACAATTAATTTTAATATCGAATTTTTGTTATCGATAAAAAGACATGCTAGCGCGCTGTCCCATCACTACCCAATGCAATATTCAAAGCATCGATCTGTTTCTGAGTACGGAATAGTCATCGGAAATTCCTGAACAATGCCATGCATTTTTTAATTGCTTTAAACGGGGAGAGGAATTTACGATCATCGGTATATGAGAAATAGAACCATGAAGTCGTAATATCGATTGTAATAATGACTGACCTATACTATGTATATTAACGAAACGCACAAAATTGCTTTACGACAGAATCAGTATTTTAGAGATAGAAAGTAGATAGGGATAATGTGTGTCGTTGAAAAAAAAAAACCCTGTAAACTAAAAACTGAAATAAAATAAATAATAGTTTAAAAAGAACTAACAACAAAGAAAAAATGATTTTATTGTAAAAAAGCGTGGGTAACGTAAATATAAAATCGTATAAAAAACTAGCAAATAAAATAATTAAGTTATTTCGTTTGTGTCTTAATCTAAGACGCCTTTAAAACATTCAGGTAAAAAATTGCTATTCTTCTTTATTCATTTTATTTTCTATTTAAAAAAAAAAGCGTATTTTGTTAGTTTTTTAAACTATTCTTTTATTTCACTTTTTAGTTGCATTTCGTTTTTTAATTTTTTTTTTAAATATTGAATTGACATCGGTCCTTAATAAGTATACCAAATTTCGAGTTAATCCGACGTTTTGAAGGGGGTCCAAATCATGTTCAAAGATTCCGTTACAAACATACGTCTGAAGCTAATAAAAGCGTATTAAAAATGGTATTGTTCTCTCTGTCTTGGTCCGGATATCAGAGCAACAAAAAAATAATCTATTGTCATTGGTCCTTGATACGTATGCAAATTTTCAATTTAGCAGGACGTCTTGTTGATAAGAATTTTTTTCAGACATTGCATTCCATAGGTAGACAGGTCTAGTTAGTTAAAGCTTTTTAAAATTGGGTTACTCCTAGGTTTGAGGCAAGTGTTTTTTTTTTATTGTCGTTGTAGGTAAATAAACGTTAGTCCACAGTTTATTTACAACACCGGTCAGGTTACAGCCGTTATCTACTGCTAACAGCCGGGTAAATATTCATCATGAAGGATTCTCTGACCTATAACCTATTAAAACTTTTAGAAGTTATCGTGGCCTAAAAGATAAGACGTCCGGTGCATCCGTATCTAGCGATTATAACCTTATTAAGACTTTTAAGAGTTGGCGTGGCTTAAAGGATAAGACGACCGGTGCATTCGTATCTAGCGATGCACCGGTGTTCGAATCCCACAGGCGGGTACCAATTTTTCTAATGAAATACGTACTTGACAAATGTTCACGATTGACTTTCACGATGAAGGAATAACATCGTGTAATAAAAATCAAACCAGCAAAATTATAATTTCCGTAATTACTGGTGGTAGGACCTCTTGTGAGTCCGCACGGGTAGGTATCACCACCCTGCCAATTTCCCCGTGAAGCAATAATGCGTTTCGGTTTGAAGAGTAGAGAATAGAATTGATAGATCGACCTCATGATCTTAAGGTGGGGGGCAGCAGTGACCGGCTAAAATTAAGTAAACCGTTAGTTTTTTATCGAGTGCTAAGAATAGGGTCATTGAATTAAAGCATCAATAATTTTTTGGACATAGAACGTCCGCTGGTTTCGCTTTCAACCGAAAAGGTCTTTCCCAAAACCGTGTTCTTCTCAACCGTTTTTTGGCAACCTTTCATACCACTGGGTAGTCTACACTAAAGACCTTTCTTCTACATATAACTTCAGTTTGCTAGAATATAGAAGTTTGTTATATCATTCAAAACGTCTGCCGATCCCGAATCGACATGTTCCATATATTTGAGCTAAATCGATCGAGTGCTATCCGTGTCTATATTTGAGTACATATATATGTCCCGGGCGATATCAATTGCGTTATATTTGGTACTAGCGACCCGCCCTCGCTTCGCTTCGGAAACATTAAATTTTATTATTGATAGCTGAGTCCCGCGATGTTCCCGTGGTTATTGTCGTATCGCGGGTGACGCCACGGGACGAAGCTAGTCTAAAAAAGTAGCCTAAGTTACTCCTTATATCATCAGCTATCTATCAGTGAAAGTCTCGTCAAAATCGGTCCAGCCGTCCTAGAGATTAGCCGGAACAAACAGACTGACAGACAGACAAAAATTGTAAAAAATGTTATTTTGGTGTATGTACCGAATATATATTCATATGCATTTAGTAAAAAGGGGCTATTTCTATATGACAAACAGACACTCCAGTTTTATTTATATGTATAGACAACGAAACGAAATATGGAAAGAGATGTTTGAAAATCGAAAAAGTTGTCCGTATTGCAATTTCTCTGCCGATCGCTACCACTGGTATTTGCCGGATGTGAAAAATTCACAGACTATTTACGAGATATCGCCATAGCTGTTCGTTTAGAGTTAAGCTTTCCCTGCTAACATTATGAAGAGGATTCATATCACATTTGCATGGTATTATTATTATATGAGTAGGAACTCCTTCGAGTCCTCCTCTTTTTTTTTAATTGCTTAGATGGGTGGACGAGCTTACAGCCCACCTGGTGTTAAGTAGTTACCGGAGCCCATAGACATCTACAACGCAAATGCGCCACTCACCTTGAGATATAATTTCTAAGGTCACAGTATAGTTAAACGGCTACCTCACCCTTTAAACAGAATCGCATTACTGCTTAACGGCAGAATTAGGCAGGGTGGTGGTACCTACCCGTGCGGACTCACGAGAGGTCCTACCACCAGTAAAATATACGTCACTTAGATTTGCATTCAGGTCCAATATATAAAAAGTAATCCGACTTCATATCTCTTATCTCACTCTTACATAGCGGTGGCTCTGTAAGAACTCTGTACCCCATCTGCGCAAATAAAACATTCAAAAAATAGTCCCAAATGAGCATACATCTCGAAATGATCCAACGACAATTTTAACCACAGCACACACTGACTGCTTGCACCCTATTTATTGTGTTTCTCTTGTCTCGTAATACATTTAAGCCTGTGATGTGTGTGCGACAGAGATAAAACATTGAAAAACAATAGTTGTTAATCTGGTTCCCTTTGCTTTTTAGTTAGGGTCGATAGGGGATGTATTTGGCAAAATACTTGGAACCTGCGATATAGCTGTGTTCGGTGTTAAACATTTTTTTTATAGATTTTTTGGTAACTTTTGAAAATCCCATGTTATGATTTGAGAGGAACTGCCGTTATATACTATTATTGAATTTTGAATTCGCGTCTCACGATTGGTGGCGTCATTCACGATGTATGAAATCGGTTATCACTCGACACCTGCGGATCTATAATGTTCGTCAAGAATAAACATCTTCTCCGATGGTACCGGCCACAAAAGCAGCAGGCCCCCAGAAGAGTACGTTAGAAATATATGCCTCAACCTGTACGTACCATGTCCAAGAAACGCTGGTTGGATGTGGTAAAGGCGGATATGGATTTCATTCAGAATGATGCCGAAAACCGGGCAATGTTTGAGTTGGAGGAGTTCAAGTAACTGGAAAACGCTAGGGGGTCTTTTTCAAATTTGGGGCCAAAGGCGAGTTATTTGATTTAATTCTCATATCCTTAATGTTACCGTAATTATAAGTACAATAAATTTGTTGTCATGACAACAGGCACGTGGCCTTATAACTATATATGTATTCGTAAACACTATTAAATTAGGAGTTATACGTTAATCCAGGCGGCTGGCCGATCCTTCGGCTGGTCGTAGGACCGTCGAGGCGGTGACAGAGGACGCCTCACTTTCCCAGAAAAACTACCCCAAATCTCATACATATCATTGGTCTGAAATTCAAATTTTAACTTGTTTCCTATTTTTCCAGTAATACGTGTTGGAATTCGGTAATTTATTTAATCAGTATATAATTCAATAATAAAAGAAAACTAACTGGATATTAGAAAATTTTAAAAACAAAAGAAGTACGCTTTCTAAGCTTTTTAAAAAAAGTTCCTATTTCAATTGTCATCCGTGTTGGCGTTATCAAATGCGTAAAATGAAAAATGTAAATGAATATTTTATAATATTACCAATAAATAAGTGATTGACTTGATTGTGATGAAGCATTTTTTATACAGAACACGCCTAACTACAAAAAAAAATGGAAAATTCGAGAAAGTTTTAAATCATGAACTCGCTTCTTTTTTGGCCGCAAAATTGAACACGACCCTAGGAAGAAATAAGAAGATTAAACAGTTGCATTTCACAAATGATATTCAGTACGAGGTGTATCAATAATGTAGTTATTATTCAAATTAAAAATTCGCTACTCCGCGTGGACACAAAAGGGTCTGATTGAATCCCGTATTAGCGTGATTACGTTGCGACCCTTCTATGGGGGCGATGCCATGGGAAAAAAACGGGTATATAGTCGGACGACACTCATGTTTATATCACCAGACTAACGAATACATATCGCGACATCAGTAGACATTCGAATTGACTTTTGTATTATATTATATAGGATATTAGTATGTATTGTATGTAAGTACGTATATTGGTATATATTTCATATTATATTTAAACGGTATATTTTGTTTATTGTATGTATATATTTTCTATAATAATGTATTATCTATAGTACACCGCAACATACCTGCTATATGTTTTATATTTTCCAGAATTTCTATAAATTAAACGGTTGTCTGAAAGAGATAGCTTTTAGCGATAAGACCGCTTATTGTACAAATGTATCTGCTTTTTTTGATTGTTTTTGAATGAAAATTGTGTTTTGATGTGCAATAAAGTGTATTCTCTCTCTCTCTCTCTCTCTCTGTTTTGACTAACAACGCTTTTATTTGAACTAGTGGCCCCGCAGTAGTCGAGATTCGACTATAATTAATTGAAATTATAAGATTAAACATTATTATGGTTCTGTTGTCAAACACTATTATATTTCGATAATATAATCACAGTATTCGCCAAAACTGCGCTATAGATCAATAATATTAAAGACAAACAATATTAATCTATATTCAATTCGACCACAGACTTTAAATAATAACAAAAGTTTCCCAATTGACAGTAAACAAAGAGTATATTTTTATTTATGTCTTGTGTCAAATACATGGTAGTGTGTGTAATGTTTTCTTTATTGATTTAAAGTATCTTTTATGCATTATTTAAAAAAAAAATCAGCCTTGTGCACTTTTTCTCTATATTCTCTATAAGTGTGAGAAATTTCATACTCCTCCGTCCGCGCAATTTTCGTAAAAAGGGGTACAAAGTTTTTGCTTCACATATGAATATATAGATTCATCCATCGATATGTTTACCATAAAATACTATTATTAAAGTTACTTGATTCTACTATTACGGTCCTAACTAATAGCAGTTTCAATTAACTTTAATAATAGTATTTTATGGTAAACTTTAACATGTGTGCGTTTGGGATGGAATGGACATGTGATAAAATGAAAATGAGGTTGGTAAGAGAGTGTTAACTATGAATGTGGAAGGATAAGGGTACCAATTTTTCTAATGAAATACGTACTTTTTTTTTTTTTTTTGTCAGGAGGAAATCGCCGGACTTCCGCCCTTTTCTGGGGATACTGGGCGGGGTATGTCAGAGTCGAACTGACTAAAACCTCCTGTCGCTCAACAACCAACGTCCAAACCTCGCATGAGACAGAACTCATGACAAGGCAAAGGGGGGAAAGTGAAGCGTTTAGTGCGGAGCACATCTCTCCCATCACCCTCCCCCTCGGGACGCCGGACTGGCGGTCGTCGGCGCCACGACCACCAGCCCTCTCGGTCGGCAGACTGTCCGAAGCCCGCCTAGATGGCGCCGGTTAGAGTGGGTTACCCTACGGAATACCCCGCTGGGCCAGAACCAGCATGGGTCGAGGATAGCCGGCCTTCCATCACCCGGATGCTCTTGCGTAAAACGCGTGCAGAGCAGCTTGCACGTCGTCTTCTTAGGCCCCCCTCGCCGGTCCCCAGACCGACATGTGAGGGGGACCCGAAACACTTAGAGGGCCAGGGCTTGACGTACTTGACAAATGTTCACGATTGTCTTCACGGTGAAGGAATAACATCTATATATATAAAATAGAATTACTGTTCGTTAGTCTCGCTAAAACTCGAGAACGGCTGGACCGATTTGGCTAATTTTGGTCTTGAATTATTTGCGGAAGTCCAGAGAAGATTTAAAAGGTAGATAAATATGAAAATGCTCGGAATTAAACAAAAATAACAATTTTGTTTTTGTCCCTCGTCCGACGAATTCCTTTTGTTTGTTTTAAGTTTATTTTATACAAAAGCTTAGGTCATTTATTTACCGATTGAGGCACTACGAAGTTTGCCGGGTCAGCTAGTCGTGTAATAAAAAAAAAATTAAACCCGCAAAATTATAATTTGCGTAATTACTGGTGGTAGGACCTCTTGTGAGTCCGCGCGGGTAGGTACCACCACCCCGCCCATTCCTGCCGTGAAGCAGTAATGCATTTTAGTTTGAAGGGTGGGGCAGTCGTTGTAACTATACTTGAGGCCTTAGAACTTATATCTCAAGGTGGGTGGCGCATTTAAGTTGTAGATGTCTATGAGCTCCGGTAACCACTTAACACTAAAAAAACTACAAATTTTCCAATTTCGACGAGACTTAAAGGCTTCGTCAAACAGAACGCGTAATTAGCGCGCGTCAGAGCGCTAAAATAACGCCGCGCTATGACGCCGGGATGTGTTGTACTACTATGGTAACATACCGTCAAACAGAGCCCCAGCGCTATAAGTACGCAGCGCTCTGTCGTGGCATTAGGACGCTTTGACGTCAGGCGTTGTAATTTTTTCCAAATTTATTTTAGCCTCCGAGTGAATGTGTATTAAAATACTAGATAATGCCCGAAAAAATGATATAAATAGTTACTTTAGAAAATACCCATGCTTATACAATGCCACATCTGAATCACTCGATTTCTTAATACTTTTAAATTTTCACACTGCTATCGAAAGGCACTATGATTTGGCGAATGCGTTGCGTCAAGGAGCGTTAGACTCATCTAGTCAATTTGAAGAGCGCGACGTTAAGTACGCGGCGCTAAGTACGCGTTCTGTTTGACGAAGGCTTTAGANTGCCTTGTCATCGTCATCGAAAGCCGGTGGTTGGCCTGAAGGGCGTACGAGAGGAGGCATAGTAGCGGTAGTTTCGGACTTGAGAGTCCTTGCTAGTCGCCAGTATGCTTGATGAGAGGGCGCGAGTCCTTCTAAGTAACTATCCCAATTCTCATTTCGGGCGTCGCTTAGGCGAGATTTTACATCCCGCTGTAGACGACGCATCCGAATCCGGTTTGAGTGCGTGGGAAGTTGATCGTAGGCCCGGATTGCCGCGTTTCTAACTCTTAGGAGGTTCCTAAGTTCGGGGGACAGTCTGATGCGGTGGAAGCTATCCTCCACATCGACTTCTTTTGAGGATCTTATGATCGCGGAAGAGATGTGATCCGTGATGATGTTTATGGATTCGACTGTGTCCTCGGGGGAGGGAGTTGAATCCGGGCCGCAGGGGAGGATTGGTGGAGCGGCATCGGCTAAGCATTTGCCCAGCTTCTTCCAGTCCACCATGCCACGACTCTGTCCACGTACCGCCATTTTATACTGTGGCGTTACGGAGTCTACCCTTCATTTTGTGATATTTATCAAAACAACATTTAATCATTTAAAATAATAATCAAAACCATCGTTAATCTTAATATTACTAAAAGTCGTTATCCACGACAACTAAAAGTCGTTATCCACGACAAGTATATATTAATATACAAGAATTGCTCGTTTAAAGGTACTAGAGGTCCCGCAGTAGTCAAAATTCGACTATAATTAATTGGAATTTTAAGTTTGTACACTATTATGATTGTATTTTATACTTCTATAATCACAAATTTCGCCAAGACCACACTATAAAAAATATTAACAAAGACAAACATTATTTAATGTATTCTCAATTTGACAACAGACGTCAAGAACAAAAGTTTGACAATAAATAGTTTGCATGCGTGTGTGCGTCAAATACATGGTATGTAGTGTGCGTAATGTTTTCTTTATTGATTTAATGTATCTTTTATGCATTATTTTACAAAAATATTAGCATTGTGCGCTTCTTCTCTATATTCTCTATAAGTGTTGAAAATTTCATATTCCTCCGTCCGCGCAATTTTCGTAAAAAGGGATACAAAGTTTTTGCTTCACGTATTAATATATAGATTATAAGATTTCTAAAAACGTATCAACACGAAATGAACCTCCTAGCAAACCTTCGTCAAGTCTTAAAACCAGATTTAGCATTCGTTCATTAATTCGCGTAAACCCAACCTCCTTTGTCTAAATGCAAGTAAAATATAATAAAATGTAATATCTGTAAACTAACAAAGGCTCGGCTAGGGGCAATCAAAAGCGAGTTAAGTACTCTTAAACCCGGGACTAGGGTTGGCACCGAACGGGATTTTTTTTTAATTGTACAGATGGGATGTTTAAGACCCTCGCGATTAATGGTTACAGGAGCCTCTTTCGCTTTCAGACGTATATCTTCTGTCCCAAAAAGTAGAAGACAGTGCACTTTTGCCATAGCCAAGCAGTAGTAGTATCACGACCTTGACTTTTTTATAATATTCCGTTCCTCACAATTAATTATATAAAAAATGTCGATAGTAGAACATTAAACTGAAGGAATAGGAACTGGATGTGAAAAATGATGACTCGAAGTTCGATCTCAGGTTACACGACCATTACGTTATTTGAAATTCGACCTTATATCATCAGACGGGTGGTGGCATTCAAGTTGTGATTTCTATGGGCTCTTGTACCATCTGAGTAGCAAATGGGAAGTGAGCTTTTATTTTTTTATTGCTATAAAAACCGACGACTTCAAATAGAAAAAAAAAAAAAAAAAAAGATATTCCAAAACAAATTAATATACACTAAAAACAATAATCATCGAAATCGGTTGGCGTGATATTGAGTTATTGAGTTATTCATCTATTTGTCGCGCACGTACTTAATGCAAATTTAAGACTTATATGGTTTTCTCATGGATACCATTATCAGAACTGGACTAAATGGGACCACACGGGAAGCGTCAGCTTTCTAATAAATAAATAATTATCAAAATCTATTCATCCAGTCAAAAATTATCAGGTAACAAACATAAAAAAAAAAAAAACCATAGAGTCGAATTGAGAACCTCCTAATTTTTTTAAGTCAGTTAAAAAGGGCAACCGTGCTCTGTTGATTTTTGTTTAAAAAGTTTCTTGTTTCTTCCGGATAATTTTAAATATAGGTTTTCAAGTGTATGAGACTGGTTATGGATTTTTAGCTGTTCATTATTTATCATCTTAGTTATTTTTTATAGTCAAATGTAAGATCTCCTAATCGCTATCTTTACTTTCACTAGGTCATCGCTAATTTATTTAAATGCGTGGTTTAGTTTCAAATTTTCTTGTAATATATGTTGACGACTAGTGCAAAAACTATTCTTGTAAAGCTACTCTTTGATATTCCTTTGAGCTTAACACCTACTATCTAACTATATATATTAATACGTGAAGCAAAAACTTTGTATCCCTTTTTACGAAAATTGCGCGGACGGAGGAGTATGAAATTTTCCACACTTATAGAGAATATAGAGAAGAAGTGCACAATGCTAATTTTTTTTTTAATTATGCATAAAAGATACATTTAATCAGTAAAGAAAGCATTACACACACTACATACCGTGTATTTGACGCACACACGCATGCATACTATTTATTGTCAAACTTTTGTTCTTGACGTCTGTTTTCAAATTGAGAATAGATTAAATATTGTACTTTGTCTTTGTTAATATTTTTTATAGTGTAGTCTTGGCGAAATTTGTAATTATAGAAGTATAAAATACAATCATAATAGTGTACAAACTTACAATTCCAATTAATTATAGTCGAATTTCGACTACTGCGGGACCTCTAGTTTAAATATAATTTTCAACTATTAAATAAACTTGAAATTGTCTTATATCGTAAAAGAGTCAACGCAAGGGTCCACGGAAGTATCAGCCCTAAACACAGGGCGTTACCCAGTATTAATCTGCACACAAGTAAACATCACGGGGCATCTCAAACGGCTTGCCAAGAATACACATGTCTCGGTCCCGCTTACCGGGATGACCGTAGCACGAGCAGGACAATCGTGCCAACGGAATCAATACGGCATGACAGTTTTATTTTGTAGGAGACATTCTATGTATGTGAGCGTGGATCGAGTTTGTTATATTGTGATGTTAGTTGTTTTCTGTTAGAAATGTGGATTTATCGATCAGGGTATGGGACAAAGGAGTATGTTGTAGCGGTTTTGCGGAGTTCGTGACCGATCTAAGGGAGGGAGTCTGCGTAGTATTGTTATGAAGTTTTGCCGTCAAATCGACACTTTTAACGTTAAAAATTCGCGAATTGTTTGTGCTAATGCAGGCTTGAATGGCTGTTTGAGTTTTAAAGTGCGTTTTTTTATTGTGCGAATGATTTAACGAGCAAATAGAACAACGTGACTGAGGCCACCCGTCTAGAGACGTGTTTTTTTTTTTTTTTTTTTTCCTATCTATGCTGATAGAGAGGCTATTTCAACTTCGCCCTAACATGTAGGTGAGCTCACGGGGCTCAAACCGGAGTGTTGCTAACACTGGCCCTAGCAAGAGCAGTGCTTCGCAGAATCTACCACCGGATCGGGAACGCGACCCACTGAGAAGATCCGGCGAGAAACTCAGTGGGCTGTGTCTATGGGGTAGAGACGTGGTCGTAGTCTCAATGTATAGTAACTATTTCTTTTCCTGTCTATTCGCTGGTAGCCTAAGAGGCTATTTCAGTTTCGCCAGGACGGGTAGGTGGTCATGGACTCAACCTGAAACAATCAGCCATCATCAGCCCTAGCAAAAGCAGTGCTTCGCAGAATCTACCACCGAATCAGAATCGCGACCCACTGAGAAGATATGACGAGAAACTCAGTGGGCAAAAACGACTTTCCCACCTTTCAAATCAGAGCGCATGGTTGCTTTGCAGCAGATATAGGCAGGATAGCGCTATTTATCCTGGCAGCTTGTGAAGTTGTTCATACTGATTTGTTTAATAAGGTTAATTAATTATAGAGGCCATTTGTGACGTAGCTACGTTATAAACTACGTATTAATAAAAAAAAACTATTTTCATTAGATTTTCTTATGGCAAATTTTAAAAGAATCGTACGCTAGAATATAATGCTTATTTAAACAAATAATAATTATTTTAGTATTTTCTTCGTTGAAAACCGTAAAATATTCCTAACTTCAATGACATAATTACAAACAAAAATCGTGAAAGTTGAATCTATACTAATATATAAATCTACAGTGGTCTTTACGGATGTTCCGTTTTAACTACTGAACCGTGCATCAGATTGACTTGAAACTTGGTATCCATGTAGAAAATACATGTACTTAATGGATAGGCTAATATTTATATGAGTCTTGGACTCACTAATAATAATGACAATAAATAATAATGTTAATTTTAAATGCCCAGCGAAGCGGGCGAGTACGGCTAATAATATCTAATAGTGACGTTTCTTTTGAATCTTTTGCTGTTTACCTGAATTTACGTGTTTGAGCTTCAGTACCTACATAATACCTTAATGGCAGTGAGATCATTCAAGTATAATAATAATAAATAAATAAATATTTACTAACAATCACGCCACGTTAACTGGTCCCGTGCTAAGTTCGTAAAGAACTTGTGTTACAGGTACCAGATAACGGAAATAAATGTAAGATTATTATTATACACATACATATTTAATATACATCCATAACCCTGGAAAATACAGTTTTATATTTAACATACAAATATCTTCCCTTGGCGGGATTCGAACCCGCGACCCCCGGTGTTGTGACCATGTTACTTACCACTACACGAGACGGCCGTTGTATATGATATCGTTCATATTTTGAATCGAATATGCCTGATAGTCAACCGTGAGCATACATGAGCATATTTTATGACGCATAAATATGCTTGTCACAAAATAAATATACGAAAAACGTTATAACCATAAGAATCAGAGCATTTGGCGTAATTTGCCAAAACGATCGCTTTTCAGAGGGTGAGCTCCCTTTGCTGAACGATGCCATTGTATTCTGAAACTTATGTATTTGGCATAAGTTCGAGTTTCATTTAATATGACGCTCCGTGGTACGTGCGATGTTCCATACTGTTACAAATTATATAATGAACTGTTTATTTGATTTATGGCGAATCATCTAAGTGTGAGCGGTCGTGGCGATATCATTCTAAGTTCTAGATGAGTAACTAGGTTCTTGTTCTCGTTAAAAGTACTATTAACAACAAAAGTCTTATAAAAAAACATTTATTTATTTATTTAATAATGAAGAGAGGCCACAATTGGCACTAGCCCTCAGTTTCTCGCCGGACTCGCCTCTCTCTTCTCAGTGGAACGCGCTTCCGATCCGGTGGTAGATTCTGCGAAGCACTGCTCTTGCTAGGGCCAGTGCTAGCAACACCTCCGGTTTGAGCCCCGTGAGCTCACCTACTGGTTAAGATTACGCTGAAATAGCCTCACAAGTCTCAAGGCAAGCTTAGGTAGGAAAAATAAATAAATTGGCACTAACTATTACAAAATATTATGTATTTATATGAAAAAACACCTATTCGATCAAAGTACTCGTACGCTCGAAGAACGAATTACTATTGAATTTTGAATGAAATACTTTTTTACTGGTGGTAGGACCTCTTGAGAGTCCGCACGGGTAGGTACCACCACCCCGCCTATTTCCGCCGTGAAGCAGTAATGCGTTTCGGTTCGAAGGATGGGGTAGCCGTAACTATACTGAGATCTTAGAACTTATATCTCGAGGTGGGTGGCGCATTTACGTTGTAGATGTCTATGGGCTCCAGTAACCACTTAACACCAGGTGGGCTGTGAGCTCGTCCATCATCTAAGCAATAAAAAAAGTGTGTGTGTCCGCTCCGACGCACGACTGGAGTTTACTGGATATAAAAAATTAAACGAAACAATACGAGAAATAGTTCTATATTACGACAACACGATACACTACAGATTATTAACAAATTAACGAGACACAAAACAAACGACTAACAAATATATGAAAATACAATAATGAGAGAAACGCGCGATCAGTACGAGGCTTTGTGGCGGACTGCCGGCGCAGCAGCCCGGCGTCACCTGCGATAACGCGGCCGCGCGTTGGCTCCTGATTGGCGCGCGCACGCATCACGCAATCAGGAGCCAATCAGGCGCATAACGCATTTCGTGTGACATGCTAGTACGATTTTGGTCCCCATAATTTTCATACCCCGGGCCTATATATGTAAATCGATTCTAAAGGAGTAAACTCCAAAAAAAAAATCCCTTGGAATCTGCAATTTACAAATTTTATATCACTAATCGAGTAGTCTTCTATCTATGTATATAAAAATGAATTGCTGTTCGTTAGTCTCGCGACTCGAAAACTCGAGAACGGCTGTACCGATTTGGCTAATTTTGGTCTTGAATTATTTGTGGAAGTCCAGAGAAGGTTTAAAATGTAATAAGAATGCTCGGAATTAAATAAAAATAACAATTTTGTTTTTCCTTTGAGTTGTCCCCCGTCGGACGGATTCTTTTTGTTTTTTTTTTAAGTTTATTTTATACGAAAGTTTAGGTCTTTTATTTAACGATTGAGGCACTACGAAGTCTGCCGGATCAGCTAGTTTATAATAGTTTTAAGACAGCCACGATTTAGGCACAAACTCTAAATCGACTGTGTTCAAGCAAGTCAATCTTTGCCAACGTCATATTTAAATTTGTACAGGTTTTTATCACTATGAACTTGTGGGCATTGCGCCCCTGTGTAACTACACCCTCCCTACTATTTATTCCCTTTTGTTTCTCACCCTAACAAAGGGCGTTGTTACGGCCGCGTCGACGCTTTGATTTTGTTACATAAATTGATCGTTACAATCTTTAATATGCTGTATGCTACTATTTTAATATACACATACACAGAGTAAGTAAAATTTTAAGTAATAATAATGACCTATGGCGGACACAAGTCACATACGATTATTTGGCCCTAAATTAAGATTCTCTGTACTCTTGGAAACAGACTATAACAGATATACGTTTAAAAATACATATCCACGCTTGAAAGGCAAACGTGACTAAGCGACAATGCGTGAACTTTACAGTAGACTAATTTAATTAATTTAAATTATTAATTTTAATTTAAATTAATTAAATTAATTTAATTAAAATTAAATAATAATTAACTAAATTAATTTCCTCCTGACCAAAAACAAAAGACTAATTTAAAGTTGAAATACCTGAAAACAAAATTTATTTTAACGAATCTAGCTGTAGTAGAATCTAGCTAGTAGCTGTATGATTGAAATGATTTTAATAGACCTAGAAATATATATTTTTTGCGCATCGAATATGGTTATTGCCTATCATTTATGTACAAAGCAGTTATTGTCGCTTAGTCACGTTTGCCTTTCAAGAGTCGATATGTAATACACAGAGTAAGTAAAATTTTAAGTAATAATAATGACCTATGGCGGACACAAGTCACATACGATTATTTGGCCCTAAATTAAGATTCCCTGTACTATTGGAAACAGACTATAACAGATATACATTTAAAAATATAGATATCGAGGGGTGTAAGGCGGTTTAAGCAACATTTCACTTAATACACGACATTCATCTTTTTTTTTAATTTTTTTTTTATTGCTCTTGTAGGCGTAGACGAGCATACGGCCCACCTGATGGTGAGTGGCTACCGTCGCCCATGGACTTCAGCAACGCCAGGGGCAGAGCCAAACCGCTGCCTACCGCTTAATACTCTCCACAAGCCTTTAATTAAAGATGCGTTTTATTCGGTGTCAGCATCAACAGTTCAATATTTTTTTGTTGAACTTCAATTAATTTTACTACATGGAAATAGCTGAAGAAATGTTTTTGTTATGATATATATATTTTTTTAAATTTATTGATGCACAAAACTAAATTACAATCATTACAGTACATTTTAGCTAAATCGTACAAGTACTACCTAGATCTAATCTGGATTGCAATATAAATTATTATGTATTAATGTACATAGCTTTGGCTACTGAAAACAAAATTACAAATAAGAATTTAAAATTATATTAAGACTACATAAGTATTTAAAATACATTATTTTTTCAAAAATTTTGAACTGTAAATCCTCCGGTAAAATTGCAAAAGTGTCGCTTAAACCAATAGCCTTTCACCTGTCGTTATATAGATAGATATTAAACATTTAAACAAATTTGGTAATCACACGAATATTTGCTGATGCGGAAATCGATCCCACGACCCTCGGCCCAGCAGTGGCGCTAACTATTACACCACCAAGTTAATGTATCTTTAGTCTTCAAGCCGGTTATTAATTTACACTTCGTTTTATCTCTTTCGATAGTGTTTAACGCAAAAAGGCCTGTATATCATAGGTCTTACGTTTGAGAATCAATAAACCCTGAGCAGATTTGGACGCCTAAGACGATAGATAGCCTTGAGAGGCTATTTCAGCGTAACCTTAACTAGTAGGTGAGCTCACGGGGCTCAAACCTGACGACGTTGCTAACACGAACCCTAGCAAGAGCCGTGCTTCGCAGAATCTACCACCGGATCGGAAACGTGACCCACTGAGAAGATCCGGCGAGAAACTCAGTGGGTTGTGTCTGCGGGTTAATTTACTCGTCAAGCCCTTCGTCGCAAGCGACGGGTTCGACGAGAACGATGACCGGACAATAAACAAAGAGTATATGTGTTGGGTAAAATTATGGTAGTGTGTGTAATGTTTTTTATTTATTGATTTAATGTATTTTTTATGCATAATTAAAAAAAAATATTAAGTAACATTCTGCACTCCTCTATTATTCTTTATAAGTGTGGGAAATTTCATACTCCTCCGTCCGCGCAATTTTTGTAAAATGGGGTACAAAGTTTTCGCTTCACCTATTAATATATAGATAACGGTTATCGGTCCTTGGTACGTGTGTAAATGAAGTTGAAAGATTCTGTTAAATAGAGCAAACGATAGACAGTTTTTTTTTTATTGCCCTTGTAAGCAGACGAGCACACGGCCCACCTGATGGTGAGTGGTTACCGTCGCCCATGGACTTCAGCAATACCAGGGGCAGAGCCAAGCCGCTGCCTACCGCTTAATACTCTCCACAAGCCTCGTTTAAAGAAGGACATGTCATAGCGCTCGGGAAAGGTCAAACTAATAAATGCGTTTTGTAAAGCTCTGTCCAACGATAATTTATTATCAAAATCGGTTGAGAATCACAACGTTACATCGATTTAGAACTATTGAGATTTCGGCCAAGCCACTGTTTTAATAAAACGAGGTCACTGGGATTTGTGAGACTGTTGCATTTCTGCCGCGCGTCCGTCCCCATTTCAAGGTCAGATTAGTCATTATTTCTATGTATGTTTCAAGTTCATCACGTGGTATCGATATCGAAGGCTTTTATCTATATCTGCTATTAGGCTCCTATTATGTTGCCCTATTATTGAATTGATTATTGAATTTTATCGAAAACAATCGACATATGAGATTATCTTATACCTTTAAACGAGCAATTCTTGTGTATTAATATATATGTAATCTGAATATCGGAAACGGCTCCCAACGATCTTCATAAAATTTAGTATACAGGGGATTTCGGGGGCGATAAATCGAACTAGCTACGATTTATTTTCAGAAAATGTTGTTTTATTCGTGTTTTCAATAATCAACTTTATCGATAATCAACTTTATGACTCTTCCCGATATCTATTGGCGAATAATAATACTATTTTTACTGCTTTAAAGACACAAAAAGATGGCGTTATAAAAAAAAGCCGAGCAAAGCTCGGTCATCATCTAGTGTAATATTTAAAGAGCGTTTTCTTTGTTTCAGATCAGCGCCAGTTATGTTGAGTGTGCAGTGTTAGTGTAGTGACATGTCATTGTGTTGTTCATGTGTAGTGGAGAGGAGAGGAATCCCCCTTCCCCTGGACTCTGAATGGTAGCTACAGCTCGAGGTAAGGATGCGTTTTACGACCAAGTATTAGTACTAACTAACACTACTATTAACTGCTAGGTACTAACTTAAGTACTAAGCCGAAATTGGTGGGTGCAGATTCGAGATCTTTCGAGATTTTGAAATGGGTTGACGAACTTAAGACCCAACGGATGATGATGTATCTGTCAATTATAGATAGTATAATTGATATTCTATACAACAAATATTGTAGAGGACGATTGTGTTAAACTTTATAAACTTTTGCGATCTCTGGTGGCTGGACGTAAGATCGCACGGGTAAGCACTGCTATTTTTTTTACCTACTAGTAACCTCGAGGGGTTATACTAAATTCACAGAAATCGTAGGTGAGTACACGGAGTTCTAACCAGACGACGTTGCTAACACTAGCCCTAGCAAGAGCCGTGCTTCGCAGAATCTACAACCGGATCGGAAACGCGACCCACTGAGAAGATCCGGCGAGAAACTCAGTGGGCTGAGTCTGTGGGTTAATTTACTCGCCGAACTCTTCGTCCCAAGCGACGGGTTTTTATTCTTCGACTTCCTATTCCTATATTGCACTGTAATCATGTGTTCCTTGGGACGGCCGTTAAATAATGTAATTGAGACTTTAACGTCGTGCTTTAAGACAGATAAGGACATTCTCATCGTAAAGTCTATGGGTTTCTATAGCCTGTTAACGCCGAGTAGGTTAAGCGTGTTTGAGCTTCTTTGGACACATCATGCGGTCTCATAGAAGGCAGAACACCATCCAGATGGTCAGATCTGATTAAGAAAGCGGTTGGTGGTAATCTATACCGTGCGGTCCATGCCATCCATGACCGAACACTATAGAGGAGAGTCACATGTGGTCGCGATCCTCAGCAGTTAGGGAACGATGAAGAAGAGAGGTTGCGATCGCTAATGTTCTTCAATCAGCAGCAATGCATTTACGTAGCGCAATTTACGTAGGTGGGTGGCGCATTTATGTAGGTGGGTGGCGCATTTACGTTGTAGATGTCTATGGGCTCCAGTAACCACTCAGCATCAGATGGCTGTGAGCTCGCCCACCCACCTAAGCAAAAAAAAAATGCGCAGGATGGCTTAGACATGAATCGGGTAGGAAAAGTGATAAGAATTAGGTAGGAAATCTTCACCCAGCTAGTTGACTTCGATTTGACATATTTAGATTTCATATTAATTACGTGTAATGGTGTGAGTATTCAAAGATTCTGTCGTTTGTTACAATGTAATAAATTGTATGAGCAATTCTGTTGTCTCACACCGCTCTAACGGTCTACAGTATGCCTAACGGATTCAATAAACGCGTACAGACTTTTAAGCTTATAGAAGCGGACATCTCAGGTCCACATTATCATTTACAAAGCATAACTATTTATCAAAAATATAAAGAAAAATCTTTATCACTTTAAGACATCTAACAGAGTTTGACGTACTCAAATATGATTCACCCCTCAAGGTATCGTACAAAATCATTGCCACCTCTGATTTATTTAATTGGCAATATTAAGTCAGAATTTACAGGCCTGTAATTTCGATAGACCATTGTTTTTTTTTATTGCTTAGAAGTGTGGACGAGCTCACAGGCCACCTGGTGTTAAGTGGTTACTGGAGCCCATAGACATCTAAAATGTCAATGCCCCACCCACCTTGAGATATAAGTTCTAAGCTCTCAAGTATAGTTACAACGGCTGCCCCACCCTTCAAACCGAAACGCATTACTGCTTAACGCCAGAAATAGGCAGGGTGGTGGTACCTACCCGTGCGGACTCACAAGAGGTTCTACCAGCAACTAAAATTCGATACACCATTGTGCTTACATAGGTCTATCTTCTAACTTAACCGAACATCTCAAGCTCTACTGTAACCGACTGTGAGATAACGACTGACCAGATGAAACAATAAGGATAAAGTTTTTTTTTCTATGACCTGATCTGACTTACTGATGGTGAGATATCATTGACTCTCGTAGAGATCAGTATTGGCAGTGGCAGCGCTGATCCGCCCATTTCATCGGGTTATTTTCAAACCTCACTTTTTAAATGATATGTCATGGAGCTTACCAAACATCGCAGAGAAGAGTTCATGCTAATTCAGGATGGCAAAAACAGTTCTCTGAAAAGCTCCTGTGTGAGTGCAATATTTCCAATCTCTTTGGCTCAACGACCCTAAAAGCAATCGCCGTGTGATCATCACTATGTAATTAGATCTAACAAAGAGCTTTAATCCACCGGACTAATCCTTACACTGTTTCTAAATACAGGGTGTGATTTTTACAATACAAAAGAGTACAATGACCGTCAGCGGAAACATTATTTTGAAACTCGATTTTTTTATTTATTGCTTAGATGGGTGGACGAGCTCACAGCCCACCTGGTGTTAAGTGGTTCCTGGAGCCCATAGACATCTACGACGTAAATGCGCCACCCACCTTGAGATATAAGTTCTAAGGTCTCAGTATATTTACAACGGCTGCCCCACTCTTCAAACCGAAACGCATTACTGCTTCACGGCAGGAATAGGCCGGGTGGTGGTACCTACCCGCGCGGACTCACAAGAGGTCCTACCACCAGTAAAAAAGAATGATGAATTTATCCTCTTACTTTGATGGCACAACACAAAAGTTCGTTAGCAAATCGGTTCTACTGTCAAATTATTTTGGACATGTGACCATCAAATGATGGTTAATCAGTATTCCTTACGATGTGCGAACTCGTGACGATCACCACCTTTTTATTCGATTGGCCGCAGTTCCGTTGTACGTGATTACAATGCCATTTTTTAAGTGTGATTACCAGTCACCGTCCTCGTCGACGAGCGAATTAACCCATAGACGCAGTCCACTGATTTTCGCGCCGGATCTTCTCAGCGGGTCGCGTTTCCGATCCGGTGGTAGATTCCGCGAAGCACTGCTCTTGCTAGGGTCAGTGTTAGCAACACTCCGGTTTGAGCCCCGTGAGCTCACCTACACACGTTAGGGTGAAGTTGAAATAGCCTCTCAAGCAGGAACGTCTTAAATTAGGCTGGGGCTCTTGGGCACACAAGAATTTGAGGCCCTTTTGGAAAGTAAAAAAAGCGAATTATAATAACATTTTTTTACTAAGTATGACCATTTATTATAGGTAATCAAATACGGTATGATATAATATGTCATTAATTATATTAGAATGCTGGTGGTTTTTTGGTTACGCTCACGATAACGGAAACCGAATAAAAGTGTGGGAGAAATTGTCGGTCCTTAGGGGGCGCCCTGAGAATGGGTGCCCTGGGCACGGGCCCCGTGTGCCCTTATGGTAACGACGGTATTGCTCTCAAGGCTATCAGCATAGGTAGGAAAGAGAGAAAGAACAACACACATGCGCGCTGATATTGGACTGTATCACTGTCACAGACACAGCACTTGTTAATTTAAATAATTGGAAAGGGTTTTGTGAGTTAATCACGAGTAGACCAGATCGACTGGCGAACGGTCAATTCACGTCCGATATATAGCTACAAATGCCATTAATATTATTAAATTGGTATGTATTTTATATTTTTACTGGTGGGTAGGACCATTTGCGAGTCCGCGCGGGTAGGTACCACTATCCCGCCTATTTCTGCCGTGACGCAGTAATGCGTTTCGGTTTGAAGGGTGGGGCAGACGTTGTAACTATACTGAGACCATAGAACTTATATCTCAAGGTGAAAAGTAGATGTCTATAAACTCCAGTAACCACTTAACACCAGGTGGGCTGTGAGCTCGTCCACCCATCTAAGCAATAAAAAAAAATGTATGTATGTTTGTTTGTGTGTAACGAAATCTTTGAACGTCATTTTCGTCGACTTCAACACGTCCTAAAACTTGAAAATTTTAACTTTTTTTTAAATATATTTTCACACGTTCTAATAACTCTGAGCAGTATCGAGGGATTAAATCCATTGTTATTTCGGTTTGCTATTTAAGCGTGTTTCTTTAGTTTTCAAACTAAATAAGTATTTTATATATACGTTTTTCTCTACTTACATTTACTACCCAAAAAGTTATCCGAAATTTTGCTAATTCAATAAACTCTACATTTGAACTTCAAAATAACTAGTGGTCCCGCAGTAGTCGAAATTCGACAATATCAATTGAAATTATAAGTTTGAACATTATGATGGTTCTAATTTCGAAGACTATTATTATACTTCTATAATTACGGAACTCCCCAAAACTACACTATAGACAAATAATATTAAAGAAATAATATTAAAGACAAACAATAAATCTATTCTCAATTTGACCACAGACTTTAAACAATAACAAAGGTTTGACAATACGAGGGCGGGATGATAAGTAACTAGCCTCTACTATTTAAAAAGTTAAACTTTAAAAAATATATATGTCATTTTTAAATTCGTATCTCTGGCTACCTGTTCTAAATTTGAATTTGGTGGTGTGAAAATTTTATTGATTTTTTGTCATTTGAAAATATATTTCGTCAAGTGTTTTCAAAATGGATAAAATTGAACAAAGAGCGGTGATAAAGTTTCTTCATATGAAGGGCACGAAAGGGAAAGATATCTATGACGAGTTAAATAATGCTTAGGGTGAATGTGCTCCTTCTTATGCCACAGTAAAAAACTGGGTGGCTGAGTTTAAACGCGGTGGTACATGTGTCCAAGATGAAGCCCGCCCCGGACGTCCAAAAAGCGTCACGACTACGGAAATGGTCGTGAAAGTACATGATATGGGTTTAACAGATCGACGATGGAAGTTATCTGAAACAGCTGATACTACAGGTATCTCAAAAGACCGGGTATATCATATCCTAAATGAGGAATTAAATATGAAAAAGTCATCGGCCCGTTGGGTGCCGCGATTGCTTACGCACGATCAAAAGAGGATTCGGGTGCAAAAGTCAAAAGAATGTCTGGACCGTTTCAGAGTAATAATGCCGATTTTTTACGTCGATTTGTAACAACAGATAAAACATGGGTTCGTTATTATACGCCAGAATCAAAAATTCAATCAAAACAGTGGACACAATCGCGATGCCCGGCTCCAAAAAAGCCATGGCTGTAAAGTCGGCTGGAAAAGTGATGGCTTCCGTCTTTCGGGATGCAGATGGGATCTTGATGATAGTTTACCTTCCTAAAGGTCAAACGATTAATGGAGAATACTACGCTAATCTTCTAGATAGTTTTCATCAGTGTATTCAGCAAAAACGACCAGATTTAGCGAAAAATAAATCATTTTCCGCCAAGACAGCGCTAGGGTTCACACATGTGTTAAAGCCATGGCAAAAATCAACGAATTGAAGTATGATTTGCTGTCCCACCCACCTTATTCGCCTAATATAGCGCCATCAGACTTCCACTTAGTCCCTAAGCTCAAAACTTTTTTGGGCGGACAGAAATTTACCACAAATGATGAAGTCATAGCCGCTGTAGAGGAGTATTTTGCAGGCCTCGAAAGAAATCATTTTATGGAAGGCATTACTGTTTTAGAACGAAGATAGAATAAGTGCGTAGAGGTTCACGAAGACTATGTCGAAAAATAAAATTAATTTTATCACGAAAAGTTAAGTGTTTTATTGTTAGGCTAGTTACTTATCATCCCGCCCTTGTAAACAAAGAGTTTATATAATAATATGTCTGTGTGTCAAATACATGGTAGTGTGTGTAATGTTTTTCTTATTGATTTAATGTATTATTAATGCATAATTAAAAAAAAATATTAGCATTGTGCACTCCTTCTCTATATTCTCTATAAGTGTGGGAAATTTCATACTCCTCCGCCCGCGGAATTTTTGAATAAAAGGGTACAAAGTTTTTGCTTCACGTATTAATATATAGATGTCGTTGTAAAAAGAATGACAACAGAGTAAACATTTATGTTAATTAATTATATTAATACGTGAAGCAAAAACTTTGTATCCCTTTTCACGAAAATTGCGCGGACGGAGGAGTATGAAGTTTTCCACACTTATAGAGAATATAGAGAAGAAGTGCACAATGCTAATATTTTTTTTAAATAATGCATAAAAGATAAATTAAATCAATAAAGAAAACATTACACACACTACATACCATGTATTTGACGCACACATGCATGCATACTATTTATTGTCAAACTTTTGTTCTTGACGTCTGTGGTCAAATTGAGAATAGATTAAATATTGTTTGTCTTTGTTAATATTTTTTATAGTGTAGTCTTGGCGAAATTTGTGATTATAGAAGTATAAAATACAATCATAATAGTGTACAAACTTACAATTCCAATTAATTATAGTTCAATTTCGACTACTGCAGGACCTCTAGTTTATGTAAATTAATTATTAATGTACGATGAAGGTTTTAAACATGCGCCTCTAAAACTGGATTCCCACGTTCTGTTATAACATCGGCTTTTCTCTCTTTAGTACACAGCGTTCAAGTTAGACAATGAGAGGTCGATGACCTGTCGTGACCAGTGGCCACAGAGCGGCTAGATGTTACTGTAAATGATCGTTCTCCGATTGTTTAGTTGCGTATTTATCCGATCTGTGACGTTTTAACGTTCGATTGGGGAGTGTTACGCGTCAAAAATCGATGATTGGAATTTATTAACCGACTTCAAAAAAAGGAGGAGGCTCTCAATTCGACTATGTTTTTTGTATGTGTGTTATAACCTCATAACTTTTGACTGGGTGAATCGATTTTTCGATGACTCTTTTTTTTATTAGAAAGCTGACGCTTCCCGTGTCGCCCTATTTCAATTTAGTCCAGTTCTGATAATGGTATCCAAGAGAAAACCATATAAGTCTTAAATTTGCATTAAGTACGTGCGCGACAAGTAGATGAATAACTCATTAACTCAATGTCACGCCAACCGATTTCGATGATAATTTTTTTAGTGTATATTAGTTTGTTTTGGAATATCTTTTTTTTTCAATTTGAAGTAGGTTTTTGTTAAATCATGTCTGTTTACAATTATTTTTTACAGCACCATAAAAAGGTATACCTTTTTTAATTATAGTTGAGAAGCACCGCGTCGCATATTTACCTACGAGTTTAATTGTTTGGTTTAATTTTTATTAAATGCTGACATTATTTCATCTCGAAAATCGTTCATGAACATATCTTTCGTAAAATAATATAATACAATTACTATATATAGCTGTCTGTGCCCGTCCGCTTCGCGGGGCATTTAAGATTAACATTATTATTTCTCACCCCCCCAACGATTCTCATCATTAACGCCCCCGCAACTGGTGTAGGGAGTCCAACACTCATATAAATATTAGGCTATCCATTAAATACATGTATTTTCTACATGGATACCAAGTTTCAAGTCAATCGGATGCATGGTTCAGCAGTTATAACGGAACATCCGTAAAAACCACTGTAGATTTATATATTAGTATAGATTATCAAAAATGGTACCTTCCGTAGGATTCGAACCTCGGTACAGACTCGCCACTACACCGGACAGCTCATCCGTAGTATTACTAAAGATGTTAACGATTGTTTGTCAGACTTCGCTTTGAGTGATAAAATCATTCGTTGTTACAAATATTTTTGTCTATTTATAATTTTATACTTCTATTATATTACCGTAGTATTTATGAGAAAAGTAAGGCCGGGCGAGTCTAGTTGAGTCCAGCCGAGTGACCAACAAAACTTCGGCGACTCAACTAACCCATAGACAGAGCCCACTGAGTTTCTCGCCGGATCTTCTCAGTGGGTCGCATTTCCGATCCGGTGGTAGATTCTGCGAAGCACTACTCTTGGTAGGGCCAGTGTTAGCAACACCTCCGGTTTGAGCCCCGATAGCTCACCTACACGCTAGGGTAACGCTGATATATCCTCTCAAGGCTATCAGCATAAGAAGGAGAAAAAAACTTCATAGTAGAACACAAAAAAAAAAACAATTTATAAGACAGAGGACAGACGCTGGACAGTAGAATCCGCGACCTAGCCTAACCTACTATCACGTATACCTATATACATACTAAATTATATACATTGTCAGCACCTAAACACGGGGGGTGAAATCTCCCTGCAGTCAGGGTCGACACGAAAAAGTTTTACCAATTAATAATTTCACCACTCATGTTTCGGAAACTTTTAATTCAATTAATTTTAAATTAGAAGTAATCGTGATCACGAATGCTTAAGGTGTTTGTTTGTTACATTCGGTATATTTTTTTGTCCGAAGATTATCTTCGCGCGTCGTTTGTCGAAAATTTGTTTTTGAAGGGTAATGAAAAAGGGAAGCTCTTTCACCGACCTGATGAAATTTCTCGGTAGACCGACGGTCCAAATCTTGTTGTTCGAAACTTCTATATATTCAAACTTTTTTTGGAGTAAACTAACCCATATACAGAGCCCACTGAGTTTCTCGCCGGATCTTTTCAGTGGGTCGCGTTTTCAAACCGATGGTAGGTTCTGCAAAGCACTGCTCTTGCTAGGGTCAGTGTTAGCAAAACCTCCGGTTTGAGCCCCGAGAGCTCACCTACACATTAGGGTAAAGCTGACATAGCTTTATATGGCAATCAGCAAAGGTACCAAAAAAAAGATCGTTAGCAAACTTCACTGTTAAATATCTTGTGTTCTATGGTGACTACCACCACATCACACCACATATGAAGTTAGTGTTGATTACCTTGCAATTGCTAGTGCTGCTCGAAGTCTGCGGTAAGTCGAGACTGAGCTTGAGCTGAGCTGCGTCAGTGCCGTGAATACTCCATGTAATGCAGAGCTGCTAAACCAGAGATGTATGACTCCTATTGATGAGCCAGTCGTGGGTTGCGATGGGCTGTTGCAGCGTGATGAGGCTGTGAAGATGTGTGCCGGAGGACCAGGAAGCGCGATGAGTCGGCTGCGAAGGACTTGTTCAGACTGCGATGCTGACTCGTTTCTACAAGTTAATTGTTTGATTGATTTACATATTAATTCAAGTTTCAATTTCAAACGTGCTTATAGGTTATAATAACAGTAGCCTGTCACCGAACTTAGTAACTTGAGCCACAAAGCATAAAAGCTTTAAAATGAATTGTTATATTCAATCAGCTAAGGTGTTTGGGACTGGAATAGAAAATTTGACTGAACTATACTGAGACCTTAGAACTTATTTCTCAAGGTGGGTGGCGCATTTGCGTTGTATATGTCTATGGGCTCCAGTAACCACTTAAAACCAGGTGGGCTGTGAGCTCGTCTACCCATCTAAGCAACAAAAAAAATATTAAACACACCCGTTTTATTGGAATAAGCCCCGCGCTACTTGTCGTCGTAATTTCGTGTCATAATAACCGAAACACACAAACAAACACCACGAACAAATATAAAGAAATATATATATATGTATAGAACATATTGTTTTATATAAAAACAGTTCTTAAATAGATCGTTGTCTATTTTCAAATAAAAATCATGTGGGATAAAATTTTACCATAATATCATCAAAAGCAAACGTGCCAACCCTAAGTGCGTCAGAGTCAACTGCTAGGGCGCGGGGCGTAGGCGGGCGGTTGGTTTCCTTATTGCATTATCCTTGCGTGGCCTTGGGGTGCAGTCATTGACCTTAAGAATAAAAAAAAACCTTATTATATTAAGGTCAAATAAACACTACTCTCGTCTCCTATGGCAATTAGATATAATTGAAATTAAAAATTACCTTTGTGCCAACTATAGCCGTGGTTCATGGCCTGAGACATAATATTTTGCCTGAAAAATAATAATATTTAACTGATTAATGGAGGGAAGACGTTGTCAGAACTTGAACCATGAACTTTCATTACGCTACTATTCCGCACAGAAGGGATGGGTTCAGACTGGGATTATTGTTATGTCAATGCATGCGATTCTTCGACCTCATTCTAACTAAAGATGGCCACCTGCCCATCCTGCATAAGACAGTAATATAAATATTAAATGTCGATAACAAAAAAATCCAAAATACAGATAACTACCCACATATGGTTTGTAGACTACTTACTGTCTGTGTGTATCTTTCGAATAGAAGCCAAATTGTTATTTTTCTTATTATATATAATAATTAACTATTTAATGGTGGGTTAATACCACGATATCCACATTTTATGAGTTTCGATATCTCATAGTTGTTGCAAGCGCCATGATCATGGGTCGACAGAATACTGCGGGTAGGATTAGATAGCTTTCAGCAGAGAAATCTATCTACCCTCGTTCTAGTCCATTATGGGTGTTACTACAGGAACACCACGACTTGCCTCGATTTTTCTTGTTTTTACTGCTTATTAACATAGTAGCAGTATATTACGGGTGATTTCTTTCTTCATACATTATCATATCACTGACAAGATCATGGGTCGACAGAATACTGCGGGTAGGATTAGATAGCTTTCAGCAGAGAAATCTATCTACCCTCGTTCTAGTCCATTATGGGTGTTACTACAGGAACACCACGACTTGCCTTGATTTTTCTTGTTTTATTGCCTATTAACATGTAGCAGTATATTACGGGTGATTTCTTTGTTCATACATTATCATATCACTGACAATCGGTGGGGCACAAAAGTACTGGAGTGGAGACCTCGTACTGGACGTCGTAACGCGGGCAGCCAGCCAACGACGTGGACCGATGACCTGGTCAAAGTGTTTGGTAGAGACTGGATGAGAACGGCAAAAGACCACAGAGAATGGGGTGCTTTCGAAGAGACCTACACTCAGCATTCTGAAGACACGGGTTGAAGAAGACATTATCATAGTATATTTCCTTAGGTCATTTTGGCCATGCTCCTGTTTGGCGAAAATGACAAAGATAAGACCGCCAAAGAGCGGGTGACATTGCTCGGTAGACGGCCAGAATCATCACCACCACAACGACAATGGACGTTCCAACAATCCTGTGTTTGTGCTTGCCGCAAAATCCTCATCTTCTCACTAGCCCTTGTAGCCTTTTCGACAATATTCTCTATTCACTACTATTTATAATCTTGCCAGGAGTTAACGTGGAAATTTGGAATTTCATTAAAAATACCCCTCATTCACTACAAATAGGGGGAAGGGTGGTGCCACCCCTTCATTGATGCTCATCGCACCCTGGTGGGTGTTCACCCCCCCTAGCATAGTACATACCATGTGCTGTACAGGAAATAACAAGTTAGATGGTAACCTTGGTGATTTGCGTAGGTCGGGATCGAATATATAAGTATATGTACCAACGTAAATTTTATTTAGTAAATTACAATATTGCCTTATTTTCAAGAGTAGGCTAGTATGATATCGAACCCACTTATTAAGTTAACAAAAATAAGCACGAACTTAAATTGTAATCTTCCTATGAATATTATAATTGCGTCCTTGAGGAATTCGAGAATAGAGTCGCTTTTTCCACGTGCTATAATAATATTATGATAATTAAATACAGTATAATTGAAATGTAATCGTGTTGTTTATACTAATAACGAAATGTTTTACTCTTTTTTTTTTTCTGCCTAAGCTGATAGCCTTGAGAGGCTATATCAGCGGAACCTTAACTAGTGGGTGATCTCACGGGGCTCAAACCTGACGACGCTGCTAACACGAACCCTAGCAAGAGCCGTGCTTCGCAGAATCTACCACCGGATCGGAAACGCGACCCACTGAGAAGATCCGGCGAGAAACTCAGCGGGCTGTGTCTGAGGGTTAATTTACTCGTCGAGCCCTTTGTCGCAAGCGACGGGTTCGACGAGAGCGATGACCGGGATGTTTTACGTTGAGGTGGCTGTGAAAGTGACTACAATAAGCAAAATAAATTGTCTTCGTAGTGCCCGTAATTGGTTAGAGCTCTAGCTTAGACGCACAGGCCCGCCGCCGTCGAGCGGGGGCCAGGGAGGCGGATATCGCCCAAGCCCTGGCCCTCTAAGTGTTTCGGTCGGCCTGGGGACCGGCGAAGGGGGCCTAAGAAGACGAAGTGCAAGCTGCTCTGCACGCGTTTTATGCATGAGCATCCGGGTGATGGAAGGCCGGCTATCCTCAACCCACGCTGGTTCTGACCCAGCGGGGTATTCCGTAGGATAGACCATTCTAACCGGCGCCATCTAGGCGGGCTTCGGATAGCCTGCCGACCGAGAGGGCTGGTGGTCGTGGCGCCGACGACCGCCAGTCCGGCGTCCCGAGGGGGAGGGTGATGGGAGAGATGTGCTCCGCACTAAACGCTTCACTTTCCCCCCTTTGCCTTTTCATGAGTTTTGTCTCATGCGAGGTTTGGACGTTGGTTGTTGAGAGACAGGAGGTTTTAGTCGGTTCGACTCCGACATGCCCCGCCCTCCATCCCCAGTGAAGGGCGGAAGTCCGGCGATTTCCTCCTGACAAAAAAAAAAAAAAAGCTCTAGCTTGGGATCGTTGAATCTAGGATATTTATTCATTAATATGTTTTGTTGATTTCAGGCCTGGTATGGACAAGGAGGGCGGCGAGGGTGCCGAGCCGGGGAAGGGGCCCGATGGTCTGCTTGACGCCGCTGGTCTCTTTGGTGGTAAGGCGCATAGATAACACACATAAATTAGTTATAGATAAGCAACTCAATCACTTTATTTATTTATTTTTTAAATGGGTGGACGAGCTCACAGCTCACCTGGTTTTAAGTGGTTACTGGAGCCCATAGACATTTACAACGCAACATAAGTTCTAAGGTCTCAGTATAGTTACAACGGCTGCCCCACCCTTCAAGCCGAAACGCATTACTGCTTTTCGGCAGAAATAGGCGGGGTGGTGGTACCTACCCGTGCGGACTCACAAGAGGTCCTACCACCAATAAAAATGACACTTAACAAAAATGTTTACGGGCGTCGACCACTAGATGGTTTCGCTTCGATTAGTTTCTCATTGCTCCTGTAAATGGCAGTAACATATTACCTATCCTATATTTTATTTTCAATTAAAGATTTTGTGATTTTTCAGAAACCACAAATCGATAAAATTTAATCAATTTGTCTATAAAAAATAAATTGTATGATTTGTTTTTATTTTCTCTGTTTAGTTATGCAATGATTAAATGCCTTAACTTTAACAACATAATATAAGTTTAGGGGCATCCGCTACAAGATGTCGCTAGTTTCAATACAAAAAAAATCTTTTTTTTATTTATATTTATTTATTTATTTATTTATTTAATACAAGGAGAACCAACAGCCAACTAACAAAGTATAATAATATAACAAATAATAGAAACAAAAAGCCAATTAAAGGTTCTCGCCAATATAAACAAATTAAAAACACAAGAGAAACAAAAGCATAGAAACAAAAAAAAAAATTAAAAACAATCAGCAAGCAAGAAACAACATAAGGAATGGAGGAAAACACCAGACTAATTTAAATGTACACTTATGTATAAATGTCACAAATTAATTAAAAACTGTTGTGCTACACATCACCGGCACATGGCCCCGCACCCTCTGCCCCCTCGTCGCCCACGAAAAATCGGGCACTAAGCTGACGTCTANATAAGGAATGGAGGAAAACACCAGACTAATTTAAATGTACACTTATGTATAAATGTCACAAATTAATTAAAAACTGTTGTGCTACACATCACCGGCACATGGCCCCGCACCCTCTGCCCCCTCGTCGCCCACGAAAAATCGGGCACTAAGCTGACGTCTAAGTCCTGTGATAGAGGAATAAAATGGGTCAATATCTAAGAACCTGCCAATCTTCTTAAAGTATCGCACTTTCAGATCCCGGGTAAGGCGCTCTATCTAAACAATATGTTCACGCTTTTAATCTTACTAGTGGTCGCGTGGTAGTCGAAATTATTATAAGTTTGAACATTATCATGGTTCTATTGTCAAATACTACTTCTATAATGACAGATTCCGCCAAGGTTACACTATAGACAAATGATATTAAAGACAAACAACATTAATCTATTCTCAATTTGACCACAGATTTAGACAATAAACAAAAGAGTATATATGCGTGCGTGTGTGTCAAATACACGGTAGTGTGTGTCATGTTTTTATTTTTATTTAATGTATTTTTTATGCATAATTTAAAAAAAAATATTAGCATTCTACACTCCTCTATATTCTCTATAAGTGTGGGAAACTTAACTTAATTTTTTTTTTTGTTGCCCTTGTAGGCATACGAGCATACGGCCCACCTGATGGTGAGTGGTTACCGTCGCCCATGGACTTCAGCAATGCCAGGAGCAGAGCCAAGTCCCTGCCTACCGCTTAATACAAGCCTCGTTTGAAGAAGGACATGTCATAGCGCCAAATTAAATAGGCCAAACTGTAAATTGTGTTTCGGTGTTTAGCTTATTAAAAAAAAAATGTTTTTGAATAGTCTCCTTGAAATTCGTATTTATAAATAAGCACAACACACAACAAAAAAAGGCTATTCGTTATACCGCCTGCGATGTGTACTTGCCAGTCAGTCACGGTACTACTGTTTTTACGTAAATATAAAATAATAATATGTTAATTAATAATGAATTATTTTACGTTCACCGAACGAAGAGCGCTGTTCAGACGAGTAACAAGATGTTTTATGTTGACGCCGGTGAAAGTGACTACAGTAACCGAGATATATACATAATTTTATTGCAAAAGCGGTAAATGCGACGAATACGCCATTTTCACGATAATTGTTTTCGGAGGTAAAGGTCAAAGGTCTTGTGGCAAGTGGCTGGTCTCGTTTGTGAACTGTACCTCTGCACTACTTAATCTTCAGGTGACGGTTCGAGATGATCCGGACTTCCTATTTTTTAAGATTTCATGGCTTAGCAACGAGACCTTTAAGCCAAGCCACTTCGATAAAGCGGCACGACACGAGAACCCTCTCATCGTGGCCGCCGGTAACTACATTCCCGATCCTGCGGACAGAATGGAAAGCAGTCGACGTCGCCCAAAACACGTCATCTCGGATCCTCCCGATCCACTAACGGTGCTTCTAGGTACTTCAAGCACCGGTCACCGTTCTCGTCGAACCCGTCGCTTGCGACNTCTCGGATCCTCCCGATCCACTAACGGTGCTTCTAGGTACTTCAAGCACCGGTCACCGTTCTCGTCGAACCCGTCGCTTGCGACGAAGGGCTCGACGAGTAAATTAACTCTCAGACACAGCCCACTGAGTTTCTCGCCGGATCTTCTCAGTGGGTCGCGTTTCCGATCCGGTGGTAGATTCTGCGAAGCACTGCTCTTGCTAGGGTTCGTGTTAGCAACGTCGTCAGGTTTGAGCCCCGTGAGCTCACCTACTAGCCACGGTTACGCTGAAATAGCCTCTCAAGGCTATCAGCTTAGGTAGGAAAAAAGAAAAATTAAGCCAAGTCGTATGTTTTCTTCTTATAAGCAGTTGTAATATGAAAAATGATACGAAGCGAAATGACGACGACGAAAAGACGATGTTGACTAATCTAAGACTAAATATTATTTTATTTTTTTAAGATTTCATGGCCTAGTAACGAGACCTTTCAGCCAAGTTTTATATTTTCTTTTTGTTACTGTTATCATATGGAAAAATGACATGAAGCGAAATGAGATGATGACGCCTAATCTGAGACTTTAATCGGGCAAAACAATATTCACAACTTCGCTTCTCGAGTTCCAGCGAAGAAGTCTCTCCTTTTTATCGTCGTATCTCTTGCTAAAGAAGCAGATAAGAAACACTGCGCTCATATGCAGTACTCTCTCAGAGATCTCTTTGCCACGTACCATAGAACTTTGGAACGACTTACCCTTCAGTGTTTCCTGTGTGCTTAGTGCGAGTTTATTAACGTTCTCGTAAAAGTTAAGCCAATTTTGTATGCAATTGGAACAGCGCCCCTAGCCGAAAACGTACGTAAAATATCCCATTTTACCCCACTTTTACTCTATCGAGAACCTTAAAACACTCGTCCTAAGCACACTGAGCGCTATGACATGTTCTTCAAACGATGGTCAGTGGTAATCACGTATGGAGCCGTATGTTCGTCAGTCCAAAAAAAAGCAACAAGGAAATAACTTCTACAATGATTTGAGATGCAAAAATTTGGTCGTCTCGTCATCATAATCGGTTGCTCTGAGCAGAGCAGTCGTGTTCATGTGGAATTTTTGCTTATTAAAGCCTCGACAGATGCTTTCCATAGTTTGCGAACCGAGACCCGGCGCACGCACTCGTTAAGTGGGGTTTCAGTAAGGTTTTTCATTTGATCAGTCCGGCCCATGGTCGTCTAATTGGTTTTAAATAACGCTTTAGGAGTTGTATTGGCGGTTCACGTAGCAACAGTACATATAGATCTATGTCTTTTTTTTACTGCTTAGATGGATGGACGAGCTCACAGCCCAACTGGTGTTAAGTGGTTACTGGAGCCCATAGACATCTACAACGTAAATGCGCCACCCACCTTGAGATATAAGTTCTAAGGTCTCAAGTATAGTTACAACGGCTGCCCCCACCCTTCAAACCGAAACGCATTACTGCTTCACGGCAGTAATAGGCGGGGTGGTGGTACCTACCCGCGCGTACTCACAAGAGGTCCTACCACCAGTAATTACGCAAATTATAATTTTGCGGGTTTAATTTTTATTACACGATGCTATTCCTTCACCGTGGAAGTCAATCGTGAACAATTGTTGAGTACGTATTTCATTAGAAAAAGTGGCACCCGTCTGAGATTCGAACACCGGTGCATCGTTCAACGCGAATACACCAGACGTCTTATCCTTTAGGCCACGACGACTTCACTGTCTGGTGTTCGTTAACGCAGACAAAGTTCCTTTTAGTTCGAAAAATCCTTACGTCAAGGTTTAATAATGTTTCGTAAATGTATGCGTGATTTTAATTAGGAATGAGCAAACCCTGAGTTACTTGCAGATTTTAAAATACAGCTTATAAGCTTCCCGTGAAAACGTAGTTATATAAAACAAAGGTTTTGATTTTGAATATTGCACGACCCGAGAAGATATCTATATCAGTAAAAGTAAAGTTTAACATTATTATTGACGGCACGTTTTTTTTTCTGTATACAATTTGATTTCACAAAACGATTTGAATAAATAAAACTTCAGCTTAGATTTTAAATTGATATCTAAATCTACCAAGTTTATTTAAAAAAATTTAGATTGCTATCGAAATTTTAAAGGATGTAAATTTTGCAATGATTTAATTTGCAAGATCACATTACATTTCAATGTTATATTAACTAAGTAATTTTTTTTATCATTTTATGTTCTACTTAGCGAATGAAAAAGAATATTAAATCACACATTAAGATACCAATTAAATCTAATATTAATGTTTAAAAGTATAATGAACAGTTACCGTTAAAAGCAATCATGTCTAGACAATCACCTAAGGAAGGAAGAAGTTTGTTAGACAAAATTAAACCGGCAACAATTATGTACTATTATTCATTATCTCTTTTTTTTCCTACCTATTCTAGAAACCTCGAGGGGTTATTCTAGATTAGCCGAGATAGTAGGTGAGCTCACGGGGCTCAAACCTGACGACGTTGCTATCACGAACCCTAGCAAGAGCCATGCTTTGCAGAATCTACCACCGTATCGGAAACGCGACCCACTGAGAAGATCCGGCGAGAAACTCAGTGGGCTGTGTCTGGGTTAATTTACTCGCCGAGCCCTTCGTCGCAAGCGACGGGTTCGACCAGAACGATAACCGGAGTCATCATCATCGTTATTATATTACAGCGTCATAAGTCGTCGTGGCCTAAAGGATAAGACGTCCGGTGCATTCGTATCTAGCGATGCAAGATACCAATCTTTAGCCTCAGCCTGGTCCAGTATGTCTATCCAAGTCTATTCATGGCTTTCTCCTTCCAGTTTTTGACGCCAATTTAAGTTCCTCCTCTACTCCACCAAACCCTCGGAGTAATATACTGTTAAATGCGTACCACAAAGAGGTGACGTTAATATATATTGTATATATAAATCGCACTACCTTGCACAATAATATGGCTCCTACAATATAACTGTACAAGTTTCTACTTATTTTGTATTTACTTGCATATTTTTAGTATTTATTTGTATTTAATCGTATGTAAGTCTATCTTAAATTGTATTTATTTTTCACATGTGTATATAAGTATATATTTTTATGTAAGTTTATTATGATATAGCACCGTCCAGTTCGCTTATTCCTGTCCCTGCAAGGTTGCCTGGAAGAGATCGCTTTCAGCGATAAGGCCGCCAATTTATGTCACCGACTATTATTTGTTTTATTTGCTCACTCTGTACATATGGTGTTAAATAAAGTGTTATTATTATTATTATATATATTTATATTGCCTTTATAGGCAGACGAGCATACGCCCCACTTGATGGTGAGTGGCTACCATCGCCCATGGACTTCAGCAATGCCAGGGGCAGAGCCAAGCCGCTGCCTACAAAACTTTTTCCCATACTTATTCGCTGGTAGCCTATGAGGCTATTACAGCTAAGCTGTTACTACGAGTATTACGTAATCGTATGCTCAATGGTATAATATAGACGCGGAAACGATAAGTTCGTCCGCAGGTGACATTACTCGAGATGTTTCTACGCATCGTTTTATTATGAGTATATCGGAAACTATAAATAAATAACTTTCTAAACGCGACGGAAACGTTGAGTAAGATAAATGCGCATACGTGTGAGTAATTTACGCGCTTGTTAATGCTCCGTATGGTAATGCATCACGAATTGTATTATTTGTGAATTGGAATTAATTAGATGTATATAGTCAAACCCGGCAAGGTTTGCTAGTCGATATTTGGTTTGATTTTGATGAAATGACTACCAAACTACACAGGATTACGTGCTAAGCGAATCTGAAGATTACATCGAAATCTAAAGTTATTTGGTATATAAAGAACTAGCTTTTGCCCGCGACTGCGTCCGAGTGGAATAGTTCACAAATAAACCTTTATTTTACAAATTTGGTTAGCATAAAAAACGTTATAGTAAGCTAACCTTAACATATAGACATATGCTGTCGCGGACTTTTTATAGAACTTTTAAAGGGGAACATTTCTGTGATACATTAATTTAGCGAAACTTTAACCGTTTTTGCAGCGCACGCAGCGGAAGCTCTCAAAAGGAAAAAAAAAACGATTTTGAAACATTCTTTATTGGTGCTCCGGTTGTATTGGTCTTAGCGTGATGTTATATAGCCTATAGCCTTCGTCAATAAATGGGCTATCTAACACTGAAAGAATTTTTCAAATCGGACCAGTAGTTCCTGAGATTAGCGCGTTCAAGCAAACTCTTCAGCTTTAGAATATTAAAATAAGTATAGAATACACCGAACTAGGAAACATACTCACGCCGACTTTATATACAATACATACATAGATTTAAAACATTTGCGTGTTGTTTGATTATTTTCATTATGCACGTATTTAACACGGATATTGAAACTGAATGAGGTTACGAAAATGCAAAATCGATATTACGTTCAATATTATATGACCGATAATATTTTAAGTATAGGGAGTAAATAGAAAAGCGGTTTGTGGAAACATCTGTATCAGATTTAAAAAGTTATAAGCACCAAATAAATTGGGTCGACAATCCTAATTCCATTTTCCTATTGCACTTTTGTAAATCAACCTTATATTTCAACATTGGATGCAGAATTTATATTGTGTTTTGAAATCGCTCTAGTGACCTGTGTACTTAGTGTGAGATTTTTTACTTTTCGATCGCGTAAAAACTAACTCTATGGAATTAGAACAGCGCCCCTAGCGGCAAACGAAGGTGGCGACCTTTGATATACATAAACAGATAAATGCACGCATAAAACTCCACTTCGATAAAGCGGCACGACACTAGAACCCTCTCATCGTGGCCGCCGGTAACTACACTCCCGATCCTGCGGACAGAATGGAAAGCAGTCGCCGTCGCCCCAAACACGTCACTTCGGATCCTCCCGATCCACTAACGGTGCTTTTAGGTACCTCAAGCACCGGTCATCGTTCTCGTCGAAACCGTCTCTTGCGGCGAAGGGCTCGGCGAGTAAATTAGCCCTCAGACACAGCCCACTGAGTTTCTCGCCGGATCTTCTCAGTGGGTCGCGTTTCCGATCCGGTGGTAGATTCTGCGAAGCACGGCTCTTGCTAGGGTTCGTGTTAGCAACGTCGTCAGGTTTGATCCCCGTGAGCTCACCTACTAGTTACGGCGACGCTGATATAGCCTCTCAAGGTTATCTATCAGCTTATGTAGGAAAAAAAACCTAAAACATACGTCTAACGGTTATTATACTCGTAAATATATCGATCATTCGACATGACCGTTTCCCGGAATCGAAACTCGTCATAAAATGAACCATCCGCGCAACTTAAAAATGAAGTTAAAGTCTTGATTTTATCGTATCACGGCCCACCCTTAAAATCGGACCGCATGATTGCCTCGTGCCAAACAGACAAGGTACCGAATCGAGCGGCCAATATGATATGAGAACAAGTTTTTTTATTTTATTTTTATTGCTTAGGTGAGTGGACGAGCTCACAGCCCACCTGGTGTTAAGTGGTTACTGGAGCCCATAGACATCTACAACGTAAATGCCACCACCCACCTTGAGATATAAGTTCTAAGGTCTTGTTTGTTGAGTAGAGTACGTATTTCATTCGAAAAATTGGTACCCGCCTGGGATTCACCGTACGTCTTATCCTTTAAGCCACGACGACTTAAACATACTTTTATAACATAGTAGTATAACATAGTAATGAACAATAGAGCTACTGTACATTCATCTGGTAATGTAAGCCAAATAATTGTCACATATCAACGGCGGAGTAGTGTCTGAATGTCAATAATAATTGGCTTTGTGAATATATATCATACGTTTATTCTATTAAAGTCTGTTTTTGTGCGTTTTAAAATTGTTATGCGTTGCTATTTGGATTGATCTCGGTTTCCGGTCGCGCTAATAACTGCGCCCGCGTCTTTGTCCGGAGCCGCTGACATATTGTCGTTACGAGTGCGTGAATGTGTTCCCTGTAGGGCTGTCGAGATTCATTTTAATTTTTATTAATTAACTAGCTGACCCGGTCGACTTCGCAGTGCCTCAATCGATAAATGAAAGAAAACAAAATGAATCCGTCCGACCTGGGGGGTACACGTCAAAGGAAAACCAAAATTGTTTGTTTTTATATAATTCCGAGCATTTTCATATTTATCTACCTTTTAAACCTTCTCTGGACTTCCATTGCCAAATCGGTTCAGCCGTTCTCGAGTTTTAGCGAGACTAACGAACAGCAATTCATTTTTATATATATGTATATAGATTTTGTTATTGTGAAAATTTATTTTGCGTATAATGAATCGTGAAAGTATTCTTTATTTACCCAATCGTTGATAGCCTAGTGAGTGAATTCGATAACACTACCCTTAGGAAGAGCAGTGCTTCGCTGAATTCACCTCCGTATCGGAATCGCGTTTCGACAAAATCCCGCGAGAAATTCACCTGGTTGAGAGTTGTTTCTATGGGCTTAATTAGTAATGCCAAAAAATACCTTTCCACAAAATTATTTGTAATAATAATAAGTCAAAGTCATCAAGGACTAGGCGATAAGACGCCCGGTGCATTCGTATCGAACGATGCGATAGTGTCGGTGTTCAAATCCCGCAGTTACCAATTTTTTCGACTGAAATACATATGCTCCTGTTCATGAATGACTTCTACTATAAAAGAATAACATCGTACTAAAAAATCAAAACAAACTGCGTAATTACTGTACAATTGAGAAATACCTTAGGGTGGGTTGCGTCACCCACGCCTATTGACATCGATAATGACTTAATATGAGGAGGGCCGTAAGCTCGTTCACTCATATCAGTATTAAAAAAATATATCAAAGTGAAAAAGGGATTACTCATTCACTAATCAGAAATCCAATAGATAATCGCGAGCTTATTAATAAATGCAGTTGTTATCTTGCTTTCATGGTGCTGTGTCTCTTTGCAGCGGACTGTCAATGACAGAGACAACGACAAATCGCCTTTCATATGTCGTTGTAAAAACACCGCAAATATATTTCCAATTTGCTCTTTTTTTATCGCTTAGATGGGTGGACGAGCTCACAGCCCACCTGGTTGTTAAGTGGTTACTGGAGCCCATAGACATCTACAACGTAAATGCGCCACCCACCTTGAGATATAAGTTTTAAGGTCTCAAGTATAGTTACAACGGCTGCCCCGTCCTTCAAACCGAAACGCATTACTGCTTCACGGCAGAAATAGTCCGGGCGGTGGTACCTACCCGCGCGGACCCACAAGAGGTCCTATCACCAGTAATTACGCAATTTATAATTTTGCGGGTTTGATTTTTATTACACGACGTTATTCCTTCACCGTGGAAGTCAATTGTGAACATTTGTTAAGTACATCATAGTTTGTAAGTCAAAAAAATAAGCGTGTTAATTAATATCAACGGTCACTCCTGTCATTAAAACGTAAATGTATTGTTAACAGGTTGCCTACGGTGAAATGGCCAAGTGCTCAGTGTGCAACCCGCGATTTCGAGAATGAATGATGTGCATATAACCATTGAGCTATATGAGTCGTCTATTATCAAAGGTGGCAATCTGTGCATTTGGACAAAAAAATGTTATTGATATGTCAATACAGATTGATTTGAATATAATCGTCTCCTTCAAAGAATACGGTTCAAAACCTGCATTAAATAAAGGTTAATACTTAACCTGTTATTTATCTAAGATGTCGCCCAGAAGAGTTTTGTGACTGCCAATGGAATACAAAGTCAATAATTCGTTTTTCTGATTTACCAATAATTGTCCAAAAGTCACATTGCCGGCTTTGATAATAGTCTACTCATATGTGTGTTGAATGTTTTGATTTATCACCTCCGAGACGATCCTAACTTTAAATAAATATTGTTTGACAACCCTGCGCTTTCATGATCCCATGCCGTATAAGTAAACTCGTCCGAGGTTACTGCCCCCGCGCCCATCGCTCCGACAAACACCATGTCGTCACCATAATTCTTATGTCTTTAAGTAAAGGTTGAAATTCTTATGACAGTCAAAAAGCTGACCTAAAGGAAACATGCAATATACTATTAATAAAGTTCTTATCGATTAGCAATAAGGGTAATTTTCGTTTGAATGGATTGTAAGGTTTAACTTAAATCTTTGTTTCCTCACTACTATAGGATATTGTTTTATATTGGCCAAGCCTAATGGAGTAGATTTATATGGGCCGGACAATTATATCATTACGACTCCCGCCTTATAGGGTAGATAGACTTGTTTCTATATTTGTTGTTTGATTTCTCTTAATCGCATGTTTGGTGATATTATAGTCTTGTGTTTCCGAGAATGTTTTGAGCAAACGCGATAACCAGAGTTTCGCTCGCCAAAAAATATTGTTTTATTATACATGCCTACTTAAAAGAATAGCTACATGTATAATATAATATCTTTTACTCTTACAACTCGCGCATGTTCAAGGAAAAGTGTCAATTTTTCTAAAGTGTTACGTAATTTTACCAATACTCATAATAATAAAACAGTTTCCCGAGAGAAAGATGGTTTTAGATATAAAAGGTAGCGTGTGTCAAACCGTTGTCTTGTTTCGACATGAAAGAAAAAAAAACAAACAAACAAACAAACAAATTTATAATATTAGTATGGATGAAGAAACATGCGTTTATAGTTTAAAGAGTTTAAGATAGATATATGTAGTTGAAAATTCTCAGGTCTCGAAGCGTCCAGTGGAATTCAAGTTGTGATGTCTATTTGCTATCTCTACTTAGCATAACATCGGATGTTAGTCTATCCATATACTTAAACAAATAAATAATAGTTTAAAAAAACTAACAAAATACGCTTTTATAGAAAATCCAACTAAAGAATTGAAAATAAATTTTAATAAATTTGAATTAAAAATAGTGTAAGAAAAAATTATTTTATTGTAAAAAGGCGTGGGGTGCTTTTCAGGATATTACCAAAATAACATTTCTACTCATATCTGTTCATAAAATATTTAACTACTGATACCATGCACCTCACGCTTTTTTTTTACAATAAAAAGCAGGGACTTTGGTTCCCTCTGTATTTTGTACCATATGTTCCATGGGAAGTGCTCTGAGGAATTGTTCGAGATGATACTGGCATCTCGTTTTTACCATCGCACCGCCCGCGACCGGAGTAGAGTTCATCCATACTACCTGGAGCCAGTGCGGTCATCCACAGTGCGTTTGCAGAGGTCTTTTTTGCCACGTACCATCTGGCTATGGAATGAACTCCCCTCCACGGTGTTTCCCAAGCGCTATGACATGTCAAACGAGGCTTGTGGAGAGTATTAAGCGATAGGCAGCGGCTTGGCTCTGCTCCTGGCATTGCTGAAGTCCATGGGCGACGGTAACCACTCACCATCAGGTGGGCCGTATGCTCGTCTGCCTAGAAGGGCAATAAAAATTTTTTTTTTCTTTAAATTTCTAGTTAATCCGACGTTTTGAAGGGGTTCAAAATCATGTTCAAAGATTCCGTTACAAACGTACATACGTCTGAAGCTAATAAAAGCGTATTAAAAAAACAGGGATTGATCAATGTTAAATGCCGCGAAAGGCACTGTCCACTCTTGTTAATGGTCAATGAGTCGAAAACGGCTTCGTATTGAGGTGACTCACACAATGGCGTAATGTTTGTTTTTTGTCTCACGAAATATACTTTTTAACTTACGTTAAAAAGTATATTTCGTTATTCGTATATTACGTTTTATTCCTAAAACTGTAACATTAAAAAACAAAACCGTGTTCAGCGAGTGGGCCACCACCGGAGTGTACAAGAGTAGAAAAAAGTTATATGATCTGTACTCTGAAAAAGCTTATAATAATGATGAAACATTTCATCAATATGTCAGGAACTATTCAAAACTATTTAGAAAAGTTTGTTTAGCGGCAAAATCTTTACATTNTTAATAAAAAGATAATACGCGGTTTCCGTTCGCTTATGTGTTTGGTGGGAGGTCGTGTGGATATGAGATTATACGGTAATGAATGTTTTTATTTATTGCATAAATGAGTGGACGAGCTCACAGCCCACCCGGTGTTAAGTGGTTACTGGAGCCCATAGACATCTAGAACGTAAATGCGCCACCCATCTTGAGATATAAGTTCTAAGGTCTTAGTATAGTTACAACGGCTGCCCCACCCTTCAAACCGAAACGCATTACTGCTTCACGGCAGAAATAGGCAGGGCGGTGGTACCTACCCTTGCGGACTCACAAGAGGTCCTACCACCAGTAAAATCCTTGCATCGTATCCAATACTGAGGGTCGTGACCTTTATGTATGTTAAATATATAATAATGAAGCGTCAGGTAGTGACTTGGCTGTGCCCCTGGTATTGTCGATGTCAATGAGTGACAGTAGCTGCTCACTATCAGGTGGGCGGTCTGTTTACCGTAAGTTTTGTGTAGTCGGTGTGGTGGAGCTCGATGGGGTTTAGTCGGTAAAAAAATAGTCGGTTCTATGGAGCAAGTGCCTCGCGCGCCTACTTCAAGGCGTTGTCTATTGTGAGAAATTGGGGGAGGTAGAGGAGACCTCGGTCCTTCTCTTCTCCCCTTCTTCCTCTCAGGAGGCGCCGGAGTCCGACATAATCCGGTCCGTTACCCCCCTCGACCGGGTATATGCAAATGGATTATCCAGCGTTAAAAAAAAGGTGGGCGGTCTGTTTGTCACTCATTCACTCACTCACATCTCACTGATAACTATTAAAACCACAAATTTATTATAAAAAAAAGAACATAATATTCCTAACCTAAAAGTACATGTTATTATCCGCAACATGCTTCGTCAGATTACAGAAATAGAGTTATCAGCAACATGCTTCTTCAAAAAGTACATTACTTACTTTCAGCTACAAGCGTCGTCACTCACTTTCTCATTCACTCACTCATTCACCAACTCACTCATTCACTCACGGTCTGTCACAGGGTAAATAAGACGATGCGTTTTCTTTTCAGCGTACTGGGGCAGGGATGGGAGTGCCGGCGGGGCGGCGGCGCAGGCCCAGGCTCAAGCGCAGGCCGCGCTCTTCGGCTTCGGGTCCCGGTACCCGCCGCCGACGACGCTCGGGGTCGCCGCCAACCAGGCCGCCTCGCTCGGCCTGCATCCGGCCGCAAGTCAGTACCCGATATCTGTAAATTAACATATGTGGATGGTGAATTAAAAATAATAAATAAGTAATAGTTTATAAAAAACAAAAAAAAAACGCTTTTATAGAAAATCCAACCAAAAAAATAGTAAATAAATTTTAATTAACAATAATGTAAGAAAAAATGATTTTATTGTAAAAAAACGTTTGGTTTGCATGGTATCAGTAGTTATAAATATTTTATGAACAGATATATGAGTAAAAGGTTTATTTTGATAATATCCTGAAAAGCACCCTTACACTATTTTTAATTCAAATTTATTTTCTATTTCTTAGTTGGATCTTCTATAAAAGCGTATTTTGTTAGTTTTTTTAAATTAATATTTATTTTTCATTTATTAGTAGAATTTTTATTTTTTATTTATTATTGAAGTTTCATCGGTCCTTATTAAGTACACCAAATTTCGAGTTAATCCGACGTTTTGAAGGGGGTCAAAATCATGTTCAAAGATTCTGTTACATTCTAACATACATACGTCTGAAGCTAATAAAAGCGTATTAAAAAGGCAATCTCCAACGGTAGGCAGCGGCTTGGCTCTATCCCTGGCATTGCTGAAGTCCATGGGCGATGGTAACCACCCACCATGAGGTGGGCAGCACGCTCGTCAATAAAAAAGTGATTTAATTGACACAGCGTTCACAAATCTAGCAATCTAATCCATATAGCTAGTCGTCAGAATAAATAAAAAAAAGACTATTATATCCTAATAATCAACGATCATAAGGTACACACACTAAGACTTCGAATTTAGTCCAGCTATAAGTTCTGTTACAGATGAAAATGCATTTTTTTTAAATGAAGTATTGTAATATTATTAAAATATATATATGCCTACATATTTATTAAAGTCTCCGCAATACATAAAAAATAAAATCGATTCGAAATGGCCACCTTTGGCTTTTATACAGGCCTTTAATCTGTTTGACCACGAACCTATGGACTTACGCACTGTTTCCAAGGGGAATTTCTCCACTGCTTGCTCCAAAGATTTTTTGAGAGATTTGAATGTCACCGTGTCATTTAGAGCAGGCCGTGTCCTCTAAAACTGACCACAATTTGAAGTCTAAAGGTTTGAGGTCTGGGCTAGACGAGGGCCAGTCTTCAGCTCTTATAAACGGTTTCAAGCCGGAACGTTGGTTTCAAGCCGGACTTAGGTAGTTCGTGCCTTGTGACCAGGTACGGAGTCCCTTACCATTTCACAAAAATGTAATTTGGTGACTCATTGATAAGACCCGCCCCATCATACCATCACTGACCCTTACTGACCCCGACTTAAAAATAATTTACCAAATTCAAAGGTTCCAAACTCAAAGGATTAAAAAAAAGAGAAAAGTGTTTTATGTAACAGTATTTATGGCCAGATTAGTTATGTACTTATAAATAAGTAAAATATATATGAAATATGTATATTATCTGCCCAGGCGCAGCGTGGTGGTCGATGGCTTCACACCTAGCGGCCCAGGACTATCTCGCTCGTCTCCAAGCCTCAGGCCTGAACTTCCCACCGCTGGGCGATCCCTATGCCGCACTATCAGCTTTATCTGGAAGCGGAATGAAGCAGAACAAGCCAGTCAAGCCACCTGGAAGATCTGAGAGGTAATCCGATTCTTGAAAGTTACAATAGACAACCCAGGGTAATAATAAAAATCAAACCCGCAAAATTATAGTTTGCGTAATTACGGGTGGTAGGACCTCTTGTGAGTCCGCGCGGGTGGGTACCACCACCCTGTTATTTCTGCCGTGAAGCAGTAATGCGTTTCGGTTTGAAGGGCGGGGCAGCCGTTGTGACTGTACTGAGATCTTAGAACGTATATCTCAAGGTGGGTGGCGCATTTACGTTGTAGATGTCTATGGGCTCCAGTAACCACTTAACACCAGGCGGGCTGTGAGCTCGTCCACCCATCTAAGCAATAAAAAAAAGGGTCAATCCAATACCTTGGCAGTAGAAGGGTTCATTGTTGTCTATCATATCTTTGAACTGACTAACAAATCTTTGTGCCCACAACTGACTTGGATTTGACTAATAACTTAGGAAAAGTAGATTGATCAGTTACAAATGGACAGACTTGAGATGACCGCAAAGTCTTGTAAGGTGACATAATTGAGAATATTTGGGTACAAGCTCACAACACACAAGGGTAGCATACAAGGCGATAAAGGACTTAACACCGGATAAAAGACGTTTTTAAAGTACAATACCAGGATACTGCGAACGCTTTTATGGCTAGTAGGAGCGTATTTTGAATGTGCGTCCCATAGACACAGCCTACAAAGTTTCTCGCCGGATCTTCTCAGTGGGTTGCGATTCCGATCCGGTGGTAGATTCTGCTGCTATTGCTAGGGCTAGTGTTAGCAAATTCTCTCAGGTTGACCCCGTGAGCTTACCTACCCGTCCGCAACTAGAATAGCCCCTAAGACTATCAGCAAATGATAGGGAAATATAAATGTCCAAGTTTAGGTACCATCGTCACGTCAGTTTCTTTCTGGCGTTCTGGTTTTAACGATGGAACAATTTTAATTAGAACATAATTGAGACCTCAACGTGCTGTCTCAAGGGAGGCCGCGGCATTCGCTGTGTGAAGCTACAGGCTTAACCACTTAAATGGGCTGTGAGTTCGTTACTTGTCTAAAAAATAACATATTTCACTCCATTAAAATTAATTTGATTGTTGATTGATGAAATTGATGATTGTTTTCTCATTACGGCTCTCATTTAACGGCCGTCTGGTGTAGTGGTAACTGACATGGTCACTACACAAGGGGGTCGCGGGTTCGAATCCCGCCAAGGGAAGATATTCGTATGATTAATATAAAAATGTCTTTTCCAGGGTTATGGATGTATATTAAATATACGTATTTGTATAATAAAAATCTTACATTTATTTCCGTTATCTGGTACCTGTAACACAAGTTCTTTACGAACTTATCACGGGACCAGTTAACGTGGCGTGATTGTTAGTTAATATTTATTTATTTATTTATTACATTAAAATGATAAATACATTTTCAGATCGGGCCGGAGCAGTACATCATCAAGCGCTTCCGCCAAGGAGAAGAGTCCTTCAACGAATAACTCCTCGCAACCAAATATGGCGGACTGGAGTGAGTACTTTTTCCCTTGATAACGTAGAAAAGAGGCACAGACCTCATCATTACATGACCGGCTAATGTTGTAACATACTCTGCGGCCACACTAAAGATTATATAAGCATTTTTCCAAAGGCATACCTTGCTAAAAACCTCGTTTGGCAATGGGTATGTCGATCTGTTGTATTTTATTTAATGCTCTATATGTGACAAAATTAGATGTCGCCCAAGACTCGTAACAGTTAATATAAATATAAAGGTTGAGCCGAACATGTTTTTAGTTATCTGTCACAAATAAAACCCATTGTTCAATATCCTATACTTAAAAGTAATCTAATGATTATCCATTCAAAAAAAGGGTAGAAGTTTGGTATCAATTTATGTACCCCCGCCTAATTACGTACCTCCGCCTAATTACGTACCTCCGCCTAATTACGTACCCCCGCCTAATTACGTATCTCCACCTTGTTACGTACCTGCAACTATTTACGTACAGAAACCTCTATAGCACGTTTTTACTCTTCCTCAATTGCAGTATACATTTTTATGTTTGAAACTAACAATGAAAAATTCAAGTGTGATTTAATTTTCAGGTTCCAATTACGGGTTCCCGAAGACCTCGTCTCCCTCAACAATGCATTCCCAGTCGTTGTCGAGTCTGGCCTCGCTCAACAGTCTAGTGTCAGCGCCCCATCAGCACAAGCCGGCCAAAACTAACCCGTCCTCTTCGCAGTCCAGTGAGTATTGTACTTGTACCGTACCGTTCGTTTCTGTCGCGAAGCTATCATTTGTTCTGTGGGGAAGCTATCATTTGTTCTGTGGGGAAGCTATCATTTGTTCTGTGGGGAAGCTATCATTTGTTCTGTGGGGAAGCTATCATTTGTTCTGTGGGGAAGCTATCATTTGTTCTGTGGGAAAGCTATCATTTGTTCTATGGGGAACCGGTTACTAATAGCACCTCTGTAATTGAGGCATTAGCGTTGTCACATGACATGTATATTGGAGGGTATTGACATTCATGCCCTCCAATATCCATGTCTCATCATCACCATTATCCTGTCCTTCTCCCAGTGACCTTTCATATTCTTTTCGTCTCATCACATATCCATTCCATCTCAAACGCGCACTCCTCAGCTTCTCTGTCACAGGTGCCACTTTCAGACTTCCTCTAACATATTCATTTCGTATTCTATTCATTCTCGTTACTCCACACATCCATCGCAACATTCGCATCTCTCTGCTGCATGCAATCGCCTCCAACATCCATGCCTATCTTAGATAAATAAAAAAGTAGAACAGAATTGAATTGTGCATATTAAAAACAATTTTGTGGCCGGATAACTGACCGCTGTTCCTAGATGTTAAGGTTCTTAGGAGTAAGTCTTAAAAAAAATATTGACAAGTACAACATTTCAAAATCAGTCCAGAGGTCGTTGGACACTCGAAGAAACTGAGAAACTACACAAGGATCCACATAAAAGTGATTTAATCGAGAAACATATCTTGCCTTTTCGCATTAAAAGTGTACAATTTCCAAAAATGTTCGAAATTGTATAAATATGCGTAAACATTTGGTATCACCGGTATTTTTCTCATCAATACAGTCAAAAGACGAAATTTAGTTGTTTTTTTTTTATATTTACCTATGTTTTGACTACTATTAACAAAATTAATACATAATTTTGTCTTACTTTAAAATACAGATAATGTAACTGGTAAAAAATAAACTATAAATTTTGCAATTACATAAGATTACTATTAAAATATTACATACCAGCGACCCGCTTCGCTTCGGAAACTGCAATTTATTATTGATTTCTCCACTATTCAATGGATGTTATTATACATATAAACCTTCCTCTTCAATTACTCTATGTATTAAAAAAACCGCATCAAAATCCGTTGCGTAGTTTTAAAGATTTAAGCATACATAAGGATATAGGGACAGAGAAAGCGACTTTGTTTTATACTATGTAGTGATTAAACCTTTGAAACACTCTCCTGTAAAATTAGTAAGTTTTGAGACTATACAGTTTTAATGCGAGAAGGCGATCTGTCATTATGCTCCTACCGTTGAGTAATGAACATTCTTTTACAGGGAAGTCATCGTCGTCGGGTCCGTCGAAGAACAAGGAGCGCGAGCTTGCTCTGCTGCGTGGGGACCTCATGCTGGCGCAAGCCGCCGCGCACGGCGCCTACCACGCTGCCGTCGCCGCCGCCAAGGGCAAGGTACGCCACTGAGGACCGCCCTCCTCTTCCACCATACGTCGTCAGCCCACCTGGTGTTAAGCGGTTACTGGAGCCCATAGACATGTACAACGTAAATCCGCCATCCACCTTGAGATGTAAGCTTTAACGTCTCAGTATAGTTACAACGAACGCCCCGCCCTTCAAACCGAAACGCATTACTGCTTCACGGCAGAAATAGGCTGGGTGGTGGTACCTACCCGCGCGGACTCACAAGAGGTCCTAACACCAATAGAAAAATTTTAGAAGTATCTTCGGAATCGTCTTCCTCAGAGTCTACTAGATATTCCGGTGCCTTAGTAAGAAGATCGTTAACATCACCTACATACATACATAACATATGATACTACTCAAACCACTTTAGCGGATAACTCATCGACCCAAAAACAGAAAGCACAATACCCACATTAAAGCTTCCCATGAACCAAGCACGATATGTAAATATTTAATTCAGCATAATTGTTTTGAAACCGGTAATCGTTTTCGTTACAGAATATGTCTCCCTTATACCCCTTCGGAATGGGTTCAGAAAAGGACCGACACGCCGGATTTGACTCCCTCACAGGACTTCCACACACAATATTAAGGTATAATTATTGTATTCCATCTTTTTTTTTTAAGGGATTTTATGATCTGGTAACTGAGACCTTTAAGTCATGTCTTATTTTAATTTATATTATTCATATTTTTATGAAAAATGATCTTATGGAGTGAAATGAAATGAAGATGATTAATTTGAGACATTAATCAACTGGGATGAAATTAAATGAAATGAAATGGGATGAAATATAATCTCAGTAAAATGGTGGTCAAATACTAAGATTATTTCAATGGACTTTTTGGAGGATCCCGAGAAGTTACGTCCAGCGGCTTTGTTTCATTTTCCCACATTTGTGCACTTTCACAGATATTAAACAGTTAATAAACCACCATTATTACACATTTAAACCCGAAGAAACACTAAATAGATAAAATAAAACAAATCACACAACTTCATTCCTCGCGTTCCCGCCAAAAAGTCCGTATGCCATCTTCGAGCCGATGAATTGCCAATGTTATGTACGCCATTATTGTCACATGCATCAGGCCATAAATTAAATGGTTTAAGTTATTCTCAATTTTAAATGTATGTGATGTGGCAGTACTTTTTTTAATACATAAATAAATAAAATATATTTACAGTGGTTTAAGCAACTGTTTGATTAGTTACGTTTTTTAATATATAAAATATACACCCTGTATCTCACTAAGGTAAACCAAATTAAAAAATTCAAACACCACGGGCCTTTGAACTAAAGAAAGAGAATTCCTTTGCCTCACACGTTGCGTCGGGTCGTTGACCTCTTGCGTCATATTTTATTATTTACGGGTATTGCAGATTACATTGACCAAATTTAAGGCGTATTTTTTTAATACATAAACTTCTCCGACACTCAAATTTTTATACTAAAAAGTGCACGGAAGGGTTAAAAAAAAAGAAAATTGTTTTTGTACATTGTTAAATTTATTTTTTTGTTCACTTTATTTAGAGATGTGTAGTTTAATGATACATGTTGTTTGTCCAGCAGCACTCGTGTTAATAACATTGTCAATGTAGACGACGACACTTCGAGTTTTAGGCGGCCCTTTCTCCGGCTACATTAATCCATTTAAAACAAAAACCATGTATCCAAACATAATTTAAAAATATTTTTTATGTTAGTGCGGCTCTGGAAGGAGGGTAAGATAAAGTTTTTGTTGTTAGAGAAATTAAAAACAAAAGATAAAAAATGTTTAAAAACAAAACCTTACCGGTTACCAAAATGTAAGATTAACACGTAGTCCTTCATGACAAGTGTTCAGTCATGATATATCAAAATAAGATAAATACATAATAGATTGATGTACATTGCGCGTTTTATAGTTAAATGCGTTTTCTACGAGACAACGAATATATTTAACATCATAATAAATATCTTAATTGGTTATATAGCGTTGTCAAATTTGATCTATAACTGTGCTATTGAATGAATTAGTTATTGTAATCGAAAAAGGTCGTATAATAATTTCATTATTGTTTTGGTTACGGTACAGTGATCCGGCGTCAGTACTGGGGGGAGTGAGGCTACCCCCGGATACGGAAATCATCAAGTACACCTCATCCCTGGCGGGTCCCAAGGTAATTTTTCTATACAATTCCTAGGTCAAATAGTTTTGTTCAGTAGCCATTGATGAGTTTTAGCGTTATAATTATCGTTTGAAAAGTCAGTTTTTTTTTCCAAAACCAGAACAACGGAGAATATGTAATAATTACAGAGAAATCAAAATCTTGAGGTGTCTGTCGCTCAATATTTAACCCATAGACACAGCCCGCTGAGTTTCTCGCCGGATCTTCTCAGTGGGTCGCGTTTCCGATCCGGTGGTAGATTCTGCGAAGCACGGCTCTTGCTAGGACCAGTGTTAGCAACGTCGTCAGGTTAGAGCCCCGTGAGCTCACCTACTAGTTAAGGTTACGCTGAAATAGTCTCTCAAGGCTATCAGCTTGGGTAGGAAAAAAAAAGGTCAATATGGTATATTTTTCAATAATTCGAAAATGATAATAGTAATGATGGATACAAAGAGAAGATCACCCGCTGTTATCCGATCGAGACAATAGTGTCCATTTCGTTTATTTTATCATTGAATACCGATCAATCAACAGTTTATATTTTGTCTCTTTCGTTCACACTCACTCTGCCTCGTACGTCTCGTTCTAACGTCTACGATATATCCTTGGCAGGCGCCCCCCGGTTCCACGAATAGAGGCAGGAAAAAGACCATATCCTTGGACCCTCCACAAGTGTCGGTGCATCCGTCGTCGGGGGACAGGAGCGCGCCGCTACCGAGCAAGAGGCCTAAGGTGGTGAGTACACGGTTATTTTTTATTGCTTAGATGGGTGGACGAGCTCACAGCTCACCTGGTGTTAAGTGGTTACTGACGCCCATAGATATCTACAACGTAAATGCGCCACCCACCTAGAGATATAAGTTCTAAGGTCTCAGTATAGTTACGACGGCTGCCCCGCCCTTGAAACCGAAACGCATTACTGCTTCACGGCAGTAATGGGCTGGGCGGTGGTTCCTACCCGTGCGGACTCAAGTCCTACGTTTGAGCGGACGAGGTCAAGGCCTGTGTCATGTTTAATAAATAAATAAATAATAAAGAACTAATCACACGGTCACCTGGTCCCAAACTATGATTCCTTGTACTATACTTATAAACGCTAAAACGTCTATACAATCTATACTAATATATAAATCTACAGTGATTTTTACGGATGTTCCGTTATAACTACTGAACCGTGCATCCGATTGACTTGAAACTTGGTATCCATGTACAAAATACACGTACTTAATGGATAGGCTAATATTTATATGAGTGTTGGACTCCCTACACCAGTTGCGGGGGCGTTAGTGATGAGAATCTTTGTGGGGGTGAGAAATAATAATGTTAATTTTAAATGCCCAGCGAAGCGAACGGGTACAGCTAGTATTAATATATATCCAGAACCTATGCTGCTACTTACCTCGACACACGAGGACCAAAAATCTTACTAGTACGGTATAACGCCTTTCGATCCGGGATGTGTGTTGACCCCGCGCGTCCCCGGACACTGCACTTACATTGCGGGTTTTGTTCCAGGACGAGTACGGCGCGTCTCGCTCCTCGGTGGAAGTGATCCGACTGCCCCACGGCAAGCAGGAGAGAGCACACAATTCAACTCCGCCGCATAACTTCTCCGATTACGCAGGTTAGATTATTGACCACAATTTAATTGGTAAATATGTAAAAAAAATTATTTATAGCTCAGATGAGTGGACGAATTCACTGCCCACCTGGTGTTAAGTGGTTACTGGAGCCCATAGACATGTACAACGTAAATGCCGCCACCCAACTTGAGATATGAGTTCTAAGGTCTCAGTATAGTTACAACGGCTGCCGCACCCTTCAAACCGAAACGCATTACTGCTTCACGGCAGAAATAGACAGGGCGGTGGTACCTACCCGCGCGGACTGACAACAGGTTCTACCACCAATAAATATACCAGATATGTAACAAAAAAAAATATTGCTCACATGAGTGGACGAACTCACAGCCAACCTAGTGTTAAATGGTTTCTGGAGCCCATAGACATGTATAACGTAAATGACGCCACCCAATTTGAGATATGAGTTCTATGGTCTCAGTATAGTTACAACGGCTACTCCACCCTTCAAACGTGCGTATTTTTTAAAATATCCATCAGTTATCTACTGTCCGCGCGCGAGCTCCGAGGATTTTTAAGGAATGTTGACGTCATGAGCTAGTGTTGTAATTAGTCGATATTGCGCTATCGATACTAACACATCTTAAGCCTCCGTGCGAGTGTAAATTATTAAATAGTTTTATGAGGGTATTATGTACTTGAAAAAAAAAAAAAACAATTGTTCACGTATGAATTTCATTTAATGAACTGATTTTTATTCAACAAAATGAACGTGAAATCTTATTAATTACTCTCGCAATCAGATTAATCAGTAGGAGAAGAATTTGGTGTACTCTTGATGTCACTCTCCTCACATACTTCAATAATAAATGATTCGACAACATCCTCAATTAAGCCATCCTTTTGCCAGTAATATTCCTGTAATGCTAAGACATGTTTATTATGCTAGTGCTCGCCATTCCTTTTTCATCAAATTAAATAGCTATTTGTGCAAACAAAAATACTTATAAGTGTAAGACTATTTATATTAGAAATCACCCGTAATTAACACTGCTATCGCAAAATTAAAACCAACGAGTCGGTAAGCGTACTCTCACGTTAAGGTCAACACTAGTACTGGGAGAGTGCGGGGTATGAAGCGACGGTCGGGCGCGGTGCACGCCCGCCCGCTTCCTCAGCCCCCGAATCCTCGGAGCTCGCGCGCGGAGTATATGTACCAGCAAAGGAGTATAATAAGGGCAATCGTCTAATTGAAGTTCTGTCACAGGTATATCTCGGGAGCTGCTACAAACCATAGCTAGTCAGAGCGGCGTCAGCTTAGCGGCTCTGGAGAGGCAGCTCGCTGGTGCTACGCCCTCAGGAGGTGATAATAAAGTTCCTTTAGTTTTAACGTCGCCGCGGCCTCAAGGTTAAGACGGTGTACTGGTATCGAGCGATGCGAGTGTCCGGTGTTCGAATCCCGCAAACGGGTACATTTTTTTTTTCTTTCAAATTAAACATGTTCATTAATGACTTCCACGACAAAAGAACTGAGAACTGTTTAATAAAAATCAAACCTATAAAATTGATAAATTTACGTAATTACTGATGGAATACTACTTATCAAATTTTCGAAAGTTCATTTGAAGCCAATTGCCATATTTAAATATTGAAGACTAGCGGCCCGCTCCGGCTCCGCTCGGGTCTTTAACAAAAATTTCAACGATATTTGACGTTGTTTTAGCTTTTAAATAAAAGAACACTTATTGCGGCATAACTATAATAATTAGACATATTATGCTGTCGCGACACTTTTTGTAAATAATAATGTGTTCTACAAAATCGTAGTACATTATTTTATTTTATCATCAATAGTTTTCGCAGGGCACGCGATGTAAAGATTATTTTAGGTATTTTTTTACACCTTGATTTACATTATTGGAGTTTTCGTAAGGATCCCTAATTTTTTTGAGCCTATATCACTCGGGAATAGTCTGGCTTCCAAACAGTGAAATAATATTTCAAATCGGTTCAATAGTTTCGGAGCCTATTCAATATAAACAAACTGCGACATTGGGTTATTCAAGAAAAGAGCATATTCTTATCTGAAGGGTAGGCAACGCACTGGCGTAAACGTTGGTGACCGTGGGCGGCGGTAAATCACTTACCATCGGGTGACCCGTCTTGCTCGTTTGCCTCTTAGTTGTTATAAAAAAAAAACAAAAAGCAAATATTTCCTCTTTATATTATTAGTATAGAAGAAAGAGTTTGTTCAAATTTTTTTTTCCTACCTAAGCTGAGAGCCTTGAGAGACTATTTCAGCGTAACCTTAACTAGTAGGTGAGCTCACGGGGCTCAAACCTGACGACGTTGGTAACACGAACTCTAGCAAGAGCCGTGCTTCGCAGAATCTATCATCGGATTGTACAGTACGACCGACGTAACTTGGCGAGTCTGAATATAGCCGCAGGTCAACTTTCGCGCATATACACTTGTAAAAAAAAGTGTTATTAGCATTCATTTTTTTAAATCAAAATACGAATTAAAATTTCCATATACAGGGACCAAGTACAAATAAAATGAATATCAAAACACTATGAGACAGAAAGCTATAAAAATAACGTAATAAATTAAAGAGAGGTAATAAAAAAATAATAAATTAAGACAGAAAGCGGTAAAAATAACGTAGTTAAATTAATTCGAAAGTAAGCCCGAACACTGCCTTCAGTTGCGATCCGCTGTACTGTGCGTTGCGATACACCAGATCGTTAGCAACTCTAAATAAAACTGTCAACATCTTTTACGCCTTCTTCTTTTTCTTTTTAAAAAAAAATCAAAAATTATGTTTGTCGGCCGTCGATTTAAAACACTATTATGCTTTGGTGGCATCTTTGTTAACGAATAGTATAAATGCCAAGGGATACTCAATACTAAAATAAATTTAAACACAAACAATCTTAAAACTAAACAAAAAACTGAGCACTAAACAAAAACAGTATAATAATAACAAATCAATGAAAACTTTTGTAGCCGCCCGTACTCAAGACAGAGATAGCGACACGAACACGACACTAATGCTAGCGTGTGAGTGAGACACATTACCGCATACCGAGAATTACCGAATTTATACGATGTCAAGAAAAGGGATGTCCAATATGCGTGTTTGAGGATGTTGTTTAATCGATTTTTTTTCAAATTGATTAAAATTTATATAAAAATATATATTTATATTCCATTTTATAGGAGGTTTAAAATATTCACGAACAGTCCCTATTGTAGTAGTTGTTGATAAATAACTGATATTCAACTAAATCATGTCTTTCAACCAAGAAAATAAAAGTGTTATTAGTTTTTTTTTTTATTAAAGATGAAGTCTCGTTTACTAACGACAACATTCAATATGTTTGTAAATCTATTTCATTCATTATCTCATATAAACAAAAATCAATAAATTCCAATACGATAAAAATCGATTGTGATATTTGATTGAATAAAGGGACGATTGTGTTTACATAGAGTCAATCCCTAGCCTAGACCTCCGCCCCGCGCACGTTGCTCATACCACCATTTGGTTCCTAAAAACGTTTGTGCGCAGCCTTCTGCGCGAAGTTCGGACTCGCCAAGTTACGTCGGTCGTATTGTACATCAGTATTCTCATAATAATATCGACGCTTGAAAGGCAAACGTGACTAAGCGACAATGCGTGAACTTTACAGTAGACTAATTTAAAGTTGAAATACCTGAAAACAAAATCTATTTTAAAGAATCTTACTGTAGGATTGAAATGATTTTAATAGACCTAGAAATATATTTATTTTGCGCATCGAATATGGTCATTGCCTATCATTTATGTACAAAGCAGTTATTGTCGCTTAGTCACGTTTGCCTTTCAAGCGTCGAATATTTTTGCGAGTCTAATAACCTGGTTCTCGGTTTCAGAGTCAGGAGTCGGCATGAACAAGTCCGTCGGTGGCGAGCACAGCCCTCTGGACCTGGGCTCCAAGTCCGCTGACGACGACAAGCCTCTGAACCTATCGCTCAAGCCCACACCCTGTGAGTACGAGCTGGACTCGATGAGCAGAAAGAAATTTCTAACAGAAATACTCATTTATACTTTTTGATTTTTGTCACTACACGCGACTGTACATGTTAAATGTGCTTGTTAATTATCGAACACGTACAAAAAATGATTCAAAATTTAATTATTTAATGATGAATGATTACCGTCATGATAACCGTCTAACGATTGCGATTGCATGCAGCAGAGATGCGAATGTTGCGATGGATGTGTGGAGTAACGTGAATGGATAGAATATGGAATAAATATGTTAGAGCAGCCTCTACCAAAGTGGGCGATAACGCCCCCTTGTGGGCGCTGCAGGCCTAAAGGGGGGCGGTAAGAGACCTAGAAAAAAATGGGGGCGTTGTGTAAAGTCTTGGGAGGTGATTTGTAAATTAATTTAGGAGGACTCTTAGACATCAAGTGAGTTCTCGCTATAGTGGTTTTTCAGTAGGTGAAAAAATGGAGGCGCTAAAAATGAATTTATGCTCAAAGTGGGCAGTAGACAAAATAAGCTTGGAAACCTCTGTGTTAGAGGAAGTCTGAAAGTGGCACCTGTGACAGAGAAGTTGAGAATCGCGCGTTTGGGACGGTATGGACATGTGATGAGACGAAATGAAAATGAGGTTGGCAAGAGAGTGTTAACTATGAATGTGGAAAGATATAGAGGAAGAGGTAGACCTAAGAAGAAATGGATGGATTGCGTGAAAGACGATATGGGTAAGAAGGGAGTGAGTGAAGAAAGTATATGATAGAGAAGTATTGAAGGAGAAAACATGTTGCGCCGATTCCAGGTGACTGGGAGAAGGGCAGGAGAATGATGATGATGATTACCGTCTCGGAGATGTAGTAGCTGAGTGCTGAGCAGAGGGTTGCGGGTTCGATACCCACATCGAGTGCAACATTCGTGTTCAATATCCATGTAGATCAGGAGTTCCCAAACTTGTTTTCTCTACTGCCTACTTTGAGAAACAATTATTTTTTAGTGGCCCCATTTTTTCACCTACTTAAATAACACTATAGCGAGAGCTTAGTCGGTGTGTAAAAGTCCTCCTAGATGAAATTACAAATCGCCTTCAAGTCTCTACAGAACGCCCGCTTTTTTTTCTGGGTCTCTTACCACCCGTCTTTAGGCCTGCAGCGCCCACAAAGGGGCGCTATCGCCCACTTTGGGAAAGGCTGATGTAGATTGAAACGTATCTATGAATATGAATATATCCAAACAAAATACCGTATTTCGATGGGAATAAAGCACATATTTACGATTTGAACTGTGTAATGTTTCAGCGTGCACTCAAGCCTCGGATGCGCTGTCCCGACTGACGTCACTCAGCAGCTCGCTCAGCGCTTCCAACGATAGATCCTGTGAGTGCACGACCTCCGTATAGTCATACTTTCCACCTAGATAGATGAATGCAGTCCATAATAATTAAAATTACAAATTACTATTGAAATTGTAGCGTGCAACATAACGTCCTCTTTTTAATACCTACGCTTTCATTAGCTTCAGACGTATGTGTTGGGACTTCCTTTTCCTTATTCCTTCCTCAATCCCCTATCCACGCCATCTGTTGACACTACAAGAAAAACTATGCGCGTATGAAAATGGCGCGAAGTGTGTAAAAAAAACTAAAACATGGTGCCGGTGCAAAAACAATAAAATTGTGAGTTGTTGATCAATCAGCACATATAACTCTCGCCAGTGAGAAAACTTTAATAGTGCATCAACGAAATACAGAGTGAGTCCTAAAACTTATCCTTTTTCCAGTCCCAAACATCTAAATTCAAAACATATTTAGTGGTCCTTCGAGCCGGATAACCTATGGTAACTAGGGGCATATTCGTTAGAAAACTCTAGTTCTACATTTCATTTCGCTTTAATCTTATCCTAATAACAATATAACTATTATTTTATAATATTATTTTACTATTTAAAGCATAAAATAACAATATTTTTTTTATAAATCTCAAGTGACGTAGGTAGTTTAAGAAATTTCTCGGTTGTAAAAATAGCNAGCTTATTATCTTATTAAAATCTTTTGAAATCCTCCAATGATTTCAAGTGGGGGGAAATGTTGGGACTTCCTTTTCCTTATTCCTTCCTCAATCCCCTATCCACGCCATCTGTTGACACTACAAGAAAAACTATGCGCGTATGAAAATGGCGCGAAGTGTGTAAAAAAAACTAAAACATGGTGCCGGTGCAAAAACAATAAAATTGTGAGTTGTTGATCAATCAGCACATATAACTCTCGCCAGTGAGAAAACTTTAATAGTGCATCAACGAAATACAGAGTGAGTCCTAAAACTTATCCTTTTTCCAGTCCCAAACATCTAAATTCAAAACAGTATGTATGTTCGTATGTAATGGAATCTTTGAACATGATTTCGACCCCCTTCAAAACGTCGGATTAACTCGAAATTTGGTATAGTTATTAAAGACCGATGACAATTCAATATATATAAAAAAAATTGAAAAAATTGATATTCAACTAAAAAATGAAAAATAAATAATAGTTTAAAAAATTACAACAAAATACTTTTATGCTTTTATAGAAAATCCAACTAAAAAATAGAATATTTTTTTTTAATAAATTTGAATTAAAAATAGTATAAGAAAAAATGGAAAAAAAACCGTGCGGTGCATGGTATCAGTAGTTATAAATATTGTACGAACAGATATGAGTAGTAGAAGGGTTATTTTGATAATATCCTGAAAAGCACCCCACTCTTTCTTACAATAAAATCATTTTTAGCGTATTAGCGCTTAAAGCGTATTAAAAAAGGCATAGTACAGAAAGATAATACGTGATGCGTGCTCGCGAGTCAGATTTCGACTATTGGCGGTGGATCGGTAAAAATGCGACGACCGGTTCGTCTATGCACCGATGTACTAGCGAAATATTATCATCGCCGCTATACTGCAGCTATCGCCTGACTTTGCCTGTGAATTAATTTTGTTTATTGTAAATAATGTTTTGTATGATTGTGTGATAAATGAATGTGTTGTTATAAAATAAAGTATTTATGTATTGTTGTTTAGTGTAATTATAATAAAATATTATAAAATAAATAAATACACGTGAGTCACCCACATCACCATTGACATATGATCAATTAAAACAAACAAAAACCACCTAAATCTATTTGATATTATGTTTATATTTCTGTTGGCAGCCCGACGCAAGCCCGGCGCCAAGCCGCGCAGGGTGGCGCCCGACTTCGCGCAGGCAGACTCGCCGCGACCCAAGTCCAGCGGCAGCGAGGACAGCGAATGTGTGTACCCACCCTTACTTTTTTTTAGTGCTTAGATGTTTGGACGAGCTCACAGCCCACCTGGTGTTAAGTGGTTACCGGAGCCCATAGACATCTACAACGTAAATGCCGCCGCCCTCCTTGAGATATGAGTTCTAAGGTCTCAGTATAGTTACAACGGCTGCCCCGCCCTTCAAACCAAAACGCATTACTGCTTCACGGCAGACATAGGCAGGGTGATGGTACCTACCCGTGCGGACTCTCAAGAGGTCCTACTACCATGTGTATACAGAATTAAATTACAACAGAGTATTGATTGACGCATGGATGATAAGTATTTTAAACTAATTTAACAGCGGTGTCGGGCTGGCCATCCCGGGAAGGAAGGCCGCGGAACCTGGGCCGCGGGGTCAGCAAGCCCAAGAAGAACACGGTCGCCTCCCTGCTCGCGCAGAGCCGCGCCCTCGGCCTGCGCCCCGCGCTGGCGCAGCAGCTCCTCGGGGAAACCGACCTGGTAGGACACTGCATGCTCGCGGTCATCACTCATTAACAATAGAACAATCAAATTTATTATAAACTAGCTGACTCGGCAGACTTCGTAGTGCCTCAATCGATAAATAAAAAACCTAAACTTTTGTATAAAATAAATTTAAAACAAACAAAAGGAATACGTTCGACGGGGGACGCATCAAAGGAAAAAGAAAATTGTTATTTTTATTTCATTCCGAACATATTCATATTTATCTACCTTTTAAACTTTCTCTGGACTTCTACAACAATTCAGATAGACAAGATAAAAAAAATGAAAATCTGTTCTTATGTGCTATATAACAAGAGCTAATACACTTGGAAATGTGTTACCCGCCGTTCGTCGTGAGGCTTGAGGTCGAAGTCTCAAGTGCATTAAAATGACCTATTTTTACAACCGGGGAACATGATGGACACAGACAAGAATAATTCTTTCAGGAATGGGTCTTTTGCGATCTTTTTTTTTTATTGCCCTTGTGGGCAGACGAGCATACGCCCCACCTGATGGTGAGTGGTTACCGTCGCTCATGGACTTCAGCAATGCCAGGGGCAGAGCCAAGCCGCTGCCAACTGCTTAATACTCTTAATAATCGTCCTATATTTATTAAAAATATCTTTGTCCAGGCCGATATCCAGCTAAACTGTACAGCTTTGGATCTATCTTGACCTCCTCGGGGCAGAGAATGTGCTCTCCGAGGAGTGAGTACATTTTCCTTCCTAAAGCGATGTGTGTGGTGTCTTTTTTTGTTTTTTTTTGTTTCTTAGATGGGTGGACAAGCTCACAGCCCACCTGGTGTTAAGTGGTTACTGGAGCCCATAGACATCTACAACGTAAATGTGCCACCCATCTTGAGATATAAGTTGTAACATCTCAAGTATAGTTACAACGGCAGCCCTACCCTTCAAACCGAAACGCGTTGCTGCTTCACGGCAGAAATAGGCAGGGCGGTGGTACCTACCCGCGCGGACTCACAAGAGGTCCTACCACCAGTATGGAAGCTCGGTGACGTCACGTGGTGCTCTTGCAGGAGAAGCTGAAGGCGTTGCTGGGCGAGACTGCCAGCACGGACTCGGAGTGCCCGTCGGACAGCGGGCCCTCCGACTCGGACGCCAGCGACTCCAGCCGCCGCCCCAAGGAGTCCCAGCTCCGCCTGCCACTGGCACTAGGTACGCTTTTAAAAAAAAAAATTGCCTTTGCTTTTTTACAATAAAATCATTTTTTCTTACACAATTTTTAATTCAAATTTATTAAAATTTATTTTCAATTTTTTAGTTGGATTTTCTATAAAAGCGTATTTTCTTAGTTTTTTTAAACTATTATTTATTATTCTTTTTTTATAGTTGATTTTCAATATTTTTTTAATATTGAACTGTCATCGGTCCTTAATAAGTATACCAAATTTCGAGTTAATTCGACGTTTAGAAGGGGCTCAAAATCATGTTCAAAGATTCCGTTACATACGAACATACGTCTGAAGCTAATAAAAGCGTATTAAAATTGGTACCCGTCTGCGGGGTTCTAACACCGGCTCAGTATAGATATCGACGCTTGAAAGGCAAACGTGACTAAGCGACAATGCGTGAACTTTACAGTAGACTAATTTAAAGTTGAAACCTGAAAAAAATTATATTTTAACGAATCTAGCTGTAGGATTGAAATGATTTTAATAGACCTAGAAATATTTTTTTTTTCCGCATCGAGTATGGTTATTGCCTATCATTTATGTACAAAGCAGTTATTGTCGCTTAGTCACGTTTGCCTTTCAAGCGTCGATATATAGACTACCAAACATATCTGTTCCCAGGCTGGAAGCGAGTGACCGTGATCCGAGGGTTGTCCCGGAACTGCAGCATTAAGGGAGACGTGAGCTACTCGCCGCCGGAGCCCCACGCCGCCCTCAAACTCAAGTCCATGCAGGAACTGCAATCGGTAAACTGTCCCAGCTGGGCCAGTCGAGCCTGTCCTATGCTGATAGCCTTAAGAGGCTAATCCAGCTTAACTAATTAAGCAGCTAACTACTTCAGCAAACTATACTGGTGGTAGGACCTCTTGTGAGTCCGCACGGGCAGGTACCACCGCCCTGCCTATTTCTGCCGTGAAGCAGTAATGCGGTTTGGTTTGAAGGGTGGGGCAGCCGTTATAACTATACTGAGACTTTAGAACTTATATCTCAATAAATAAAACCCTAGCGTGTAGGTGAGTTCACGAGGCTCAAGCCGGAGTGGTGCTAACATTAACCCTGTCAAGAGCCGTGCTTCGCAGAATCTACCATCGGATCGGAAACGCGACCCACTGAGAAGATCCGGCGAGAAACTCAGTGGGCTGTGTCTGTGGGTTAATTTACTCGTCGAGCCCTTCGTCGCAAGCGTCGGGTTCGACGAGAACGGTGACCGGTGCTTGTAGTACCTAAAAGCACCGTTAGTGGATCAGGTCGCTTAGGGCGACGTCGACTGTTTACCATTCGGTCCACAAATTTTTATTTATTTCCAAACATTTACACAGAATATTATTTTAATAACCTAAAAGTACATATTATTATCCGCAACACTCTTCGTCAGATTATAGAAACAGAGTTATCAGCAACATGCTTCGTCAAAAAGTACAATACTTACTTTCAGCTGCAAGCGTCGTCATAACACAGAATGTCTGTCATCGATATCAGTTTAATTGTCTTATGTCATATTTGAGTCGTCTATTATCAAAGGTGGCAATCTGTGCATTTGGACAAAAAAATGTTATTGATATGTCAATACAGATTGATTTGAATATAATCGTCTCCTTCAAAGAATACGGTTCAAAACCTGCATTGAATAAAGGTTAATACTTAACCTGTTATTTATCTAAGATGTCGTTCAGAAGAGTTTTGTGACTGCCAATTGAATACAAAGTCAATAATTCGTTTTTATGATTTACCAATAATTGTCCAAAAGTCACATTGCCGACTTTGATAATAGTCGACTCATTTATGGTTCATCCCTGAACTGCTGCGTTACGCATTTTATATTTTTCAGTTTCTAGACTCGAACCCGTGTCCGCCGTTGTCCCTGGACAACTTCAGCTTTAGTTCGCGCGCGATCCTCGGCGAGTACGTGCAGCCCTGCGCCGACGTCGCCGACCCGCTGGTCTTCAACGAGACCGAGATCACCAAGAGGTCCGTGCTTATGGTTACTGTATCGAATTAATAATACTGGTGGTAGGTCCTGTTGTGAGTCCGCGCGGGTAGGTATCACCGCCCTGTCTATTTCTGCCGTGAAGCAGTAATGCGTTTCGGTTTGAAGGGTGGGGCAGCCGTTGTAACTATACTTGAGGCCTTAGAACTTATATCTCAAGGTGGGTGGCGCATTTACATTGTAGATGTCTATAGGCTTTAGTAACCACTTAACACCAGGTAGGCGGTGAGCCCGTCCACCCATCGAGGCAATAAAAAAAAAAACCAGTGGTCCCCCGGTAGTCGAAATTCGACTATAATTAATTGAAATTATAAGTTTGAACATTATTATGGTTCTATTGTCAAATACTTATACTTCTATAATCACAGATTTCGCCAAGACTTACACTATAGACAAATAATATTAAAGACAAACAATACTAATTTATTGTCAATTAGACCACAGACTTTAACCAATAACAAAAGTTTGACAGTAAATAAAAGAGTATAAATGTGTGTGTTAAATACATGGTAATGTGTGTAATGTTTCTTTTATGCATGTATTGGTACTGAATAATTAAAAAAAGAGCATTCTGCACTCCTCTACATTCTCTATAAGTGTGGGAAATTTCATACTCCTCCGTCCGCGCGATTTTCGTAAAAAGGTGTACAAAGTTTTTGCATATAGATTTGTGAACTATTCCACGCGAACGAAGTCGCGGGCAAAAGCTAGTAACTTAACATAGTGCTATCGGAGTTGTGTGCTGGTGGGCTGTAACGACAAGTGTGACGTCCACCAGGCTGGAGGAGGCGCGTGCGCTGAGCTCGCTGGGCAGCCGGCCGACGCCGCCGCCGCTGGACCGCCGCATGGAGCTGGCGCGCCTGCAGCAGGCCGCCCGGGACGCGCGCCGGGACCACTCCGTCCGCTCCAAGGACCAGGTGCGCTACCAGACCCACTAATGACTCACCAGCCTCGCCGTCAATTCTGTACAAAGGGTTTTTTTTTAAGGGATTTTATTACTGGTGGTAGGACCTCTTGTGTGTCTGCGCGGGTAGGTATCACCGACCTGCCTATTTCTGCCGTGAAGCTGTAATGCGTTTCGGTTTGAAGGGTAGGGCAGCCGTTGTAACTATACTGAGACCTTAGAACTTATATCTCAAGGTGGGTGGCGCATTTACGTTGTAGATGTCTGTGGGCCCCGATAATTACTTAACACCAAGTGGGCTGTGAGCTCGTTTCACCCATCTAATCAATAAATAAAAATATAAAAAAGAAAAATTATTCTATGCCTAGTATCCACTCTACATAACACTTATACAACCACCACTTATGTAACACAACTATTGGCCAAGAGCTTGGCTCCCACACACCCATAGGTTTTGTGTAAGCAGTTTGACCACAAATGCCTACATAAACTAACTACTGAATGTATGTTCAGGCGCGTCTAGTCAGAGAGCTGGAGAAGTCTGAGAAGGCTGAGCTGGCGAAGCGGGAGAAGGAGGCCAGGAGTCAGCAGCTGTTGGAGGTGATTACAATTAATCTCAAAGTGATATATAGTTGAGGGGCTGTGATGTTTTGTCATGTCTGCTAGAATACACGGTTCTCATATTACATGTGCTTAGAAATTCGCTTCGTAACGTAATGAGGAGAATTAATGTTTAATAGTGCTGATAGGGTGTCTTATGATTTCTCGTGCTGATAGGGTGCCTATGATTTCTCTAAAATTAATAAATATATATCTTTTTTAATGTTTTGGCAATTTATTTTAATGGAATAAAAATAGTCTCAGCTTGACCTACCTGAAGACTGACGTCATATCGTCAGCACAAGGGCGTATCTGTTGAATGTAATTCACTCGGATCCGTTTGTAGTTTTTTCCCAATTTTTTTTAACTACAAAAATACTAGAGAATAACTAGTACTAGTAGAGTAATTAATAACTAGTCCTACTAAAGAACTGGAACTACTAATACTTTTTCAAATCAAAACCTTGTATAAATATGTACTACTAAAATACTATAAATATGTAAATAAAAATGAATATTTCACATCTATGCGTTTTTTAATGATGAAACTCGGTACATCTATTGTTGGCACGGTAGGATTTTGCCAACTTTGGGATAAGAGTCTATCCGATTTGTATTTTTAATCGTTGATGGTATACAGATGAGATCACTTTCCAAGTCCAAGTTCCAAGTTGGTAAATCGGAGCCTTCCAATCTGGAATGCGCTTTTGTGTCGCGAAAAACTGCCACTCAGCTCACGGCACGTTACGAAAAACTGCCTCTCAACTTACAGCGCGTTACGTATTTTGATAGGTCGTAAATTTCAAAACCGTAATGAAAATATCTTTTTTTTTTATTACTTAGATGGGTGGACGAGCTCACAGCCTAGTGTTAAGTAGTTACTGGAGCCCATAGACATCTACAACGTAAAAGCGTCACCCACCTTGAGATATAAGTTCTAAGGTCTCAGTATAGTTACAACGGTTTCACCCTTCCGATCGAAACGCATTACTGTCTCATGGCAGAAATAGGCGCGGTGGTGGTACCTAACCGTGCGGACTCACAAGAGGTCCTACCATCAGTATCTTTGCAGTATTTAATTATAAGTAGTTGCCTACTTCCGCTATTAAGCACTACGTCCTATGGGCACACCATTAAACTATAGAAATATTATTGAGAGCTCGACCTCATTTGGGCGACATTCATGTTGTAATGTCTGTAGGTTCCACCAACGACCCGACTCTAGTGTGCTTAGTGCGAGTTTTTTAACGTTCTCGATAGCGTAAAAGTTAACTCGTATGCAGTTAGAACAGCGCCCCTAGCGGCAAACGTAGGCAAACATTCCAATTCCATACAAATTTGAGTTAACTTTTACGCTATAGAGAACGTTAAAAAACTCGCACTAAGCACACAAGAGGCTCGTGGAAAGATATGGTCGCGTTCAAAAGACATTCTTCTTTAAAAAATAAAAGCGTTATCGCATTAATTCCTCTGTTATAAATTATGAAGCAGTTTTTTTTTAATTGTATAATATTATATTGATTATGCATTAATTCATGTTATATAATATTTGTTAAGTGTAATATGGGAATCGCCTTAGAAAAGAACGTGTTTGAACATCAACAACACATTATCATTTTTAATTCATGTTCTTTCAATAAATGTAGTTTTTTACTTTAAAGCCTTCGTCAAACAGGACGCGCACTTAGCGCCGCGTACTTAACGTCGCGCTCTTTTCATGTCACACAAATTGACTAGATGAGTCTTAACGCTCCTTGACGCAACGCTTTCGCCAAATCATAGTACCCTCGATAGCAGTGTGAAAATTTAAAAGTATTAAGAAATCGAGTGATTCAGATGTGGCATTGTATAAGCATGGGTATTTTCTAACTATTTATATCATTTTTTCGGGCATTATCTAGTATTTTAATACACATTCACTCAACGTCAAAGCGTTCTAACGCCGCGACAGAGTGCTGCGTACTTATAGCGCTGGCTGGGGCTCTGTTAGACGGTATGTTACCATAATAGTACAACACATCTCGGCGTCATAGCGCGGCGTTAGTTTAGCGCTCTGACGCGCGCTAATTACGCGTTCTGTTTGACGAAGGCTTAAATGTTCATAAAACCGTGTGCTTGTGTTTGTTTTTTTTATTTTTATTTTATTATCAATTTGATGCTTGGCAACATTGTGCTCACATACTGCAGTACGAAAGCAAAAAGTACGGGGTTGCCATATTAATTAAATTTGAAAAAAAAAAAAAAACAGAAAATAGTAACTTTTTGCTTTTTTCAGTAGACAGCGAAGGAAATAAGCTTCTTAGACAGTAGTATAGTTTGTGTGTCTTGTATCCTTTATGTTCCTTATATATTTATGTAAATTCTATCTCGCTATGGGTTCTATTGTAATTTACGAAGGTTATTGACAATGTTGTCAGAATATCCAATTGATAGTAAATTAAAATGAAGGATGGTTAATAAACGAAAACAAAAAATACAATTGAACACAGCACATCAACAAGAACCGAACCCAACTGACGATCGAGCCGGTGCCGTCCGTATCGAAGGAATGGAAAGTTCCAGATGTATCGATGGGCCCCGCTAAGGCCCACAGAGAACGAGCCATGCCCCCGATAAGCTTGTCACTGATACCGGTCTGCTGCCCCAACGAATCCCCAATAAAGAACATTCTCGATTGGAAAGTCGAGCAAGAGGAATACAACGCTCTAGATAAAATGAAGGATTTCGCTGAAAAAGCAGCCTTCGATCTGCCGAAACGTAAAGACTATGATTATCTCAAGGCGGGCGATAAAAAAAAACCTCCCGACAAAGAGAACAATCTAGATAAGCTAATCGAGTCGTATTCTAGAATAACTGAGTTCATAAACGGCTGCGATTGGTCGAAACTGCAAACGGACAAAAAGACTGAAAACGCTGTGGCGTTAGAGAAAAAATACTTGGACGCTAAAAACGAATTCATGTCGCAAAACCTTAGCTTGATGCCGAAGGAGACCAAGAAATCGGTTCTCAAGGACGTGATAGACTTGAGCGAAGACGATGACGTCACGGATGTGGTTTCCAAAAAAATATTAAACCAAGGAACGTTTTGCGTCGGAAAAGACGGGGCTCTATCGATTTCGATACATCCATACAAAGATTACGGATCGGTATGTTTGAGTAATACACCACTAACTTTTCGGGGTTTAATATATTCTTACTAACTTTTCACTATGGTGGTATGTTAATTGACTAACTTTCAAAATTCAACTAATTCGGTGATTAACTACACGTTGAACGTTTGATAAGCTTGTTCTAGGCAAATGCGTCACGAATTGAGAAAAAAAAACCCAAACACTTATAGTTAATGTTGCAGTCCATAGTATTGCTTTGATAGTTTTAATTAAATCCCATTTGGAAGCAATATTTAGATAGATCTTAGATACAACTAGTTAAATGTATAGAATCGGTTTGGTAGATGCTGAATAGCAATCAAATATTTTCTGTTAAAACAATTCAAAAGCTCTCTCTCTTCCCCACAAACTTCTCATTCGGAGAACAGAAAACTAAAATAAGGTTATTAAACGAAATTTGTAAATACGTGAGCTTCTTTTACTTTTTTAATAAGAAATTAACACGAAATTAATTGGGTTAAACTTTATTAATGTTTAACATTATTTTAGTGTAGGAAAGAAAGCTTTGGCACTTCTTATCAAAAGCACTTAATGTCTGTAAAATACGCGAATCTAGGTATTCATTATAAGCTCCATTGTATTCAAGTTTGAAAGCATTTTATCATCATTTGATTACGTATATCACCAGTAAACATTGGCACTATATATTTATCAAGTACTAAAAAATGTGAATCCTTTGTGTTGGATTCTTCTTATGTTATGCACGAAAAACTAGCCACTGTAATGTATATATATAGACAAGTTCACAAGAGGAACAGTAATCAAACTGGGTGTAAGAGAACCACTGCCGGACGCGATACAAATTCGAGACACGATAATATTGGCTTTCTTCCTTCCTTCTTGCGTCGATAATCCTCAGTGCTGAGGGTCGTGGCCTCTAATAACTTTCTCCTGCATCATCTTGCGCCATTCCTGTCTGTCCTCGGCTGTGTGGACAGCAACGTGGACTGATTGGCTTAAGAATAAAAAAAATCTACTTACCTCAATTATGACGAAGTCACCACACCCGCTGTCATATTCTTAAAACTATACTTAATATTGACGTTTATTATCAACGATACGATATTCCTGTCTTAAGTCTTGTTTCAGGAATATTTAATTGGACATGTTTATTGTAAACGGGTGTTTTTTAAAACGACTAGTCCTACGTTATTGCTACGACATTGACACACAACCTGACGTATATAGCATGAATGTTTTCGCACTCTATTCGCTTGCACGTTGCGTTATGATTCTAGTTATTAAATATCTTGTTTGTTAAATGTGCTGCTTACATTTCAACATTGAGATACTTATTTATTTTGAATTTAAAATACAACCAGTATGCACAGTATTGTCAATTGAATTTAAATTTTGCTAAATTATAATGTTTTAATAGCAATTGAAATATGCCTTTTTTCTATTTTTGGATATTTACAAAAGTTTTTTTTTGAATTAAATTCGGAAACAACTATTTTATGACGTTATTCTAGAGATCTTATTTTTTCTTTTTATTATTTTGTTTCATGTATCGGGTGTTTTATATTATGATTTGCTGTAACGCTTTCGATGTTGTCCGCTTGTAACGAAGGCTAAAAAGAGGAAACAGGAGGAGATAGAGAAGCAGAGGATGGAGGAGCAAGCTAAAAAACAACAGGTTCGTACTGTCGAAGACTGTACTGTAGAATGTTCTTTTTTTTTTCTTCCTACCTATGCTGATAGCCTTGAGAGGCTATTTCAGCTTTGCCCTAACGTTTGTAGGTGAGCTCACGGGGCTCAACCGGAGGGTTGCTAACACTGACCCTAGCAAGAGCAGTGCTTCGCAGAATCATTTCAGCGGCGAATCAAAACGATCCCTTGTAGTTTTGAATCTCTGTTCCAACATCACCGAGATTTCGATTTCATATTTATTAGAGTTTCGCGGCATTTACATTATGATGACTTTTGGCACAAAAACCCTTTAATGGTGATTGTAGACGGATACTCTGTTGAAAGTTTCGTTTTGATTTTCATTTATTTAAATATCTTAAATTATACCGATTTTGTTTGCAACAAATCCCAGGACAATGTGGGTAAATTGAAGACTATTTTTACATAATCCATTCTTTAAAATGCAGTTTCGCTCGCACAAACTCTTGCTGTAATTTTCGCGCTAGCTCCCTTCAAAATGAGTTATGACTTGGCACTGCCCTATTTCCAGATTTTACTTACGTGGCATGTCTTGAAGCTATCAAAGGAATTTGAGAGGGCTAACGCGTATTATTCGAAGATATCGAATTGGTATTTAAAATACGATAAACATTTAGTTTTATTTATACGAAACTTTGGAATTATCGAAGATATTGTTTTTTTCGTTTTTCTTGACGACATCATTAATCCAGCCTAAGACATTCGAATTTACTTCAAAATACTTTGTTACAGGAAAGAGAGATAAAAAGGCAACAAGCACTGCTACTAAAAGAACAGGTAAACGCATTGAAATTTACATTTGTCTGTGTGTTTGTGTTAAACGATATATTTATTTATTTATATATATCCGTGTGACTTAACTTTTGTTTTTGTTTTCAATGTTGCGCCTGCGTGGTGGTTGCAGCAAAAGTATATAACAGAGGTAAATATTATGTGTTTAAATTCTAATTACAGTTACACAGTTTGACTAATTACAGTTGTGATCGTTTTAATTTGGATAGACTGAACTGTAACCCGGTTGCGATGGTGGATTGGAGAGATAATGCATGCATCCTATAATATTAAACAGAGTTGGCTTCTTTCTTGTTTTGGATATTGGGTGCGGTGAATACGAATATGTATATTGAATTTGCATATTTATTTATCGATTATTTGGATGTTGATTTTTAGAAAGTTCCCTTTAATAGTGGGATTTAACTTGGAAATCAGTTTGACAGTCTAATAACAATAACGATAATATTGTCCTGACCAGTTTTAATCTCGGTGACTGTGTTTCTTTCTTTATATTATAGATAGACATATATACATAATATATACTGGGTGTTAGGAGACCGCTTCCGAAAACAAAGATAGCCGAAAGTACTAATGACACTTTTGATGATGGGCCGAAAAAAAATCGATCCAGATAAAAAAAAAAAACATATTATCAAAACGCTTTATTAGCATTATTTACGCTCCATCATGTTAGTACAGCTAAAATGAAAAGATAGTTTCATAAAAAATACATTACTAAAAAAAACCAGCAATGAAACACAAAATCAAAAACAGCTGATGGGACGAAAATAAAATCGATCCAGATTTAAAAAAAAAAACATATTATCAAAACGCTTTATTAGCATTATTTACGCTCCATCATGTTAGTACAGCTAAATGAAAAGATCCATAAAAAATACATTACTAAAAAAAAACCAGCAATGAAACACAAAATAAAAAACAGCTGATGCTCGGGTCAACGAACGTCTGGACGCGGCGTTTCTTTAACACGCACGCGCGTACGCAGCACACTGCTAACTCTCCGACGCATCGTGCTGTCTCGCTACTCAACGGCTTGCTAGCCTACGCTCCAGAAATGGATATATTCCATGATGGTTTGCAGCGATTTATTGTTGTTGTTAGGAATTACTTAAGCTAGTTATTAATACCTTAAAAATGTTTTGGTTTATACTGTTAATTTCTAAGTAGACTAAATGAATAAATAAATAAATAAACACGCACACCGGCGCTGCGCTGATACCGCGCTCCCCATAATTTATAACTTTGTAGGTACAAAATTTTCGTTTTTGGAAGCGGTCTCCTAACATCCAGTATAGATTAATATATTTATTATACTATTCTTTTTGATAGTCTAACGGTTATCTGACTTATTGTGCTTAAACTAATACATGTCTGCACAGGGAAGGTATTAGTAAAAAGCCGCGGGCGAATCTAACTTCCAATCAAAAATTTTTTGTCTGTCTGTATTTTCGTTGGGATTTTGTTTTCTAGGCGGGTGGCAATGTTCGCATTGTGACGTCACGAATAGCCACTTAACTTCAGATTATCTCCGAGCACGTCTTTCTTTATCACTAAAACAATAAAAATAGTGATAAATTCAAATTTTATTGCAAAATGACCTTTTAACTGAATAGTCCTTTACAGAGCTTTTTCTTATCTTTATCGGTTAACTATAACGTTAGTCACTTCTGTTAGGAAAGAGAAAGGAGACGCCAACACACAACTTTCATCCGGCAGCTAGACGCCAGGAGGAGATGGGAGGAGAGGGAGAGAAAAAAGCACCAGAACCTGCTGGACAGGTTGCTGGTCAAAGAGAAGAAGCTGCAGCAGAGACGAAAAGAGATGGAACTGCTTTCGGAATTGAGGTTTGTGACGTAATTTTTTGTAACAAACATTAACATAATTCGTCTTCTCGCATTAAAACTGTATAATCTCAAAACTTACTAATTTTACAGGAGGGCGTTTTAAAGGTTGAACATGTGATATTTTTAATATTAATCATCTTTGCAACATTTATATTTTATTTTTTACCAGTCACATTAAATGTGAGTCGACTATTATCAAAGCCGGCAATGTGACTTTTGGACAATTATTGGTAAATCAGAAAAACGAATTATTGACTTTGTATTCCATTGGCAGTCACAAAACTCTTCGGAACGACATCTTAGATAAATAACAGGTTAACTATTAACCTTTATTTAATGCAGGTTTTGAACCGTATTCTTTGAAGGAGACGATTATATTCAAATCAATCTGTATTGACATATCAATAACATTTTTTTGTCCAAATGCACAGATTGCCACCTTTGATAATAGACGACTCATGTCTTTTAAAGTAAGATCAAGTTATGTATTAATTTTGTTTGTGTCAAAACATAGGTAAACTAAAAAAAATATACTAAAACTAAACTACGCTCTTTTGACAGTATCTATGAGAAAAATACTGGTGATACCAAATGATTCGGCATATTAAATCCATTTCGAATATTTTTGGAAATTGAAACACTTTTAATACGAAAAGACGATTATCATTGTCCCGATTAACTTCTATTGTGAAATTATTGGTACTATCATGGTTCAACTCTGAATATTTTCGGCAGGCGACCTCAAGAAGACTCGACTCTCTCAGACCAGAAGCCACTGCCGACCCTAAACAGAATCCCGGGTCTGAAGTTAGCGGGGCAGGCCATGGCAGACATACTGCAAGTTTACGAGTTCATACACAACTTTGGACAAACTTTAGGATTCGGTGAGTGATCAGTTTGATGAAGTCGAGATGAAGTCGTCGTGGCCTAAAGGATAGGACGTCCGGTGCATTCGTGTGTAGCGATGCACCGGTGTTCGAATCCCGCAGGCGGGTACCAATTTTTCACGATTGACTTCCACGGTGAAGGAATAACATCGTGTAATAAAAATCAAAACCCGCAAAATTATAATTTGCGTAATTACTGCTGGTAGGACCTCATGGGAGTCCGCGCGGGTAGGTACCACCGCCCTGCCTATTTCTGCCGTGAAGCGGTAATGCGTTTCGGTTTGAAGGGTGGGGTAGCCGTTGTAACTATACTGAGACCTTAGAACTTATATCTCAAGGTGGATGGAGCATTTACGTTGCACATGTCTATGGGCTCCAGTAACCACTTAAAACCAACTGACCCATGTAATTTTTTAATCAGATCTGGACTGTATGCCGACTCTGAGCACGTTACAAGCGGCACTCCTCCCGAACTGTAACGCTGATGCTGAAGAGGAACTAATTCAAGTGTTAACGCAGCTTCTCATCACCGCTATCGGTAAATATGTGTACTTTGTAATATATGACTTCCTACCTAAGCTGATGGTTTAGAGAGACCATATCAGTTACCGGCTAGTAGATGAGCTCACGGGGCTCAAACCTGACGACGTTGCTAACACGAATCCTAGCAAGAGCCGTGCTTCGCAGAATCTACCACCGGATCGGAAACGCGACCCACCGAGAAGATCCGGCGAGAAACTCAGTGGCCTGTGTCTGTGGGTTAATTTACTCGACGAGACCGGGGGACTCAATGATATGAGGTGTAAGGAAATGTTAATGTCATCGTCTAAAGGATAAGACACTTGGAGTACTAGTACAGCAATACTACTGTACCGGTGTTCGAATCCCGGAGACAGGTCTAATGAAATCAATTTTCTAATGAAATACGTATTTAACATGTTCACGAATGACTTCAATGACATGGAAAAAAATACATAATTGTTATGCCGACCCTACCTCCAGCAACGAGAAGATGTACTCTATTGTTTCTTGGCAGAGGACCCGGGCATACCCCACCCGGGCCGGCACACCACGCTGCTCGGTCACGCCATCCGGATGGGCGACATAACTCCCCACAACCTGAGCGAAGTGCTCCGGATATATTTGTATGCCAACGCTACCGGAGAGGTCAAGGCGTTGACAGGTGAGGAACATCATGTATTTTTTTAATGTGCAATAAACATTATTGTCAGGTTCGAAAATAAATATAACTACATATACCTACATGAATAATTAATTTCGTTTTTGTCAAATACTTTCATCTTAAATCTCAATATTAGATTTGATTGCCATATTACCATAGTCATATTACGATATTAATATCATAAAATATGTGAAATTGTTTGTCTTTTTTTCACATCAAAACGTCGGATTGACATGATTTTTTAAGGTAATAAGGTCAGGAGATTGACATAGGCTGTTTTTTATACTGCATTCTCACAGGAAACTATTCTATGATTACATGAGTGAAACCTCGGGTAGATATTAATTATTATTATAATAAAATTTTGACTTTTTGGCGGGAACGTGAGCAGTGAAGTTATGTGATTTGTTTTATTTTGTCTATTTAGTGTTTCTTCGGGTTTAAATGTGTAATAATGGTGGTTTATTAACTTTTTAATATCTGTGAAAGTGCACAAATGTGGGAAAATGAAACAAAGCCGCTGGACGTAACTTCTCGGGATCCTCCAAAAAGTCCACTGAAAAAATCTTATTAAATGACCACCATTTTACTGAGATTATATTTCATCCCATTTCATTTCATTTAATTTCACTCCATAATATCATTTTTCATAAAAATATGAATATCAATTAAAATAAGACATGACTTAAAGGTCTCAGTTACCAGGCCATAAAATCCCTTAAAAATAATAATAATAAACTTTTAGAATTAGGTTTAGAATCTACTGAAGACAGCGTCGGCCTTATTGGTCCGACGTGGACTATTGAACTATCATTCATAGAATTGAATTTTAAGAATATTCTGATTAGTGATATTTATGTGACATCGAGGGGCACAATGGTTAACACAATGAAGACTCCGATCTCATTTACGTCGTGACGTCAGCTCCGGTAATCGCTAATTACCAGATGAGCCGTGAGCTTGTCTAGCCATCGTAATGTGAAAACGATTACCAATACATGTTTGGATCGACGTTTTCGCGGATCGCTTGGAACCTCTGGGTCTACGGAGGGACTTCGGTTCTCCCTGTGTTTTGTACCGTATGTTCCATGATCCCCCTCATCTCCTTTTTATTATCGCACCTCCCGCCATCGGAGCAGAGTTCATCCATATTATCTGGAACCGCTGTATTCATCCATAGGGCGTTTTTTTTTTCTTGCTTAGGTTGGTGGACCAGCTCACAGTCCACCTGGTGTTAACTGGTTACTGGAGCCCATAGACATCTACCACGTAAATGCACTACCCACCTTGAGATATAAGTTCTAAGATCTCAGTATCGTTACAACCGCTGCCCTACCCTTCAGACCGAAACGCATTACTGCTTCACGGCAAAAATAGGTTCCAAATAACTTTTCTGCCACCTACCATTTGGCTTTGGAATGAGCTCCACGGTGTTTCTCGAGCGCTATGACATGTCCTTCTTCAAACGAAGCTTATGGAGAGTACTTCATGGTATGCAGCGGCTTGGCTCTGCCCCTGGCTTTGCTGATGTCCATAACGGTAACCACTTAGGGCGATTCAAGAAATGTTAATACAAGTGTCGTCGCGATCAGGTCTGACGGCGGAGCGTGAGCGAGAGCGTCGCGTGGCGGACCACCACCAGACCGACGCCGAGATGGTGCAGACCAGCGCCACCACGCGCAACGCCGCCTACTACGAGCATCTGCACAATAACGGCACCTACAAACTATCCGGTTCGTTCCATACCTAATACGTTGAGAGAGCGCTAGTGAGCAGTCGTGAGCACTTACCTCGCTATCAATAGGGGTCGCTAGTTGTATGAAAAACATCGATTTCTTGACTCTACTTTACTGCTAGTAGGACCTCTTGTGAGTCCGCGCAGGTTAGGTACCACCGCCCTGCCTATTTCTGCCGTGAAGCAATAATGCGTTTCGGTTTGAAGGGTAGGGCAGCCGTTGTAACTATACTGAGACCTTAGAACTTATATCTCAAGGTGGGTGACGCTTTTACATTGTAGATGTCTATGTGCTCCAGTAACCACTTAACACCAGGTGGGCTGTGAGCTCGTCCACCCATCTAGCAATAAAAATAAATAAATAAAAAACTCTATAAACGATAAACACAATCCATAGACACTACTTAAACATAGTTGTCAACTATAGCTATAAGATAGTACGATTTATGCAGGCTCACTTTAAGCGGGCACATTATAGTTTAGGCAGGTTTTCTGGTGGTAAGACCTCTTGTGAGTCCCCACGGGTAGGTACCACCCCACCTATTTCTGCCGTGAAGCAGTAATGCGTTTGGGGTTGAAGGGTGGGGAAGCCGTTGTAACTGTATTGAGAACGTCGAGAGGGCGCTAGTGAGCAGTCTTGAGCACTTACGAGCCTCGCTGTCAATACGGGTCGCGTTCCGCTAGTTGTATGAAAAACATCGATTTCTTGACACTACTAGGCTGCACTGCTATTCAGTGTGCTTAGTGCGAGTTTTTTAACGTTCTCGATAGCGTAAACGTTAACTCAGATTTGTATGCAGTTGGAACAGCGCCCCTAGCGGCAAACGCAGGCAAACGTTCCAACTCCATACAGCATTGAGTTAACTTTTACGCTATCGAGAACGTTAAAAAACTCGCTCTAAGCGCACCGGTGTATAACTAACTAGTGTGCAACTTCATCAGTACGAGGGTAAGGGTAGGTACCACCACCCTGCCTATTTCTGTCGTGCGGCAGTAATACGCTTCGGTTTGAAGGATGGGACAGCCGTTGTAACTATATTGAGACCTCATATCTCAAGGTGAGTGGCGCATTTACGTTGTACATGTCTATGGGCTCCGGTAACCACTTAACACCAAGAGGTAACTCCACTTTTCTCAAAGTCCCCTCACGTTTTCTTAACGTTATAATGACGTCTGTCTTCCAAACCGGAGGGTGAGGTTTCCTCGTGGTATAAACCGGTAGTCCTCACACCACACTCCACACGCAACTCATGTGCATTAGTGAAGTATAGGACTCGTTATGCAGAGGCCCTTCGTGACAAGCCCTTCGTCGCCCTCAACGCTACGGTGAAGGCGAAGATCCTCGCGTTCCTCTGCAACGAGCTGCTGCAGAACAAGGCCGTGCTGCGGCAGATCGACGGCTCCCTGGAACATCTCACGCAGCTGAAGAAGGAACGGTACCTCATGGATATGAAGATCAGGAAGTAAGTCCAGCTGTTCCCGGTAGGAGTTGACAGGAGTTACTGGTGGTAGGACCTCTCGTGAGTCCGCGCGTGTAGGTATTACCCTCCTGCCTATTTCTGCCGCAAAGCAGTAATGCGTTTCGCTTTGAAGGCGGTAGGAAGGTCTTAACACCAGGTGGGCTGTGACCTTTTCTACCCAAAACAGCAATAAAAAAAAATATATAAATATGTTCTATAGAACACTAAAATGAGAGATGTTTAATGTCAGAGAATCCGACACCGAATCTAGTATATTGGGATATCCATATTAAATGGAATTGAACTTAAATGCTATCTATTAATATAATGAGAGCTTAGTGTTGTATATTCTCTGACTACCAACGATTCTTGCACATATTATATATCATATATCATTGTACTGGTGGTAGGACCTCTTGTGAGTCCACACGGGTAGGTACCCTGCCTAATTCCGCAGTGAAGTAGTAATGCGTTTCGGTTTGAAGGGCGGGGCAGCTGTTGTAACTATATTGAGACCTTAGACCTTATATCTCAAGGCGGTGGCTCATTTACGTTATAGATGTCTATGGTTTCCAGTGACCACTTAACACCAACTGTGACTTCGTCCGCCCAAGCAATAAATAAATAAAACTAACCGTGTACGTTTCAGAGTCCGCGTACTGCACCAGCGGAAGCTGCGCGCCGAGCAGTCGGAGAAGCAGCAAGCTCTCGCGCTGGAGCGGATGCAGCGGCTCGTGGAGGAAAGCTCCGGCAACACGAGAGCTTCCCCGCACTCACACGACGAAGGTAGCCCGTCTGTACAGCAGGCGTACTGTCTAATATCTACTCACTGTATACATGTATACAATGCTCTTGTGGCGGTAGCCATCACAGAGCACAACATTCCTGATCCTGCGGACAGAATGGAAAGCAGTCGACGTCGCCCAAAACCCGTCATTTCGGACCCTCCCGATCCACTAACGGTGCTTTTAGGTACCTCAAGCACCGGCCACCGTTCTCATCGAACCGAAAAATGAATTACTAAATTTGCTTGTCGAAAATTCAAGAACACATATTCATATCGACGCTTGAAAGGCAAACGTGACTAAGCGACAATGCGTGAACTTTACAGTAGACTAATTTAAAGTTGAAATAACAGAAAAAAATTCTATTTTAACGAATCTAGCTGTAGGATTGAAATGATTGTAATAGACCTAGAAATATATTTTTTTGCGCATCTAATAAGGTTGCCTATCATTTATGTACAAAGCAGTTATTGTCGCTTAGTTACGTTTGCCTTTTAAGCGTCGATATGTTTAATTGTTACAGAACAACAGATGCACGAGAAACAAGAGACTCCGAAGAAGCAACCGAAGGAGCACGCGCTAACTCCCGAAGCGGACGACAAGACTGACTCGCCTTCGCCGTACAAAGAACCCCAGCACGTTGAAGAAAGCGACAAGGAATTGTCGCCTTTAAAGGACTTGTCCAACGGTACAGAATTGCATAACAAATTCAGTTCGTTTTAGTAGAAATATGACGGTTTATCGGAGTTAGCATTGCGTTTGTCGAATCCGCCATAGTGTGTCCTTCATCGCGGGTGAACGCGGCCTAATTCATAGACACAGCCCTCTGAGTTTTTGGCCGGGTCTTTTCAGTGGGTCGCGATTCCGATCCGGTGGTAGATTCAGCGAAGCACGGCTCTTGCTAGGGCCGGTGTTAGCAAATTCTCTCGGGTTGAGCCCGTGAGCTCATCTACCCATCCGGATGTAACCGGATTGGCTCATTAAGCTACCAGTGAATAGGTAGTGTAGACAAAAATTTTTTTTTTAGCTGATACCCTTTGGAGGCCTTTTTCAGCGTAACCTTAACTAGTAGGTGAGCTCACGGAGCTCAAACCTGACGACGTTGCTAACACGAATCCTAGCAAGAGCCGTGCTTCGCTGAATCTACCACCGGATCGGAAACGCGACCCACTGAGAAGGAGGATCTTGCACCGATCGTCCAAATTGTTCGGAACTTGTATATATGCAAGCTTGTCTTGAAAATGTCGTAAGCGAGATCCAGGCATTTGTCAAAGATCATACGTTGTATGATGTCTACCCGCCACAGTTGTGTTAGGTTGGTACAAGTGTACTCTGGTCCGCAGGCGTGAAGAGCAAGGAGCTGCTGAACAACAACAAGGAGGAGTGCGGCGGCGGCGACGCGTCCAAGCTGGACAAGGACAGCGTGCTGGGCGACGACGTGCTCAGCGACCCGGAGAGCGACGGCGCGCAGCACGACGAGGTGGGGCTCCACCGCCGCACCCTGACCAACAGACACTGTCACTGTCTAGAGCTCACAGCCCACCTGGTGTTAAGTGGTTACTGGAGCCCATAGACATCTACGACGTAAATGCGTCACCCATCTTGAGATCTAAGTTCTAAGGTCTCAAGTATAGTTACAACGGCTGCCCTACCCATTAAATCGAAACGCATTACTGCTTCACGGCAGAAATAGGCAGGTCGGTGGTATCTACCCGCGCGGACTCACAAGACGTCCTACCACCAGTAATAATATATATATAACGATTTTTGACAGGACGAAGACAAGAATTTATCAGCTGAAGAACTTTCAAGAAAGCTCGAGAAGCTTCTGAGGCAGTCGGAACAACAGCTGCAGCAGCTTCAGGCCGGCTCGCACGCACTCCGCGCCACTTGCTACGGACAGGACCGGTGGGGAACGCTGCTACTGTCGGGCTGGACCACCAGACCGGAACAGACATAGACCTCGAACACTAAAATACTAAGTCGAAACCTTGACGGCTTCATACGCGAGACGTAACGCCATACCCACAGACACAGCCCACTGAGCTTCTCGCCGGATCTTCTCAGTGGGTCGCGTTTCCGATCCGGTGGTAGATTCTGCGAAGCACGGCTCTTGCTAGGGTTCGTGTTAGCAACGTCGTCAGGTTTGAGCCCCGTGAGCTCATCTACTAGTTAAGGCGACGCTGATCTAGCCTCTCAAGGCTCTCAGCTTAGGTAGGAAGAAAAAAACAAAAAAAGTAACGCCTTCCGATTCGCAGATCGGGACTACCGCCACTGTGCTGTTTACGTGCAGACCTCATGTCTCAGGATGAGTGACAGCATACACGTCATGATGTCTATGAGCCCCAGTAGTCGCTTAGTGCTATTTGGGTCGTGTAACCGGACCATATACGTATCTATATTTATACCTGTAATTGATAATATTATAAATGTGAATGTGTGTTTGTTTGTCTTACTTTCACGTCGACACGTCGGATCGACATGATTTTTTTTGGTCAGTACAGTGACATAGGCTACCTTTTATTCCTAAAATTCTCATTACCATGAAAAACTACACTGACTGACATTGTTCGTTGACTACGCGAGTGAAGCCGCAGGAAATGCTAGTTAAAATCAACTTTTAGTAAATTTATCGAGTTTCGATTTTATTATCTTAGTCTTAAGGAGCACAATCTACGACGTGTGCTTTGCAAGTTGCTCCAATTATATAAGATCGCGGTCCGCAGGTACTGGCGTCGCTACTGGTCCCTGGGTAAAGCCGGCGGCATCTTCGTTGAAGGGATGGAGTCTGCGCAGCCTGAGATCTTAATGTATCATGAGACCCTCGAAAACAACCTCGCCAGAGATAAGGATGAGATGTCTATTGCGAAGAAGAAAGGTTTGAACAATATATGATTAGATCTTACATTCATAAATAATTCAGTACATATCGACGCTTGAAAGGCAAACGTGACTAAGCGACAATAACTGCTTTATACATGAATGATAGGCAATAACCATATTCGATGCGGAAAAAATATATATTTCTAGGTCTATTAAAATAATTTAAATCCTACAGCTAGATTCGTTAAAATAGAATTTTTTTCAGGTATTTCAACTTTAAATTAGTCTACTGTAAAGTTCACGCATTGTCGCTTAGTCACGTTTGCCTTTCAAGCGTCGATATGTAAACACTTATTTCAATTAGTTAATTTTTTTTTATTGCCTTTGTAGGCAGACGGGCATACGGCCCACCTGATGGTGAGTGGTTACCGTCGCCCATGGACTTCAGCAATGCCAGAGGCAGAGCCAAGCCGCTGCCTACCGCTTAATACTCTCCACAAGCCTCGTTTGAAGAAGGACATGTCATAGCGCTCGGGAAACACCGTGGAGGGGAGCTCATTCCATAGCCGGATGGTACGTGGCAAAAAATATGTCTGGAAACGCACTGTGGATGACTGCAGTGGCTCCAGGTAGTATGGATGAACTCTACTCCGGTGGCGAGCGGTGCGATGGTAAAAACGAGATGCTGGTATCATCATGAACAATTCCTCAGAGCACTCCCCATGGAACATACGGTACAAAATACAGAGGGAACCGAAGTCCCTCCGCAGACCCCGAGGTTCCAAACGATCCGAGAGAATGGGATTAAACGAAATTTATTAATAATCTTTACGTATTTTTCGTAAACCATCGAGATATCAAAAAGTAAATCAAGTAATCCATTGCAATAAACGTAATTGCTCATTTTAAAACTTCAAAACTTTTAGAGGTGAAAGAGAAGATTGAGCCGCCGTCGGAAGAGGGAGACATCAGACCAGACGACACCGAGACTCAAGCGGAAGCTCTCAAATCGCAATTGGAACTGAAAAACATCAAGTCTGAACTCAACCTCAGCGACCACACCCAGATCATCAAGTATGAGCCGAACGTCAAACATGGCGCCTGTAAGGTTGAGGGTAGGTACAGATTTCATTTGCAAACTTTATCTACATATATACAAGAGCGATTATTGCACACCACATACGGCGTGTGCTCATGAGTAATAAATACATCCGTGTTTTGAGGTTAGGTACAGATTTCATTTACAAACCTTATGTACATATACACAAGAGCGATTATTGCACGCCACGTACGGCAAGTGTGCTCATGAGTAATACATCCGTGTTATTTCGTTTTTTTTTTAAAGATTTTATGATTTGGTAACTAAGACCTTGAGGCCATGTTTGTTTTAATGTATAATCTTAATTTTATGAAAAAATGATAATATGGAGTGAAAATGATTAATTTGAGACATTAATCAACTAGGATGAAATGAAATGAGATGAAATATAATCTCAGTAAAATGGTGGTCATATTAAAAATTGTCAAAGAGTCCGAAATATTTCATCATCTCAATTTGAGATTCAAAAGTATGATGAGATTTAAGTTTTCTTTTTGTAATTGATTTAATAATTTTAGTCTACACGCTGAGATTTGAGAAAAATGTACTAATTTATATATTATTAACACAGCGACTGTAAATAAACCGAGCAACCGAGCAAGTCTGCGAGAATACAAAGTTGAAACTCGGTAGACGAAAAATAAATTTAAATTCTAAATACGGAAACCAAAACGCGCATGCATAATCGATTTACGATTTTTAAGATTCTTTAGGCCAACGAAACGTAACCTAGTGCTGTAATCCGCAGGCTCGTCAATAAAAATGGAGGAGAAGTTCATTCAGCACAAACAGAACAGCGAGGGTCAGGACATGCTGGACATCGAGGACTCCATACCGACCGCCTTCCTCGTCCAGAAGCCGACCCACAAGCCGCTGTACGCCGCCCAGGCCGAGCCCGCCGACCGGCCCCAGGAGATCGTCAAGGTGGAGAACGTCAAGGTCGAAGCTCCAGAACAAGACACCAAGGACCAGCTTGTCAACAACCTGGAGGAGCTTCGTAAAATGGCCGAAGCCGTATCGTCACAGCTCGACGCCGCCAAAAAAGCCGAGGAGATCAAACAGGAGAGCCTCAAGTCGGAGACCAGCGAACCTGACAGCGCTCAGGCGTACCTCCACTCGAAGATCTTAGAAGGAAAATGGTTCTCGATACTGAGGCACGAGAGTTCATTCTTGAACAGCATCAATGATGGAGACGACGTGGCATATTGCGACAACGAGCACACGTGCGCCGAGGTGGCGGTGGCGCAGGGACACAAGTGGGACGTCTCCAACAACCTGCATCTGCTGCGCGACCCCAGTCTCTTCACGCTCAACAGCATGGTGACCAGCGTGCAGGTGCCCCCGCCCACTGTGTGCGCCGACAGCAGCCTCACCATGTCCGGCCTGCACCCAGACGTCATGGAGGCCAGCCTGGCCGGGGACGCGGCGATGGATGAAGACGAGAACAAAGAACAGGTACTTTTGAAGTGAAACTTCTTTAGAATCGTAACTAGACCTTAGTACTTATGCCTCAAGGTGGATGGCGTATTTACGTTGTAGATGTCTATGGGCTCCAGTAACCATTTAAAACTAGGTGGGTTGTGAGCTCGTCCACCCAACTAAACAATAAAAAAAATAAAAACATCTATCATAATTAGAGGAGTAGGTAGATTGATTTAAGGTCGTTGACGTCAAAAGTAGAGGATAATATAGATATGCCTCCATATGTGTATGCCATAATATTATACACATAATATGTGTAAATATAACATACATAATATTTATAAATACAAATACTCGTACTTAAATATATACATATACATATCATAAATATATACATATAAAAACATATAGAAACAAATATTATCAATTAGATGACTGTGCTAACTCTCTGAGAAACAGTTCTCGGACCTTCGTCTTAAACGCTTCACGTGTAGTGGCAATCATCTGTTTAGGAGAACGACTTAGAGAAGGAGCTCCAAGCGGACAGGCTGAAGCTTGACGCGGCGGCCCAGCGCGCCAAGGCCAGCAGCCTCACCAGCCTCGGCCTGCTCAACTTCAACGCGCTGTCCACCTACGTCACGTGCGACAGCCCGCCGCCCATACAGATGTCGCCCGACGAGCTCGAGCAGCTCGACTACTGCAAGATATACGGACTGCCCAAGAAGATCAGCGGGAACTTCGTGACCAGGGATCTCAGGTACCCGACCCTGCTTCTAACTAATATGATAAATGAACCCGCAGACTCACAAGAGGTCCTACCACCAGTAAATACGCAAATTAGAAATTTGCGGGTTTCGATTTGTGACATAATCCGTGTTTGTGACTTATCATTGTGAACTACTAAATAACCCAGCAGACTTTGTAGTGCCTCAATCGATAAATAAAAGACACATCAAGAGGGCACATCAAAGGAAAAACAAAATTGTTTCTTTTTATATAATTCAGAGCTTTTTTATATTTTCTCACCTTTTAAACCTTCTCTGGACTTCCACGAATAATTCAAGACCAAAATTAGCCAAATCGATCCAGCCATTCTCGAGTTTTAGCGAGACTAACGAACAGCAATTCATTTTTATATATATATATATAGATTATTATTGAAACTATTTATACTAGTATATTTATGCTAGTATTATTGAAACAGAGAGAAATATAATTATTATTTATTATCTTTGGTTATTAGAATATTCTTAGTTAGAAGAATTAGAATAGTATTAAAAACCAAAATAGCACACAAAAATAGATTACCGCTGGTAGTGGTGTCTATGAAGCCGCCGGTGAATAGGGCTCCAGAGTGAGACCTCCCACGAACCACACCGTATCTAGGATGACTGCTCTTTCCTCCAGGCCCCTGACCCAGCAGAGTACCTTTATTATTATTAACAAGGCATTGCCAATGTTAGCGACTATTCGTCTTAAGTCGAAGTTAACGTGTAGTCATTGAGATTAAACGTGCCAGGCACGGCTGGTGGCGGATCACGGACTCCGAGCAGCTGAGGGCGCTGATGGAGGCTCTCCATCCGCGAGGAGTTCGAGAACGGGAGCTGCACGCGTCCTTCGTCAACCACCTACCGACCGCCAACAACAAGGTACGCTGAATTTTACATTTGTTATTTTCACCGAATCTACTGGTAGATTTGGTTGGCTATTATATTATTATATATGTACCCCATATATTCTAATCGATGTTCTTCCGCAGCTGCACATAGACCTGGGCGATGTCCCGGTCGATTTGGACCCGGGTAACCTAGACCCGGGTAGCGAGGACCCGGGTGAGCACTCCGCCGGGTACCCGCCACCCGACTCGCCCTCGTCGTACTGCGCGCTCACCGCGAGACGGGTCGATCTGAATCTATTGCAAATGGTACGTTACATTTACTTTGTATGATAATGAATATATTTTATTTGAACGAAAAAAATATTAAATTATGATTGTACCACCGCTGACTTCCCATACCTTCATACCTTCCCATAACCATAAATCTTACATCAAAGCCATAAGCAAGGTAGATCAAAAGTTGTGATGGCTTAAATATGTGACCCTTAAAAACTTAAATAACACAAATTGGGATAGTGATTTGTCGATAAAAATCCCCATATTTTACCCCCTTAAGTCTCCAACACCGGTGCACGGACACATTGCGTACAACTGTTTTTGGATAGCATTCAATTTTACACACGAAGGGAACGTTTTATTGACATTCATCTACTGACAGATACATTGAGGAATATACGCATTATTATTATTGCTTAGATGGGTGGACGAGCTCACAGCCCACCTGGTGTTAATTGGTTACTGGATCTACAACGTAAATGCGCTACCCATCTTGAGATATAAGTTCTAAGGTCTCAGTATAGTTACAACGGCTGCCTCACTCTTCAAACCGAAACGCATTACTGCTTCACGGCAGAAATAGGCAGGGCGGTGGTACCTACCCGCGCGGACTCACAAGAGGTCCTACTACCAGTCATATACGCATCAGTAAATAACACGTTGGTCCGTTCAGATCCGCACCGTTCTTGATTCTACATTACACAACGCCCTCCACACCGCCAGAGACAAGAATAGATGGAGATAGATCGTGCGTGCGAAGGTGATACAAAAGGGTGGTCACGACCCTCAGCAGTGAGGAATACGACGCAGGAGGAAATAATGAGGATTAGTAGAGTGTTGAGAGTTAGATAACTGAAGTAACGTATACCTGTAGGTAGAGCAGCTGGAGGAGCGCGTGGCGGCGGCGTCGCTGCAGACCAAGGGCTGGCGGCCGTCGCGCGGGGCGGCCGGGGCGGCGGCGGGGGGGTTGGGGGGCGCGGAGCTGGTGGCGCGCGCGCGGCTCAAGCTGGCGGCCGTGGAGGCGCACATCGAGAGGAGATACCTCAAACCGCCTTTGGTACAAAGGTATGCTAGGTAATGCAACGCCACTCCCATCGTTACGCTTCTGACTGCCCTCGGGACGCACCGCGCCGTGGTCGACACGGCTCATACTACGAATATCCTTTAAACGTACTCAAATACGGCTAGCGTTAGGCAGCGGCTTGGCTGAAGTCCACGGGCGACGGTAACCACTCCCCATCAGGTGGGCCGTATGCTCGTCTGCCTACAAGGTCAATAAAATATAGGTATACTTCATTTCTGTCTGTTAATTGAGAGCTCGATTTTAATATCACACTTGAGTTGATAATGAGTTATTTAAAAAAAAAAATTAACGCCCAACTTAATATCGATAATTTTATTATCTGTGAACAACTAATATCTAATCTAGAGTTGTTACAATGTTACATGGCTGGATAATTTTTGGTGATACTACGTATTGTAAAATAATAAACAAAATATTCGTTTACTATAAATACTCATTAAATAAATTGCAAAATGCGATTTAAACGTATGATTTAATAACTAAGAGACTATTTGCGATAAGACCTTGCGTTTTGTAATTTGTCGAAAAGGAATTTTATTAACAACTCGACAAGTGTCAGTGTCTGCTCTATACGTATAGTATTAGAATTGCGTTAGTCTTTCGGCGCCGCAGAACCGCGCGGCGTCGCGAGCTCGCCGCAGCGTTGTGCGTCCCGGGGGACAGGGAAGCTTTGAACATGTGTGTTTTGGACGATTTTTTTTGTGGTGGGTAGTTTCATTATTTAAAAAAAGTGCTTGTATTATAAACTTATATTTATGCCTCAAATTGCATATGCCTTCGATTGTTAGCTAACTAAGAAATTAATTCTATAAAAACATTGTCTTGTGTGCTTAATTTCTGCGCTAAGTAGTTTTTTGTAAAATATGGCTTTGATCTGCCAATCGATTTTTATTAAATCGAATGTAAATTTTAATGTAACAATAATGTGGTTAATTTGAAAATTTAATATAGAACTTGCTTTAAAATGAGAATACCCTCCGTCTTTTTTGTGGTGGGACGAAAATAGGTTGACTATGAAATTAGAATAAATTGGATGGTCCCTAAATATAATAAGATTTTTTTAAATTTATTTGCCATATTGTTTCCCAAGCTTTTTTTGGTCTATTAGTATGATGATAACCTTGCTATAATTGATTAAGGCGGCTACTTTGATGACAGAGCGAGAAGGCGCTAGTTATTTTCATATTAAGTTATATCCATTAAAGCTACTTATATCCGTCTTATTATCATTTAAATCGCTGCAGAGAAACGCCCTAATGCACGAGTTTGTTGTTAAAAATGTTTGAAATAATCGCATGGTACCTTAATTAAAAAAATATTATATTATCTGCAAGTCGCAGTTTCTCTTAATGCTGCATTTCTGCATGTTATTTCCCAATGACAATTTTAAACTAACATTAACTTTGTAAGATGAACACACCGCTATTTTTAGTTCCATCTTAATATATATAAATTACGTGTCACGTTGTTTGTCCGCGATGGACACCTAAACCACTGAACCGATTTAAACTTTTTTTTATTTTAAATATGTGTTTTGTTCCAACTTAGGCCATAGGATGGTTTTTATTTAATTGAATGGTCGCAATATTTATTAATTAACAATAAAATGACTTCTTAGGTTGATTATTGTTATTAATGGTTTCATAAGTCTAAAACAGATGGCGCCTTAAATCAGTTTTTACAGACAATTGTAATACTGTCTGACATTAAAATCTCATAGATGGCGCTGTATTAAAAATACCAACGTTTCCCATAACCTACAATTTAATGGCACAAACACCACGTGTTGCTGAGGCTAAAGTATAAGTGAAATTTATTTCGTAGTAAACGCAATACAGGGAAATCCAATTGTTCTTACTTTGTTATTTTTTGGTATTAGCATAGCCGGCCACGTGTTATTTAGAAACAAAAACCTTAGCCACAGCAACGTGTGGGCGAGTCTGCTAGTCAATGATAAACTATAGAGAGCTGACTTTAAATGTGAGAAATAATAATTATTTGACGATGACAAGTATGTCTTGACGAAAATTATGGATAACCTAGTTTTCGTTTGTTTTATGAACGAAGTACCGACGGTGTGTGTAACAGATTGTGTTAAATTTATTAAAAAAAAATTAACGTTAACTAATAATTGCGTATTTACGTGGAAAACATTTTTGGATATTAAAAATATTGGTGTGAAAATATTTAATTTAATAACATAGTCAATTAGCATATCCACGCTTGAAAGGCAAACGTGACTAAGCGACAATGCGTGAACTTTACAGTAAACTAATTTAAAGTTGAAATACCTGAAAACCAAATCTATTTTAACGAATCTAGCTAGTAGCTGTAGGATTGAAATGATTTTAATAGAACTAGAAATATATTTTTTTGCACATCGAATATGGTTATTGCCTATCATTTATGTACAAAGCAATTATTGTCGCTTAGTAACGTTTGCCTTTCAAGCGTCGATATTATAAATATAATTTATTTATATATTACTTATAAAAAAAGCAACTTATTTACTTACATAAAAAAAGTAACTCTTGCTTATCGAAGCTTGAATCTGTAATTACATCGCTTTTAATGACTACGTAATCATTCGTAATGCTTGCTTACAGCACAGCGGAAGCGAACCTGGGAGCGATGTTGTCAGGCGAGCACGGCAACACGTCCGCGCCGTCGCCGCAGAACTCTGACGGCGGGAACGAGTCTAAAGGTGAGGTTCTTATTGCTAAATAATATACAGCTGGTCTTAAATGACTACTCGAGCTTACGAAGATGCCACATTTTTTGAAGTGAAACTTCTGTAGAATCGTTGTGAAACTCAACTCGATGAAACGAAAAAATAAGTCCATTGAGACACAACACACATAAATGTTTAATTTTTTTTTGGAACGAAGTTCCTTACGGCATGCTTGGAGGGGATAGGGATTTTGCTGCGCGACCGAACTGAAAAAAATGTGATAGTAAAACCGTAAGAAAAAATCCGTGGAAAAAAGTGCGTGGAATAAAACCGTTAAATGAGACGTGCGCAGGCGCGACAGTCGCATACACAAGCGAGTAGTGTATAATACCTTTCTCTTTCTCCTTCTTTCTTTTCGTTCTCTAATCCCTTCTCTCTCTATTTAGTAATTATTTCTATTTCTATGTAATTTTATGTTGTCAACCAAAAATAAAGAGATATATTTTGTTATTTTAATTGATAATTTGAATTACTATTTTTTTTATTTTACGTAATTTATTATTTCCTAAAATACTGAATTTCCTAAATACTTTCCCGTTCTTAAATAAAAACTAATCAGCAAAATTTAAGAGAAAACCAAGAAAACCTACATAAAATTGAGCACCATTTCTTTTTTTGCAAGTTGTGTCGATTCTACATTAGCCGAAGGAACTTCGCTCCTACCTGGTGTCCCACGACACCACATCTTTAATTATTATTGCTTTTTTTATTGCTTAGATGGGTGGACGAGCTCATAGCCCACCTGGTGTTAAGTGGTTACTGCAGCCCATAGACATCTACAATGTAAATGCGCCACCCACCTTGAGATAGAAGTTCTAAGGTCTCAGTATACTGTTTGTCGGAAAGCATTACTGCTTCACAACAAAACCTACCTACCTCAAAACTACTATAGCGAGAGCTCAGTCGGTGTCTAAGAGTCCTAGATGAAATTACAAATCGAGACTCTACACAACGCCCCCTTTTTTTTCTGGGTCTCTTACCGCCTCCTTTTAGGCATGCAGCGCCCCGCCCACAAGGGGGCGTTATCACTCACTTTGGGAAAGGTTGGTATAGAGCATAAACATTTTATATTTCTTGGTTATGATCCGCAATCACTCCGTAGACCATGAGCAGATGAGCTGATAATGATGAGTCACTAATCTGAAGTGACTAGACGATGTCTCTACGTATTAAGGTCGATTATAGAGTCAAAGTCGTTGAACTAGTTCGTGTGAGATTCGTTGCTAGAGATGGCGCTTGTGCAGAGGGTCGTGTGCCAGTCGGTTTGGACGATTGTTGATGGAGGGAAATTGTATGTGAGAGAATGATGCAGTGCAGGAGTCACGACCCTCAGTAGTGAGAGAAGCGGCATTTATGTCGAAGATGTCTATGGGCTCCGGTAACGACTTAAAACCAGGTGAACCGTGAGCTCGTCCACCAATCTAAGCAATAACAAAAAAAAGGTGAAAATATCGGGCGCTAGAAATCATTTATTCTCAAAGTTGGCAGTCGACGAGTTTGAGAACCCCTGCTCTATACTAACATTGACATTAGCACGTGACGTTTTCAGACAACAAAGGCATAGCCCGCGGACTGGCCACGTGGAGGGACGCCGTGGCGCGCTGCAGCACGTCAGCGCAGCTCGCCATGCTGCTGCACGCGCTGGAGACCGCCGTCGCCTGGGACAAGAGCGTCATGAAAGCCGTGAGTGTCGCCAGGGACTGCCTTAGAACAATATGAAAGCATTTTAAAAATGCCGTTTGAATCTGATAATACTAGCGGCCCGCTCCGGCTTTGCTCGGGTCTTTACGAAAATTAAAAAAAAAAAAAATTATAATAATAGATTAAAAAAACTAACAAAATACACTTTTATAGAAAATCCAACTTAAAAAATAGAAAATAAATTTAAATTAAAAATAGTATAAGAAAAAATTATAATAGAACAAAACAAATTTTTGTTTGACCACCAAAACTATATTTATAAATTCAATAAGTACCATGCGTCCACACCCTTAACCAACACTCACACTCAAACAAACAGACTTTTTGGCGGGAACGCGTGGAGTGAAGCTGTGTGGTTTGTTTTATTTTGTCTATTTAGTGTTTCTTCAGGTTTAAATGTGTAATAACGGTGGTTTATTAACTGTTTAATATCTGTGAAAGTACACAAATGTGGGAAAATGAAACAAAGCCGCTGGACGTAGCTTCTCGGAATCCTCCAAAAAGTCCACTGAACAAATATCAGTAAATAACCACCATTTTACTAAGATTATATTTCATCCTATATCATCTCATTTAATTTAATTTCATCCCAGTTGATTAATGTCTCAAATTTATCATCTTCATTTCACTTCACTCCATATTATAATTTTTCATAAAAATAAGAATATTAATTAAAATAAGACATGACTTAAAGGTCTTAGTGATGAGGTCATAAAATCTCTTAAAAAAAAAAACTAACAAACACACGCGCACACATGACCACCATAAGTTTATTGGAAGTAAACCGTTCTCATCCTTATTGCGATCGACAGAACTGTCAGTTTTGTCTGAACGGCGACAATGAGGATCAGCTGCTGCTCTGTGACGCGTGCGACAAGGGCTACCACACCTACTGCTTCAAGCCGCGGATGGACAAGATACCCGAGGGAGACTGGTCAGTTCCTACCCCATATTGATCTATAAACTGGTGGTAGGATCTCTTGTGAGTACCGAGTGCGACGAGCTCACAGTCCTCCTGGTGTTAAGTTGTTACCGGGGTTACCCATAGACATCTACAACGTAAATGCCGCCACCTATCTTGAGATATGAGTTCTAAGGTCTCAGTATAGTTACAACGGTTGCCTCACTCTTCAGATCGAAACGCATTACTGCTTCACGGCAGAAATAGGCGGGGTGGTGGTACATACCCGCGTAGACTCCCAAGAGGTCCTACCACCAGTGATTAAGCAAATAATTTTGCGGGTTTTGATTTTTATCACACGATGTTATTCCTTCACCGTGGAAGTCAATCGTGAACATTTGTTGAGTACGTATTTCATTAGGAAAATTGGTACCCGTCTGAGATTCGAACACCGGTGCATCGCTTCAACACGAATGCACCGGACGTCTTATCCGTTAGGCCGCGACGACTATTGAACGTTTGTCCAGGTACTGCTGGGAGTGCGTGAACAAGGCGCGCGGGGAGCGCGTGTGCATCGTGTGCGGCGGCGCCAGCGCGGGCCGCGTCATCCCGTGCGCGCTGTGCGTGCGGGCCTACCACCAGGACTGCCACTACCCGCCACTGGCCAAGGTATCCATCATCCGCAGCCTATAGCTTTTTTTTTTGAAGTGAAACTTCTTTAGATTCGTTGTGATTTCAAAGTCGATGAAACGAAAAAATAAGTCCATAGAGACACAAACATAAGTGTATAGGATTCAGCCGGCGAGAGAATGAGATAGATAGAACATATTAGAAGTTCTCTGTGTAGTTTTTTACACAAAATTTTACATATACTTAAGACGTTTAGGATAATTGTATTTTAATTTTTGAAAGTTTCACTTCTACCACGTGTGAATTGCAAACGTGTTTTTTTTTTTATAAATTTTGTTTTTTAAAAATTATATTTAAATACGAATTACATATTGAGAAAATGATGAAATATGTAATAATATTTTTCGATCTTACCCCGACAGAATAATAAAAAAGGGTGCGTGTACTTATGTACGCGCGTAAGAAGCTATACTTTATTTTTATAATATTTTTTTTAATATTAAATAATTAATAATAAATATTTAACGTAAATAATTTAATCATATTTAGTATGAATTATATTAAATAATATTTTTGTCATTTATATTACTAAATAATACATACGGATAGTTAACCTCAATTGTATTGGAGCACTTGTGTGCAACTTCATTTCTGTTAATTTTGTGTCACGGTGCGCGCGCATGGTAAAATTTCACTCTGATCCATTTTTCATAACGCGCTTAAAGTATAACTTCAAAAATATGAAATGGCTATTTAAAGAAAAAATCAAAATTATCGATAATGTTGATTATTAAAAACGCGAATAAAACAACATTTTCTGAAAATAAATCGTAGCTAGATCGATTTATCGCCCCCGAAATACCCTGTATACTAAATTTTATGAAAATCGTTGAAGCCGTTTCCGAGATTCAGATTATATATACATATATTTATATACAAGAATTGCTAGTTTAAAGATATGAGATAATAGAGATTTCGTTTTCGGATTGTCCGGTTTTAGAATACATTATTTCTAGCGTTTTGAGTCCTTATTTAAATTCGAATATTAATCAACTGCCGTGAAAGTTTTCGGAAGTAGAAATCACAACGATTCTAAAGAAGTTTCACTTAAAAAAAAAAAAGGGTGCGTGTACTTATGTACGCGCGTAAGAAGTTATACTTTATTTTTATTAATTTTTTTTTTATTTAAATTTTAGTCTATTAAAAAAAAACGATTAAACAACATCCTCAAACACACATATTGGACATCCTTTTTCTTGACATCGTATAAATTCGGTAATTCTCGGTACGGTTCGGAAAGTTCACCTGCGGCTATATTCAGACTCGTCAAGCTACGTCGGTCGTATTGTAATGAGCGATTTAGTGAGCAACTTCATTTCTGTTAATTTTGTGTCACGGTGCGCGCGCATCGTGAAATTTCACTCACATCAATTTTTCATAACGCGCCTCTAAAGAAGTATAACTTCAAAAATTTGTCATTCATTCTCAATCATTATGTGTATTTAATATAAATTGCGATTCGTGCTACAGAACCCGCGCGGCAAGTGGTACTGCAACAACTGCATATCGCGCGCGCCGCCCAAGAAGCCGCGCAACGCGAAGAAACGAGACAACAAGCACAAAGACAAGGACAAGGACAGCAGCCTCGAACTCGACCACAGCATGGCGCCCAGGTGAGGGGAACCCCCGCCGATACTGTACGAGGAGGCGTCGCGGCCTAGAGGATAAGACGTCCGGTGCATTCGTGTTGAGCGATGCACCGGTGTTCGAATCTCAGGCGGGTACCAATTTTTCTAATGAAATACGTACTTAACAAATGCTCACGATTGACTTCCACGGTGAAGGAATAACCTCGTGTAATAAAAATCAAACCCGCAAAATTATAATTTGCGTAATTATTGGTGGTGGGACCTCTTGGGAGTCCTCATGGATAGGTACCACCACCTCGCCTATTTCTGCCGTGAAATATAATGCGTTTCGGTTTGAAGGGCGGGGCAGCTGTTATAACTATACTGAGACCTTAGAACTGATATCCCAAGGCGGGTGCGCATTTACGTTGTAGTTGTCTCTGGGCTTAACACCAGGTGGGCTGTAAGTTCGTCCAACCATCTAGCAATAAAATAAAATAAAGAACACTATAAGGTATTCGTAGGCGGACGACTGAGGTGTTATCGACATTTTGGTATTGTGCTAAACTACCGTCAAATAATCTTAAAAAAAATCCTAAATTTTTTAATAATTAAAAAATAATCCGAGATCAAAATTTACTTACACTACAATAAAAACCACTAGTGATTGGTTGAAATTGTAAAGGACCCATTAGGAATGTTGTTGTGTGATGCTGTCCTGACGAGGATTCCCTGTTGCAGCCCGGCGCCTTCCCACGCGTCCTCCTCCACCGCGGCCGAGGAGGGCGCAGCCCCGGACGCCGCCGACCTGCCGCGGGACTGCACGCACGCTTGCATTACTGGTCAGCCTCACAACATCAGTGTCGCCAATAGAACATAAGCGGAAATGTACTACGTACAATACGAGTTTGTCTTGATGACGCACTTTGAGAGCATGCGGCTCAGTTAAATGTATTTTTATTTCTTTTTGGAGACAAGCTGACAAACCATCCAACTATAAGTGTGGGACGCGTTTACAATCGTTACCAAATCGATTCACCTAAAAATATTTGAACTTACTTTTTTATTCTGTTAATTGAATTAATTAATGTTAATTGATCAACATCCTGAGGCGTTAGGGAAGTGTCGTCACAAACCACTAAAATATTACAAAAGATTTTCTATGGCAAATTTTGAAAGGTATCCAATATAAGCCATCACTGAGAAAATTTCTTCCACCGAGTTAATATTTTTATTCGGAACTAGCCGAGTCCCGTGATGCTACCCGCGGTTATTTTTGAATCGCGGGTGACGCCGCGGCGCGAAGCTAGTCTAAAAAAGTAGCTTAAATTACTCCTTATATCATCAGCTAGCTACCTATCAGTGAAAATCCCGTCAAAATCGGTCCAGCCGGAACAAACAGACAGACAGACAAAATTGTAAAAAATGTTATTTTGGTCTATGTACCGTATATAATTTTTTTTCCTGCCTAAGCTGAGAGCCTTGAGAGGCTATTTCAGCTTCACCCTAACGTGTGTAGGTGAGCTCACGGGGCTCAAACCGGAGTGTTGCTAACACTGACCCTAGTAAGAGCCGTGCTTCGCAGAATCTACCAACGGATCGTAAACGCGACTCACTGAGAAGATCCTTATATAAATTCATGTTATCCATTATTTATATGTATAGATTTGTATATTTGTAAATTTCGTTAGCGCGATTCAGACATCGTCGAATATCTCCTATCCCACAACAACCATAGCTGTACTCGTCGTCAGGCTTGAGCCCCGTAAGCTCATCTACTAGTTAAGGTTACGCTGATATAGCCTCTCAAGGCTATCAGCTTAGGTAGGAAAAAAAAAGCTGTACTGACTTATCTATGATAGAGGACACGTTTTTCTGAATTGTAATCACAAGGCAAAAGATTTCGTTGTCAAAAAAAATAAATCCGCCCATTTTGTGGTTTTATCTATAAATGAAAATTTGGTTTCCGTGAAAACAAATATACTCATGTAACGATTGTTTACTAGCGCCTGCAGCAGATCTACCTGAAGACGGTCCGCCGCCAGAGAAGAGGAGATCTCTCCAGTACGTCGGCGGCAACGGCGCGGTCCACGACGACGACCAGAGCATCGACAGTACGTTGACAGTGTTATTGACTAGCTTCGATGCGCCAATGGCTTTATTCGATGCGCCAATGGCTTTATTCGATGCGCCAATGGCTTTATTGACGGCTATGACCGCTTACTATCGAGTGCGATCTTAATCTCTAAACGCAGTAATAGAAACGCGCAATCACTGGTGGTAGGACCTCTTGTGAATCCGCACGGGTAGGTACCACCGCCCCGCCTATTTCTGCCGTGAAGTAGTAATGCGTTTTGGTTTGAACGGTGGGGCAGCCGCTGTAACTGTCCTTGAGACCTTAGAACTTATATTTCAAGGTGGGTGGCGCATTTACGTTGTAGATGTCTATGGGCTCCAGTAACCACTTAACACCAAGTGGGCTGTGAGCTCGTACATCAATCAAAAAAAAAAAAAATAGAATTCAAAAGTAATAAAAACGCGCAATGGAATTCAAAAGTGAGGTAATGCTTTGAGGTCTGGATAATCTGGATCCTATTGCCGAGTGCGAGGAGGAGCCAACGCTTCAACATTGCACCCAGGTACCATCGTCCCGCCTATTTCTGCCGCGAAGCAGTCGTTTCGGTTAGATGTTTTTTTTTTTATTGCCCTTGTGATGTGTGCGGTAGAATCTACTCAAAACAGATTTCTCAAAATTACACTTAAGTTGTTAGTGTTCACTTAGCACCAGATGGGCCGTGGGCTCATTCAACCAATTAACCTATAAAAATAAAAAGCTATCACCATTCTTATAAGACGAGCCCGTGCTACATAATAAAAACACGACCTCATGTTTCAAGGTAAGTGGCGGCATTCGCGTTATCACGTCTATGGGCCAGTGACCACTTAAAACAAAGAGGGCCGTGAGTTCGTCTACTCATAACACATTTAAAATTAATTACTTCATGTACTATGAGTCCTCATATCTATTTCTGCCGTGAAGCAGTAATGCGTTTCGGTTTGAACGGTGGGGCAGCCGTTGTAACTATACTGAGACCTTAGAACTTATATCTCGATGTGGGTGACGCATTTACGTTGCAGATGTCTATGGGCTCCAGTAACCACTTAACACCAGGTGGGCTGTGATCTCGTACACCTATCAAACCAATAAAAAAATTAAAATTCTATCCGCAGGCGAAGACAGAGACACTGAAAACGTTCCGGCGCCTCCCCGAGCCAAGAAAGAGAAGAATTCGGCCAAGAAACTCTTAAAGGAACTACAGTTTTGCAAGTATGTGCCTCTGTATGTTGAGTGGACTCACTCTACTCTACTCGGGATTATCGTACAAGTCGGACGTCGGCAGGGGCACGTTTGAGGTCGCGCGAGGCGTTCACGAAACGCTCGGTCATCGACGAGTAAACTAACCCACAGACACAGCCCACTGAGTTTCTCGCCGGATCTTCTCAGTGGGTCGCGTTTCCGATCCGGTGGTAGATTCTGCGAAGCGCGGCTCTTGCTAGGGTTCGTGTTAGCAACGTCATCAGGCTTGAGCCCCGTGAGCTCACCTACTAGTTAAGGCGACGCTGATATAGTCTCAAGGCTATAAGCTTAAGTAGGAAAAAAAAGACACTTCGTTTAGTCAAGTATATAACTGCCGGTGACCTCAAGAGGTTATGATATCTTTACCAATCAAGTAAGCGAGCTCACGGGGCTTAGGTTGGAGAGTTTTCTAACACCAGAAAGGGTAGTGCTTCGCTGAATCTACCACCGGATCGGAATCGTGACCCACTGAGGAGATCACGCTAAAAACTCAATGGGTTCAGTTGTACGAAGAACCATGACCGATGCTTGGAGTGCTTAAAAGCACTGAGAGTGCATTGGGAGCATCCGAAATGACGTGTTCATTGGCTAAATCACGAACATACTGTTTAATGGAAGGGTCGTGTTCACGTTAAAATAATGACGTCACTGTACAAACGATAGGTTAAAGTATAAAGAATGCGTGATTCCCAGGAACCTGCTCTGCGAGATGGAGTGCCACGAGCACGCGTGGCCGTTCCTGCTGCCGGTCAACAACAAGCAGTTCCCGCAGTACAAGAAGGTCATCAAGTGCCCCATGGACCTGTCCACCATCAAGAAGAAGTTGCAGGACAGCTCGTACGTATCGCGCGGAGGTCACCAGCGGACGTGCAACTATACATAGACTAATAGGGCCAGGGCCGGATTTAACATTAAGTAGTGGTCCCGCAGTAGTCTAAATTCGACTATAATTAATTGTTTTTTTTTGTTTTTTATTGCTTAGATGGGTAAACGAGCTCACAGCCCACCTGGTGTTAAGTGGTTACCGGAGTCCATAGACATCCATAACGTAAATGCGCCACCCATCTTGAGATATAAGTTCCAAGATCTCAGTATAGTTACAACGGCTGCCCCACCCTTCAAACCCGAAACGCATTACTGCTTCACGGCAGAAATAGGCAGGGTGATGGTACCTACCCGTGCGGACTCACAAGAGGTCCTACCACCAGTAAATATAACTATACATAGACTAATAGGGCGTAATTATTTCAAGACAGGACCAGACTTCAGTCCTAATGCAGATCTGTATTAACGTCAAATCGCACCTTTAAAATTATAGAGACTCATTTTGAAATATTTGGATTTCGTCTTTAATTCAAACCATGGACCTAGAACGACCCTTTTTAGCGACTTTTAGTAATCAAACTAGCTGACCCGGCAGACTTCGTAGTGCCTCAATCGATAAATAAAAGACCTAAACTTTTGCATAAAATAAACTTAAAACAAACAAAAGGAATCCGTCCGACGGGGGACACATCAAAGGAAAAACAAAATTATTATTTTTATTTAATTCCGAGAATTTTCATATTTATCTGCCTTTTAAACCTTCTCTGGACTTCCACAAATAATTCAAGACCAAAATTAGCCGAATCGGTCCAGCCGTTCTCGAGTTTTAGCGAGACTAACGAACAGCAATTCATTTATATATATATAGATTAAGCTCCAGCAGGGGCCAAGCCGCTGCTGAAGCTTAATACTCTCCGTGAGCCTCTTTTGAAGGATGTCTCATACAACACATGTTTGTCGATACCAGGTACAAGTGCAAGGAGGAGTTCGCCTCTGACGTCCGCCTCATCTTCAGCAACTGCGAGGTATTCAACGAGGACTACAGCCCGGTGGGGCGCGCCGGACACAACATGAGACAGTTCTTCGAGGAGAAGTGGACCCAAAGCTAAAACCTCACCGGAGAACGCTGACCTCAAACGCGGACGCGTTGTCGACTGGCGCAGGCGTGCTTAGTCGCGCAGACGGGTGCACTAACTCGCCGCCCACCCGCTGTTAAGTGGCCACCGATATCAGATCAGACTTACTGGTGGTAGGACCTCATGTGAGTCCGCGCGGGTAGGTACCACCGCCCCGCCTGCCGTGAAGCAGTAATCCGTTTCGGTTTGAAGGGCGGTGCAGCCGTTGTAACTATACTGAAACCTTAGAAATTATATCTTAAGGTGGGTGGCGCATTTACGTTGTAGATGTCTATGGGCTCCATTAACCATTTAACACCAGGTGGGCTGTGAGTGAGAAATATGAGTTCTTCAAGAGCTACTACTATACGGTTGCTTCGTGGCAAATATGGGCGGGATGACGGTACCGACCTGTGCGACCCTTGAAACCAGTGCTTTTTAAAGGGAGAGTTAACTAGGAAAGTTTTATTGGTATTTTGAAAGCCGCAGCCACAGTAGACGGGTGAACATCGAAGATGTCCTAAAATAATTGTATTTCTGTCGCTTTCACTCGCTTTTGTAATACGATTAGCGAGAAAGAGACAGTTCTTGTCTGTAGATACGAAATTACATTAACGCATTAGAAGCGTTATTTAGTATTCCTACGTCCTAATGTGTATATCGATGTGAAAACGAAAATAAATATATTCAATTGTCGACAAATTACAATTATACCGAAACAATATTAATAAAATCTTATATTGTTTTGTAAAAAAAATAAAAAACAAAAATAAAAAAATATCTATGTGTACAATTAGTTGAAAAGTCACGACATGACATAGTGATGGGAACGTTCATTTTCATTGAGACGGTTTAATAGTAAATCTCATTTTATAATTATTCAAGAATAAAATCCATATTGTTTCTCTTAATAATACATTATACACACTTAACAATGACAATAAAATTAAGATCTCTTATTTGTTTCGCTCAGTCCATTCCGCATCAGATTATATCCGCCGTGACGGTATATAGACATTCCATAGCACATGTTTTTTCATTTAAAAAAAAAAAAACCATAGATTAAACATGTGAAACCTCCGTTTTTTTTTTCTAAAATTGAAAGTCAATAGATTTCGCATAGAATAGTCCTGAATTTGCATAATTTGGTTCACAGATGACAATGAGAATCTCATGTATAATATTTTTCATGGTACATGTTTCGAACGCACATAGACGAATACGGCGCTTGTAACTAACCGACTGTAAATATTAAATAAATAATATGTAAGTCTTAAAAAAAAGTATTAGACCGAGATCTATTTTATAAGTCAAATTCAATTCAAATTCAAATTCAAAATCATTTATTTCAACTTGGATGTCATCAAAAACACACTTGTTGAATGTCAAAATGTAAAAGAAAATGTTAACTCTACCACCGGTTCCAAAAAAGCCACAGTCCTGAGAAGAACCGGCGAAACAAACTCGGCGGGCTTTTTTATGTATTTTCTCAACTATTTTCTTCTTTTTTTTTTTTTAAACAAGAAAACATATTTACAGTATACAAAAAGACAAGTCAAAAAAATACAATTCAAATAAATAATAATAATAATGAAAAATGAAAAGGCCAGGAGCGAACGCCTCATTCCCACGTAGTGCCATCTAGTAAAAAATCCTTAACTTTATAATATGCCTTGTTGCACAAACGTTCCTTGACAGTTTTCTTAAATCTATGAACAGGTAGTAGTTGAACGTTTTGTGGGATCTTGTTGAAAAGTTGTACACCCAGCCCCCTGAAAGAGTTGCTTATTTTCTTAATTCGAGCCGCCGGTAACGCAAGCCTATGTTTGTTCCTAGTATATAGGAAACTGATTAATAGAATTATCCTTTGACATTTCGAATATTAATATTATTTTATTATTATTATTATTATTATAAAAAAAAATTAAATAATAATTTCGCTTAGAGCAACGAAACAGTATTTTTGTTGGGGCGATCGATCGACGCACGAAAATTACTTAAATAAATAAATCGAGTTTTTTTTTTTTTTATTATTTTTGTTGGCCAGTTTATTCCCGTAGAGTCGATTTTGTAAAAATTTAAAAAAACCTGTATAAATAAAAATTATTGTGTAATTGGATTTTTTTTTTGTGTATTAGCAATTATAATGTTAGTAACTAGTAAGAGTTTAAGTGTAGTTTAGGGCCTAATCGGGACGGAGGTGTGTTTACAAGGGCCTTAGTTTCTCAAAGAATACTTTGGCGCGGTAGGTTCGCTGAACTGCCTGCTCTATAGTGTAACCCTTCGGGGTGGTAAATGTGTTTCTTAAAACTAAAAAATCAATGAAACCGGATATTTGGGTTTTGGGATTACGAATGAAATGTAACAAATTCACTCTTCGAAGCTAACTTATAATAGTAATTGGATTCTCAAACTGTCACTTACTATAATTAATTCTTTTAATGAAATTTATTTTATAATATAATTTTCGTTTATTATTTTTTCAATGGCTTATGTATGTTTCTTCATTTATTAATTTCACTAAATAATTGTGTCTCTCTTTCCGTTTTAATGCAAACACATTCCACGTAATTATTATTTTTTTTATATCTGGAACATGATTTTTCGAAAGCTTATTTGGTGACTTTAATGATTGATGAGAAACACAGCAATATTATGAACAATTTTAAGCTTAGTCCATTTATTTATATTCCATTACCAATTATTTATTGCATTCTTAATTAATTTTGTTATTGGCAAATAAAGAATAGGGTACTTATAATTCGCAATTTTTTCCTCATAATTTATTTATTTTCAATTGATTAGTTGTTCTATAAATAACTCAAGTGTTTGAATGCAGATTGTACGAATAGGATTTGATTTTTTATTTCAAATGTATTTCGTTTATAATTTAAAAACTTTAAAATGATTCTATTTTTTTAACTTCCGCTTCCAATGCTGCCAAGAAACTTAACGATTTCCTTAAATCATAATTATTATTATTTTTTGTATTTTTTATTTTCTTAGTCAATTCATCGTGAACAGTGAGTTTGCGAGACGCGAGTGTAACGTTAATGTGTGCGATTCATTTTTAATTATAAATAAAAATATATAAACTATATATATGAATAAAATACATAATTTTTGAAACACTCTCCACTGGTTTCATTATTTTTCCGTTTTCCTATCGTTAAGAACTACATAAGAGACGTATGGCCCCGATTTATAAAGGCAAACATGTATTAATCCGAGCAACCTATTTAATTATACGTAATTTTGTGAAAATGTTGTTTTATTCTTATTGCTAAGGACCTGACCACGTTCAAATAAAACATCAAACTTAACTTATAAGCTATAAATATTTATTTCAAGTTAATTTTATAAAATCATACAGGACTTAAAGGAACCATTGCCAAAATCGAACTTGCGATAAAATCTAATAAAAACATAACAGATTAGATGGCTATGTAGTTATAATATCAAGTTCATATCTCTATAAAGGTACCAGACTTTGTGGATTCAACACGTCATACAACACTTGACACAACTATGGGGCGTTGACCTCGAGTCAGCTGACAACACAATTATTACATAGATTTATAACATTCGTCACGTTTTAACAGCTTAATATAATAACATATTATGTTCTATATATATCGGAGAATGATAACAAAAACAATAACATTATTGAGATACATTATAATGTATTAACATGTGCAATGCATGTAAAGATCTTGAGAAGAAGTTTATCGTTTTTTTTTTTGAGTTTGTTGAATCTGATTTAGTTTTTCATTTTAGCTTAAATAATTTAAGTTAATTAGAATGATGCATCTCTACAGTACACTAGTATCTATTTGAGATATTTTATTAGTTCAGAAGCGCCGCCTGTACCGTCTGGTAACGGTTCCATTACACCGGTTTGTATTTAAGCTCACGCCGTAGCTTCGGCTTCAGCGCGCATTTTTTTCATCTTGTTACGACGTTGACTTCGCTTCTGCTCCAGCGGGACGCTACCGATAAGCTTTCCAGCTTTCTGTAAGGCCAACAGTTTCGCTGATTTACCCTAAAAAAAAAAGAAGGTATTTTATAGGGCCACAAAAATATATGTGTGTGAAAATAGAGCTGGCACGGTTTATAAATTTGCGTGACTACTGTCAGAGCGTATACTGAAACCGCATGTCTAGGGAACACCGCTCTGTATATTTTTACTGCGAAGTTTTCATTTTGTTTGAAAAGAGGTACGGTTACAATGTTACAATTGGTATTTACACTAATGTCTATATTGCGGTTAAACTCAACTAAACTAAATGGTGTTTAAATAAATGATTATCATTCCTGTATTATTGTAAATTAATGAATACACATACAATTGTAACTCACCTTGGCTTCGGTTAATGTTATTTTACTGTTCTTCTGCACGGAATACTGTACGTTGATTCTCCTGTTGTCCAACATTGTGTGATTCTTTGACAGTGCCAGCTAAAGAGATGTTTAATAAATTAGTAAAAGTTATGGTTGAAACATTTCCCATGGCGACTAATTCAGACATGAGCTGGCTGAGTTTGTCGCGTTATGTTTCGCTTAATAACAATAAAACTTATTAATATGATGACAACATTCTTAAGCTCAAAGATTTTGTAATTCTAAACTGAGTTTAGTTGACACATAAGACCGTAGGGCATTGAACTATCAGTGTCGGTGTCATAAAATCAGTAATTACGCAATAATGTAACCATCTACTGGTATAGAAAAATTAAAATAATAAAATTTACCTCATAACTTGTTTCATTATCTAGTTCGATATAGGCAATTGCAGCTTTCTTGCCTTCTGGAGTTTCAGGCAATCTGATGTCCTTAATGTTGTCACTTATGTCTAAGAAATGATGTGTAAGCTGAAAAGAAATAATAAATAAAGCTTTGGAATAAACAGACCTTCTCAGATTGCCTAGTAATGTACCAGGTCTTTCAGATGACATTTAAGAATTGATTTGCAATAGATAAGATAAATGATGGGTATTAAGCGAAATATCCCTTCAACCAAATAGCCTTTCACCCCTCGATATTATTGTAAACATGTAGATGAATACTGTTTAAAGTTAATCTATATATATATAAAAATGAATTGCTGTTCGTTAGTCTCGCTAAAACTCGAGAACGGCTGGACCGATTTGGCTAATTTTGATCTTGAATTAGTTGTGAAACCCCAGAGAAGGTTTAAAAGGTAGATAAATATGAAAATGCTCGGAATTAAAAAAAAATACAATTTTTGATGTGTCCTCCGTCGGACGGACTCCTTTTGTTTGTTTTAAGTTTATTTTATACAAAAGCTTAGGTCTTTTATTTATCGATTGAGGAGTACGAAATCTGCCGGGTCAGCTAGTATTTTAATAAATAAATAATAGTTTAAAAAAACTAACAAAATACGCTTCTATAGAAAATTCAACTAAAACATAGAAATAAATTTTAATAACTTTGAATTATTTTTAAGTTGTGTTTAAGTGTGTATATGAATATGTATGTGAATATGTGAGTATATGATAGAGATTGTACATAGATATATGTGTAAATTTTATGTTATTATCATGATATAAAATTGTGTATGTTGTTTATGTGATTATATATATTATATTTATATATATATACCGTGTATGTGTTTGTATATTGTATAATGCAGTTTGGTTGTTTCACATTAAGTTATGCACCTACCACAGGATTCTCTACACCACCCTTGGTTGACTGGTAGAGAATGCCTCAGGCATTAAGTCCGCCATTGTACTTATGTGCATTAAAAATATCTATTTATTTGGATTTTCTATAAAAACGTATTTTGTTAGTTTTTTTAAGCTATTATTTACATATTTTTATTTTTTTAGTTGAATTAAATTTTTTTTTGTTTTTTTTTTTAAAAATTGAATTGTCATTGGTCTTTATTAAGTATGCCAAATTTCGAGTTAATCCGACGTTTGAAAGGGGGTCACAAAATCATGTTCAAAGATTCCGTTACATACATAGGTCTGAAGCTAATAAAAGCGTATTAAAAATACATACTCTCTCCTTTTGAATTCCCACTGGTAGATTTCCTACAAACACCACATATCTCTTTGGCCCCTTAACCTTCTCTTGCTCTTTGGAAACCTTTTGCTTTTTCTCTTTACTTAAATTTTCTACGACAGGAGTTTTGTGTCCCAGCTTCTTAAGTGTCTCTTTCAGCATATTATATAGAATCCGAATTCTGCGTAATTGTGAATCATTCATGATAGTTCCTTTGATCATGGCTTGAATTCTCGCATGGATTAGGTCTGGTTTTTGTTCGTCTGGTATGTCTTTGAACTGTTTAAACAAGGCTTGCCTTATGCGACCTAAAAAAAAAATTTTTGTTTTTGTTTACTAGCTATTTAGTTGTATTGTGTACTTTTCTGTTACAATTTCATTTACTAAACTTCCAAATCACTCATAAGTTTTATTTTTTTATAACTTAAGTACGGTTTTCGGAAAACAACCAAAGTAATATTTTTGCAACTGCTATTAAAAAAATTAAGCTCCAAATGGAGTTTTCCTTCTGCTATACTAATTTGAGTTAGTAAAAGTAGTCTTTAAAAGAATAACTCACCTTTCTGACCGTTAGTGATTTTAACATTCATGAAAGATTCCACAAACTTTTGATCTTTCAATATGGGATATCTTTCGGACATATCTATTTTGTCTGCCTCATGCTTAACCTTCAACAAGGCGGCCGTTTTTATATCTTTATTGTTCAGTTTGACTTTACCATCCTTTTTCGGTGGTTCTTCATCACTAGACGCTGAAGATGCATTTGATGACTGTGCTTTACCGTTTTGATTTATAATCGTTTGAGGTTTTTCACTGGAGTCTTCATCTTCACTGGATTCTTCAGTATTTTTGCCATTTGCAATGTTTTGTTTATTTTTCTTACTTTTAAGTGCTTGTTGAGGTGTTTTTTCTCCTTGGTTATTTGAAGATTCATTACCATTTGAAATTTCAACCTTGGTCGCCGCATTCTTCTTCTTGCGTTTATTTTTCTTCTTCTTCTGCACTGCGTCAGGTAAGTTGGCACTCTTCTTGTCATTTGCAGGTGGGGCTTCATCGTCACTAGACACATCTGCTTCGTTTTCAGTTTTATGCACGACAGGCAGTGTATTATTTATTTTAAGTACATTTTTCTTAGGTTTCTGAGTCTGAGTCTGTTTTTGAGGTATACTTTTGTCAGGTACGTCTTCATCATCACTCGAGTCATTCATACCATTTTCATTAAGCAAGGTTGCTTGTGCGGGTATCTTTTTACGCTTGTTTCTCCTTTTTTTTTTAGCCGCATTCGAATCAGTCTCTTTTTTAATGTCGTTTTCAATTTTAATTCCACCTGCATCAATAACGTTTTTTTCTGCTAGCGGAGTTGGTTTTGATTTCTGTTGTTGTTTGTTCTTCCCAGAATTGTCAAATTTTTTTATGTTTGTGTCATTTTTAGTGTTATTTTTGTCTGTGGAAGTTGCCAGATTAGACTGGGCTAAAATAGGTGCCAAATTAACAGTATTTTGATTTTTTTGTTTATTTTTATTCTTATTAACGTTTTTGTTAATATTTTTAGGATCTAAGATGCTATTTTTATTATCAGAGTTAACCAAAGAGTTTTGTTTCACATTTTTAGGTTCCGATGTTACTAAGTTTGTATTTGCTTTACGTTTTTTACCTTTAGCAGGCACTTGTTTCTGCATTCTGTAATTCAAAATCAAACAGGTAATTAATAACAAGAAAATGATTTTTTTTATGCTGTTGATGCATAGGTGAACTTACAATCCACCTGATTTTAGGCAGTCTGACTATCCATAAACATCCTTATATCTTATGAAGTTGTGTGCAAACGAACATGGTTCCATTTTAGTAATAAATAAAAGTGATTTTAGTATATACTACCTCAGTTAAGTGACCACAATGATCCTTAGACTTTGCAAATACCAACCTACAACTTCAAATATAGGTTGTCTTAATCATATTGCATAATGGCTGTTCCAATCTTTAAAACTGAATGCTTTAAGAAAGAAACTTGTAGCTGTAATACCCAGCCAAAAATTAGAGCACAGAAGGGAATTAATATTCTCCCCGAAAAATTCTGACTACAGACTTATGAAAAGTATTTTATTTTCAGTTCAGTAGACAGCAGCTTGGCTGTGTTTCTGGAATTGCCGAGGTCCGTGAGCTATGGTGACAATTTACTATCAGATGGGAAGTTTAAGTGTCGGCCTTTAATGGAAATAAAAAAACACTTGTCACAGTCTGTTAGCTGCACATGTGCAACTTTTCATTCAATTTTTATCTATGGGTTGTTTTTTAAATATTACAACGGAAACAGTGGAAAAGGTACAAAAGTTACAACAAACATTAATTTAGGGGATCAAAGATATTGTTTAATCAGTGCTAATACCTAAGTCTTAGCACGCTTATGAAGCAGTGACAGTATGACATAATATTTTAGGTTATATTTTACAAATATGAAGTTTTTACAGTAAAAATTACCTATGTAGCAAAACTATTCGTTATTGTCACACTGAACAGTAAAACTATATAATTTGTAATATATTTTGGAGATTTTTCCTTTGAAATTGTACTAGTAGAACACGTTGAATTACTTTTATGCACATTTTTTCTAAAAATTGAATTATGTTACCACAGAAATAGTACATGGATAAGTACTTACTTGGATATAAATTAATAATAATGATAATTTACTGTGCCGAAAAAGCTTCGCTTCGAATCAAATAATTTAGGATTAGTTTATTTTAAGTAGGTACCGCATGGAACACGCGTTTAGTGACTTATGCACGTTTTGTTTTGATAGACGTCAAAACGCAGAGACTGTCATAAGTAACAGAACTAAAGAACCTATGATCATAGTTGACGAAATCCATTAAATTTTTAAATCTATAGGTAAATTACTTCGTACAATTATCTTCTTGTTATTAAAATTGGGACATAATAACATTTTCGTATATTTCATACATTATATAAGGCGAAGGCGAAGTCGGAGCACGTCGTTAAAGTTGGCAAGCGACTAAAGAGCTATCCCTCCGGGAGCTGTGGTTTTTGATCGCTCAACAAAGCTGCAGAAGGCAATTGTGAAATTTCGAGCGATGTCCAATTTCGGAATCACTTAGAAGTTTTTTTTTTCCTACCTAAGCTGATAGCCATGAGAGGCTATATCATCGGAACCTTAACTAGTAGGTGAGCTCACGGGGCTCAAACCTGACGACGTTGCTAACACGAACCCTAGCAAGAGCCGTGCTTCACAGAATCTACCACCGGATCGGAAACACTACCCACTGAGTAGATCCGGCGAGAAACTCAGTGGGCTGTGTCTGAGGGTTAATTTACTCGTCGAGCCCTTAAGTATCTACTTACTGATGGACTCTAAGTCCAGGTTGTCATGGAGGTTCTAAATATCAGTTTTATAGTATAACTAGCTGTACCCACCTGCTTCGCTGGACATTTAAAATTAACATTATTGTTTATTGTCATTATTAGGTACCGTTTCTTTATAAAAAATATTTAACTTCCCCTTCCCGTCTTAAATTAATTTTTTCTTTAATTAATAAAACAACAATTTTTTTTGCTTTTAATTAAAAAATTCTAGATACAATGTCACATCTGTCTGATGAAGATTGTCCTTCGTATAGTTCTCGAGTTATTTCTTCCTGTATAGTTTGAATTCGGTGTCATAGTGGACCGCCAGTAAACCTATAAGGGAGAATTATTATTAAACTAGCTAAATTATCAACATTTTGATCTACATTTAATGCATCTTGCAGATGAATATAGCTTTCAGCTCAGAGTTGTTTTGGATTGAATCTTATGCCAATCCTTACCTTATGCTAATGGAAATTGTTCACTTTAAGTTTTAGAGTACATATCAACCCAGAATTTATTAGATATCTGGCGATAACAACATGAGCTATTAAATTCATTTTGTGTCACCATAAGCCTGTAACAATAAAATTGCAAAGCTGATTTTTTTTATTTCATGTCGTCTGTTGTCCAGGCTCTAACATGCTGAAGTTATACCTATCTTCTCCACTGCAAAAGATCAATAGATATTGAAGGGTATCATAGGCTCTGTGAGTTTCAATGATTCGTTTCAAACTGCCTGCACGTGGATATAGAATAATGTCTCTTAATTTTAGCGAGCAATGCTGCTATCAAATGGTAAACTTGTCCCTGAATTTTAAAAGTTGGTATAAAGTTATAATATTTGCACCAAATGATGTCATTTGGAAAGCATTGTTGTAAGGTCTGATAGATTTTAAAAATGCATTTGATTTTACATTTCTTCCATCGAGTAGCGATTTAAAATTTTTAATGGCTCTTGGAGTTGGTCGCAAAGGTTCTAGTTTTATTTCGCCAGCTGAACAGCATAAGCCTTCACATTCATCAATCCACTATAATACCTTACAATTACAACCTTACCTTACAACTTAATTTTTATTCTTGTTTTTAATCAACTGAGGGGTCATACATTAATTATTTTTACTTTCAACTTTTACTTTACAAAGAATTTTTGAATTCATTCGTCGTAAAGCTTGTTTCCTTTTTTGTTCTTTTTGTAATCTATTTTCCGTTTCATCTTGACTTTCACATGCACGCTTGGCTTTCATATACTTTGATTTAGACGTCACCAAATTTAATTTGGACTTTCCTTTTTTAGGCATTTATGACTAAAACAAATAATTGGAAATAATTAAATATACCGTAATGTAAATAAATGTAGCGTAAAACGGAGTTAATAAGAACAATCTGGACATCCAAACCAATTTAAACAATCAAAATTATATGTTTCTGACAGTAAAATCGCTTTATAGCGGGAGTCTGATGCTATTCTACCACCTTAACACTGTTAGAGTTAGAACTTTAAATTATCGCCTCCTTAGGTGAAAAGGCCAAAATAGTGGCCAATTTCTATTTGCCACTATTCACTCTGCTCGTCGTTTCTATTTACCCCTCAGTCGTCTCTATTTACCTCTAAAACAAATAATTATTCCAAGTGTTAAGTTTGTATTTAATTTACCATTAAAATTGAGTTAATTAAAAAACTGACCTTTGCGATTTGTACAGAATAAAATTGACTACAAAATTAACTGGGTTTACTGTCAATAACACGATGTATTTATAATATATTATATAAATAGGAGCACAAAACGCATACAAAAAACAGTTGCAGTTCAATTCAAACTTTTCTTCTAATTTTTTTTTTAATTTGTTAACGGCCAACGGTTACAAGACCTTATAGCCTATCTTAAATTAATTTTCACGCACGGAGTACGTAATTTACAAGTGGTTACATTAACAAAACAGCATCAAATTGGAGTATTTTCAATTGATGCTTAATTTTGCATTATTCGTTTGTTTTTAAACATTTCCTATTGTGTTAACAATATATATATAAATTGGTTTGATAAAATTACTTCTAAGTACATCCTTACGCCTGTTTGTAAGGGCGAATCACCCTAACAAGTATCGTCCATAAACACTAAAAAAAAAATTTTTGAAGTGAAAACTTCTTTAGAATCGTTGTGATTTCAAACCGGATGCAACGGAAAAAACGACAGGTAAGAGACACAAATACAAAAATGTGTAGGATGAAGCCAGCAAAGAGTGAGACAGAAATATACATACTATTTAATACAGCGCCATCTGTGAGATTTTTTAATACTAACGTGTGTATGAAAGCTCTTTTGTAGTGAATTTTAATTTAGGATTATACGTGAAATTAAAATATCAACTCACAGAGGGCGCTACCTTACAATTATTTACTAATGACAAAATTTTACATATACTTAAGACGTTTAGGATAATTGTATTTTAATTTTGGAAGGTTTCACTTCTACCACGTGTGAATTGCACACATTTTGTTTTTTTTCTTCTAAATGATTCAAATGTTGTCAGACTAAAGAAGAAGTGTTGACAATGTAAAAAAAAATTCTAAAAAGTACGAATACTGTTGCAGTTTTTACAAATCAGGGTTTTAGATTTTCTCCCAAGAATATTTCCATTCACGTCGTGAATTCTATTCACCCCATTTTACGGCACACGTTTTTAATATATTTTTAAATTAGTCAATTGACATTTGGTAAAAATTTGTTTAGGTTAGAAAAAAACAAACAAAGTTTTAATGCTACAGAAAAATATTAAATTAATAGTTCAATTTATTAAAATTAATAATAATAGTAGTTAATGTACATGATAATAATAATAATGAATAATAAGTTGATAAAAGCTGAAATTTTAAATTTAGCGTTTTTGATCATTAACGCCCCCACAACGATTCTCATCATTTACGCCCCCGCAGCTCGTGTAGGGAGTCTAAAACTCATATAGGTAAATATTAGCCTATCCATTAAGTACATGTATTTTCTACATGGATAACAAATTTCAAATCAATCGGATGCATGGTTCAGTAGTTATAACGGAACATGCGTCAAACCACTCTAGATTTTTATATTAGTATAGATGACTGCCCCGCTCTTCAAGCCGGAAGGCATTACTGTTTCGCGGCAGAAATATGTAAATAGCCGTGCAGACTTACAACAGGTCATATCTCTTAGTGCGGGTCGGCGAACCCAGAACGCCGATATAGTACCTACGTAGAGTATGCTGCTGTCCACTCTCCGGTGAATCGCTTAGTCGGCTCACGGCCACTACGGGTGGTGGTATAACTCTAGGTAAAAAAAAATCCTACCTATGCCGATAGGCTTGAGAGGCTATTTCAGCTTCACCCTAACGTGTAAAAACCTGACGACGTTGCTAACACAAACCCTAGCAAGAGTCGTGTTTCGCAGAATCTACCACCGGATCGGAAACGCGACCCACTGAGAAGATCCGGCGAGAAACTCAGTGGGCTGTGTCTATGGGTTAGTTCACTCGTCGAGTCCTTCGTCGCAAGCGACGGGTTCGACGAGGGCGGTGACCGGTATAATTCTAGGACATCAAAAAAGACGACACAGAACAGGTTGACGTGAAATTAGAAAGCCTATACGACCTTCACACAGATAACTCAGCGTGACTCACCGCATGGCACACTAAAGACAACATTTTCATTTTTATCCTATTTATATAAATCCTTAGATAACGGGTAAATATCATCATTGGAATCTTCTAACTCGCATTACGAAGCGGTGTTTGGTATTTAATCAAATTAATAGTGAAGTTTGGTATAAGTATATTATATAGCTTTTGGTTTTTGCATACGCGTCTAGTTATGAAGTTGTTTAAATAAAATACGTGAGGCTTATCTAAAATTGTTTATACGTGAAGCAAAAATTTTGTATCCCTTATTACGAAAATTGCGCAGACGGAGGAGTATGAAAGGGGAATGCCCACTCTCCATAGTGTGCTGGGCCCAAGATGGACGTCAAATATTACTATAAAAATGGACCGCTTCAAATTCTCTCTCTTAAATTTATTAGATATTTAAAAAATATATTGGAATTGACGCCACTATTATAAAAATTAAATAAATTATAAAAAATAGTTTTGCGGTTAATTTTCGATATAAAAATAAGTGTCGGATTGTGAGATACTTAAAGAACTTTTCTTTTCTTAATGTTTAATTTATTAATGATGATAAGAGAGATGTTCCTAAGGTATTTTTATTCAATGTATGCTTTTGAATCTCGGTCAGGTTAAAACCACAATTCACACAATGTTTTTCAGTCGTAGTATGAAACGTTATTGATCGGTATCCATAATCGAATGTAGCTGTGATCCTTAACACGATTCACAAAAAATGGGTGGACGAGCTCACAGCCCACCTGGTGTTAAGTGGTTACTGGAGCCCATAGACATCTCAAACGTAAATGCGCCAACCACCTTGAGATATGAGTCCTAAGGTCTCAGTATAGTTACAGCGGCTGCCCCGTCCTTCAAACCGAAACGCATTACTGCTTCACGGCTGAAACAGCCAGGGTGGTGGTACTACCCGTGCGGACTCACAAGAGGTCCTACCACGGGTAATTACGTTAATTATATTTTTGCGGGTTTGATTTTTATTATACGATGTTATTTATTTTCCTTCACCGTGGAAGTCAATCGTGAAAATTTGTTAAGTACGCATTTCATTAGAAAAAAATTTGTATCCGCCTGCGGGATTCGAACATTTGCATCGTCACATACGAATGCACCGGACGTCTTATCCTTCAGGCCACTATGACTTCAATTAAATTAATGAAATTAAAAAATCAGAAAAGGTCAATTAAAATAATCTTCAATTAAAGCTACGTTTCATGTTTTATCTTGCGGTCTTATTTATTTTATTTTTATTTATACTTATTGTACACAAAAAGAAAATACAATAAAAACAGATTTAAAGAATGTCTAAATACTATGTACAAAGGCGAGCTTAACTCATTCATGAGTTTTCTTTCAGCAAACCATTAGCAGAGAGAAATACGATGTATAAGAGGGGAATAGTGTACAATATAAAAGGTATTACAGCATGACAACTAAATTAAGCTTTGAAAAAAAAAAAATTAGAAATACATATAAATAAACATACATAAAACAATAACTTAAATACAATTAAAGTGACAGGAAATGTTTCTTAATTTGACTCTTAAAAACTTCTAGAGAGGAACTAGCACGAATAGGTTGAGGGAGAGAATTCCATAATCGCACTGCTTGTATTGTGAAAGAGCCACTATAGCGACTAGAGCTGTGTATGGGAGTTTTTAAAAGAAGAGAAGTGGCTTGTCGAGTATTGTCGACTAACTTTGCCGCCAGGAATCAGATATTCAAAGCGTTCACGGAGATAGATAGATCTTAATAGATAATCGGATAGTTTATAGCGTCACGGATGACTGCCATATTACAGTCGCGGATGACTCTGTCATATTACAGTCATCCGTGATTATATAACATATTATTATACATATGGAATTGTTTAATTTTGTTTTTGATATTGTATGAGGAGTGCAGTACAGTGCAAATATAATGTAATGCAGTGTAGTGACAGGTGAGCTCACGGGTTCAAGAGAGTTTGCTAACAATGGTCCAAGTAAGACCTGTGCTTTACAAAATAAGCTATCGGACCGGAATCGCAACCCACTGAGAAGATCAGAATCTGGCGAGAAACTCAGTGGACTAATAGGTCTTGAAATTATCTCCAAACCTCTTCGTATTTCAAACTAGGCTTCAAAATAAGTCCAAAATAAGGCCTGTGATCTTGCTGTGGTCCTGATGTTGTTGATGTCCACGAGCTACGCTACAATTAGACATGCTTTTCTTGACTTACTTTGTATTAATTTAAGGGAATATTTGAACTTGATTTTCATCTACTATAAAGCGCCGGATTGAACCGAAACTTCGGATACTCATCAAGTACCGATCGAAAAACAACAATTCAATAAAATTGTCCGATTATCCTGATCAGGATTTTTAGGATTGCCGACGGTACCCACAGCTAAAACGCGGTATTATTATGAGCCAGTAAGACGCGAATACGCTACTAGTGCATTCCTTGGATATAGGATAAGGATAGCTCTTCTATCTATAAGGGTCTCTCGTCCTTGGATAGCTCTGCATACAGTCTCTCACGCTCCTTCTCCGGAAACAATTCAAAGAACCTTTCATCGAATAGAAGCACTTGATTACTCAATTTCTTTTATTTATTTATTTATGTACACACAAAAAAGAAGACATAGTACAGAGTAATAGGAAAAATATGTACAAAGGCGCCGCTTATTTCTTTAAGAAATCTCTTCCAGCACACCTGCGAGAGGATTATGAGAATAATAATTAAAAGTGATGAGTGTGTGTAGAACAGCTAAAATAACAAATACAACATGAGAATTATAGTAATGCACATACACATAGCAAATATTGTTAAACTTTTTTTACTGGTGGTAGGACCTCTTGTGAGTCCGCACGGGTAGGCACCACCGCCCCGCTTATTTCTGCCGTGAAGCAGTAATGCGTTTCGGTTTGAAGGGTGGGGCAGCCGTTGTAACTATACTGAGACCTTAGAACTTATATCTCAAGGTGTGTGGCGCATTTACGTAGTAGTTGTCTATGGGCTCCAGTGACCACTTAACACCAGGTGGGATGTGAGCTCGTCCACACGTCTAAGCAATAAAAAATAAAATAAAAAACTTGAATACAAAATATTATAAGTAACACAGTAGCGGTAGGCAGCGGCTTGGCTCTGCCCCTGGCATTGCTGAAGTCCATGGGCGACGGTAACCACTCACCATCAGGTGGGCCATATGCTCGTCTGCCTACAAGGGCAATAAAAAAAAATTATATACGAAGAGTATAGAACAATGATCATTCGGTTCTTTTATTTATTTATCGCTAAGATGGATGGACGAGCTCATGAATAAATCCATTCTTTTAAAGACTATGTACTTTTACCAAAACTGTCAATAAAATACATATATATATAATAATGACATCCAGCATCCTATGTATTTTACGATAGTATGTTTTTTATTATCATTACTCATTTTTTTTTTACTTGTTTAAAGTAATTTTTTACTATTTAGTTCAGCTACAAAAGCTTACTGTACTTACTGTATAGAGGTACAACGAGCTTACTGTCTAACTGGTGTTAAGCAATTATCGGAGCTGATTTTTATATTTTATTGCTTAGATGGGACGAGCTCACAACCCACCTGGTGTTAAGTAGTTACCGGAGCCCATAGGCATCTACAACGTAAATGCCGCCACCCATCTTGAGATATGAGTTCTAAGGTCTCAGTATAGTAACAAAGGCTGCCCACCCTTCAAACCCACAAGATAGACATCACTAAGTGTATGTGGCCACCCACTTTGAGACATGTGGTCGAATTGTATTGCGTAAAAGCCATCCCACTCTTCAGAGCGGAACGTATGAAATAAATACGCACTACCGTGTACTAATTCCCCATTATTAATTAGCTATTATAATAGGCTCAACTGTGATAAACTGTTTTGTAAATCATATTTGTGTTGTGACCTACTTCTCGGATTTAAGTGAGGATCGCATAGCTCTAGACCCTCACGTCATTTCTACGAAAAACAAAATTGAGTCACAGATAAGCGTAGTCAAATGTTTTTTTTATTTATTTTCGAGCTACAAAAAACGTGCCCCGTACACACAGATAAGCAATAAAAAAAAACAAAAAAAAAACACCGATAAGCTCCTTTCTGCGTGGCCAGGAAAGAGCCGACCGGAATAAGTGCATCCAAGCGAAAAGTAACTGTTGAGAAAGTAATTTACATTGCTTGACTTGCTGGGCGCATTAAGTCGCCGCGTTCAGTCCGACCGCACTGTTCTAGCGGTCAAGGCTCTGCACGCGCACGCCTGTGCCGATACCGTGAACTTATAGAAAAATAAAACGAAAAAAAAAAGCGCGCGCTCGCGTTCTGTCAAAATCAAAAGTATTTAGTATTTTTTCTTTTGGAATCGAATTAGTTTGTAAGTTCGATGAGTTGTTAATTAGTTTTTTTTTAGTACGAATAACTGTTAAATCCTCAGTGCCGGTGGATAATGAGTTCACTGTGATTGTGAGAGCACTCGTCTTGGTGTCCGTTAAGCAGGTGATTTTTTTAATTGATTCTAATGCACCGTTTTTGTTCGACCTTTTTTTAGAAATAGAAATGTCTTGTCATCTTTTTTTTTGTTACTAGTGTGTATTATGTGTCTGAATTTTGTGTCGTTAGATGTGTGGTATTTTAACTGATGCAGTATCTGACAAATTATTCTGATAATAGAGTTATTATAGACAGATAGATAGTTGAAATTTAGCGATTTGTTTCGACGGTTTTATTGAGAGAAACCTGTTATTTTTTCACTTATCAGTTCTCAACCGAGACAGGAATAACGGCCCTGCAATCATAGGTTGTTGCTCTTCCTAGCGCGCCCGACCGCACGAGAGAAATAAACCACGCTTTAATAAAACGGTAGCCTGTTTCGTTATCCCGCCCCTACACGTCCTGTGTTATACTTTTAAAACAAACATTCTTTGCAAAGACATTAATAAAATACAGCCAAGTAAAAGTAAAAAAAAAAAAAAAATCGAATAACATTTTTTTTTTTCTTGAAGACCTTTTTCGTAATACGGTCGTCTTGTTTGATGAAGTTTCAATGTGATTATTCTACGGTCTTGTTCCGTTGTTAGTGAATGTAGGTCAGTGAAATGATCGGAATACGGTCCCGTACGGAATCCGAACTAACGCTGGCGGGCAGCCGTTGACCGATTTTTTTTTTTCATAACAAAAACCGGATTCATGATTTGATCAATATTCATATTATAAAACACGCTTCTTATTTGGAATTTTACGGGTGACACTCTGTTCTGTTAAAACATAAATTAGTTTATTTATCAGATGCTTTAAAGTATGCGAGACGAACTGTCGATAATTTATTGTACATATTTCTAAAAAAATTAAGATAAATATTTTCGAAATAAAACACTTAAGGTTTTACGAGCGATCCTATTACCGACGCTAGGCAAGAGTTATCCAGCGAATATCTTATCTATCTATATATATATATATCTATATATATAAAAATGAATTGCTGTTCGTTAGTCTCGCTAAAACTCGAGAACGGCTGGACCGATTTGTCTAATTTTGGTCTTGAATTATTTGCGGAGGTCGAGAGAAGGTTTAAAAGGTAAATAAGTATGAAAATGCTCGGAATTAAATAAAAATAACAATTTTGTTTTTCCTTTGATGTGTCCCCCGTCGGAGGGATTCCTTTTGTTTGTTTTAAGTTTATTTTATACAAAAGTTTAGGTCTTTTATTTGTCGATTGAGGCACTACGAAGTCTGCCGGATCAGCTAATTTGAAATAAATGATTAAACTTTAAATCGTTAACGGTATTGCCAGCCTTGTCAGCTCTGTCTGAAAAATATTCACGAATATATTTTACGACACAATAACTTACTTTTTTTTCTTCACTACGTGACTCAGAATCTGTTAAAAATAAGATCTCTTGCATGACAAAATGAACAATACTAATCAGTCAGTCTATGTATTAACTCCAATATAAATTTAAAATTAAGCTATTTATTTTAAAATTAATTAATAATATAAGACAATAAAATGAAGATAATCGATTTATATGTACCCTAATGAACTTGGAAAATAATTTAAAATTACTTTTCTCATTACGAAATTACGATCGTTATGCGGTTAATTGAATTTGGTTTTTTTTTCTTTATTACCCACGGCTCAGGGATATTCGATTACGCAGCCTCGTTTTATAAGGTTTTATGGCAAAATATATCGGGGACAGAGATAAGTCGACTTGCAAGTCGTGAAAGTTCAGTGACATTGTAAAAGCAGAGCAGAGAGCTTTTATACATTTTTTTAATGGAAAAATTTGCATCGGACCCATTTAATTCGTAAATAACCATTGATTTTAACGTAAGTTTTGCTTGCATTGAGGTATGTAATTATTTTCAAATGATTAAAACAATTTACAGTCTAGAATATAGGCTGTTGTTAAATTAGGTGATAAAGTTAAGACGCTAGAAGTGATACATTTGCATACAGACACTGCCATCACCTTCTAATTAAAGTACGCATTGAGATGGAACTGTTTTCTATATTCATTTTGGTACTGACGCAAAACTTTGGTATCGAAGTACATAGCGCCGAGTTATTGTACCTGTCAAAATATAGTGAGCTCTACTGTAGTAGTTTTAAAGGTGTTTTTCTGATTAGCGCAAAATGGTTAATCACGCAGACCCTATATTAGTTACACATTATGTATATGCAATGCTTTAAATAATCTAGAAATTCAGATGCGGGTACTTTAATTTCATTGCTTCGAACATCCGTGTTTTTTTTTTAAAATCTACTTTCTATTTGAAATGCGATCGAATTTTGATTTGAGAAATCCTTTCGAATAATATAACGTATAATTAACATGTGTGCTAAATTCTTACGTGTTTGAGGTCTTGAGGCTTTCATAGTTAGAACGATTGTCGATGTTAGAAACTCTGATTCTACTGCCATAGCTGTGTTTTGGCTTCCTTAGTCTCCTAGGGTTACGATCATTAGAAACAACCAGATCAATTGAAATCCAACTGTTTACTGGTGGTAGGACCTCTTGGTCCGCACGGGTAGGTACCACCACCCTGCCTGTTTCAGCCGTGAAGCAATAATGCGTTTCGGTTTGAAAGGTAGAGCAGCCGTTGTAACTATACTGAGACCTTAGAACTTATATCTCAAGGTGGGTGGCGCATTTACGTTGTAGATGTCTATCCAGTAACCACGTAATACCAGGTGGGCTGTGAGCTCGTCCACTCATCTAAGCAATTTTATTTATGTATTTACTTATTTATTTCATTTTTCATTTATTTCATTCATATTTGGCGGTAGGCAGCGGCTTGGCTCTGCCCCTGGCATTGCTGAAGTCCATGGGCGACGGTAACCACTCACCATCAGGTGGGCCGTATGCTCGTCTGCCTACAAGGGCAATAAAAAAAATTTAAAAAATCTTCAGATTTTGCATCCATATTACACTCATTAAAATTTCATGTATACTAGAATTAAATAAAAATAATAACTACAATCTCGGACTAAAACAAAATCAATAATAATAATAATAAAAACAAAAAATCAAATAATAATAATAATAATAAATAATAATAATAATAATAATAAATAAACTTTAGTGTAGAAAAAATAGTCAATTAAAAAAAAAGACGGTCCATGATACAACAGAACGATTACCGTTCGGGAAACGGTAAGAAACGTACTGGAACAAAAATTATGGGTACACTAATTTGCACACAATAGAGCATATCTGTTCATAATTCAACCTTTGATATTTATCAAAACGAATCTCTTACAAAGTTACTTTTAATGGCTATTTTATCTTTGAATCTTTAGCTCTCTTTTATATATAACGGCGTTTAGTGTGTGATTAATATGAAAAACAAGTTCGATCCTCAGCTGGCTAAGGCTTTGCAAAGCACAGATTAGAAGTCACTTGGAGTACTGTTTCCGTCTCAGGTTCGAAACTACCTAATATGTCCTATTTCCGTTTGGCTCCTGATTTGAATTTGGAGTATCTGGTCTAACAGAGACTATGGTTCGATTGTCAACTGGCTAAGACTTTGTAAAGCATAGATTAGAAGTCACTTGGAGTACTGTTTCCGTCTCAAGATCGAGACTATCTAATATCTCCTATTTCCGTTTGGTTTCTGATTTGAATTTGGAGTATCTGGGCTAACAGAGACTATGGTTCGATTGTCAACTGGCTAAGACTTTGCAAAGCACAGATTAGAAGTCACTTGGAGTACTGCTTCCGTCTCAGGTTCGAAACTACCTAATATCTCCTATTTCCGTTTGGCTCCTGATTTGAATTTGGAGTATCTGGTCTAACAGAGACTATGGTTCGATTGTCAACTGGCTAAGGCTTTGCAAAGCACAGATTAGAAGTCACTTGGAGTACTGCTTCCGTCTCAGGTTCGAAACTACCTAATATCTCCTATTTCCGTTTGGCTCCTGATTTGAATTTGGAGTATCTGGTCTAACAGAGACTATGTTTTGATTGTCAACTGACTAAGACTTTACAAAGCACAGATTAAAAGTCACTTGGTGTACTGATTCTGTCTCAGGATCGATATTATCTAATATCTCCTATTTCCGTTTGACTCTTGATTTTAATTTGGAGTATTTGGTCTAATAGTGACTATGGTTCGATTGTCAACTGACCAAGACTTTGCAAAGCACAGATTAGAAGTCACTTGGTGTTCTGTTTCCGTCTCAGGATCGAGAGCATCTAATATCTCCTATTTCCGTTTGGCTCCTGATTTGAATTTGGAGTATCTGGGCTAACAGAGACTATGGTTCGATTGTCAACTGGCTGAGACTTTGCAAAGCACAGATTAGAAGTCACTTGGTGTACTGTTTCCGTCACAGGATCGAGAGCATCTAATATCTCCTACTTCCGTTTGGCTCCTGATTTGAATTTGGAGTATCTGGTCTAATAGAGACTATGATTCGATTGTCAACTGACTAAGACTTTGCAAAGCACAGAATAGAAGTCAGTTGTAGTACTGTTTCCGTCTAAGGATCGAGACTCTAATATCTCATACTTCCGTTTGGCTCCTGATTTGAATTTGGAGTATCTGGTCTAACAGAGACTATGGCTTTATCTGTCTTATGTATGTATGTATGGACAGTGCTCTGAGGTTGAAGATGGCCCAATTGATTCGTTCTAATGTCTATTCACTACATAAGAAAATACAATTTTCCCAATTTTCTCGATCAATTTTCGCGATCTCTAGTATATTTTTGATGAACTAATTGTATATTAAAAAATAAGTGAGCTATCCATTACGAGTTAAAGACGTAATTAGAACTCTAAGAAAACATATCTTTCATTTCACTGCTAATCCCGGGTCATTACGTTATCTTATATATCAAATTCTCGTGTCACAATGTTAGTTACCATTGTGACACGGTTGTGACAACTCCTCTGAGACGGTTTGACCGATTTTTATGAAATTTTATATCCATGTTCAGTAGGTCTGAGAATCAGCTACTTTCTATTTTTCATACCCCTAAGTGATAAGGGTTGTCCACTCCTAACATTTATTTTGTATTTTTTGGACAATTTTTTTTTTGTTATAATGATGCATTATGTGGTGGAATGAGGTTTCGTTATTTTTATATTCCCTCATCGTTCACAGCGCTACATGCCTCTTTCACTCATTTACCACATCCTTACAGACTTACAATAAGTTCGTTTTTTTTTTCTACACTAGAAATTCCCTAGAATTCTTATATATGGACAAACAACGTTTGCCAGGTCAGCTAGTATTGATATATTAATACGTGAAGCAAAAACTTTGTATCCCTTTTTACGAAAATTGCGCAGACGGAGGTGTATGAAATTTTCCACTCTTATAGAGAATATAGGGAAGAAGTGCACAATGCTAATATTTTTTTAAAATAATGTATGAAAGATAAATTAAATCAATAAAGAAAACATTACACACACTACATACCATGTATTTGACGTACACACGCATGCATACTATTTATTGTCAAACTTTTGTTCTTGATGTCTGTTGTCAAATTGAGAATAGTTTAAATATTGTTTGTCTTTATGAATATTTTTTTATAGTGTAGCCTTGGCGAAATTTGTGATTATAGAAGTATAAAATACAGTCATAATAGTGTACAAACTTACAATTCCAATTAATTATAATCGAATTTCGACTACTGCGGGATCTCTAGTGTTACAATATAATAGTGTTGTTCACGGCGGCGCAGCCACCGTCGGATTAGTCATTATTATTTTACCAAATGGTGATTGGGTGACCGTTTTAATTAATCAAACTATCAACACAATAACAAAACAAATTATCCTAAAGCTGCTTTTTACCTCTTGTTAACAATTACCGGTAGCCTACTCTAACAAATTATCATATTAACTCAGAATCAAACAAAAAAAACTCTCTTGTAAATGTTTCTGATGTAATTAAATGCGAATAATAAACTCAACATCATTAACTCGTTACATGTCAAATCATTGTAACGTTAATCATTGAATCATTAAAATGATCGGACGTCGAACTCGAGACCCAGAAATGCTGCTATGCGAATTTCGACCACCGATGCACTGATTCGTAATGCAAATGAGCTTATTATTACCCGCAGCATTTTGGATAATAACGTTCCGAAAATGTCAAGATTTATCTTTTTGTAAAATCAAAGCGGGATTTTCAAGCTATTTCGATTCGTGCATTTAAAAATTATAATGATATGGTGATGAAAGTATTTTCATTCGATATTCATTTTGTTAGCAGTTTAAGTGTCTTGTTCCCTTTGCCTTGTGAGATTTTGCCAAAAAAATAATACATTGGCAAGATGAAAGATCTCACAAGACAATGTATTTAATAAATAAAAAACAACATGTAGTTAGATTATCATAGCAATATTAACGTTTTGTTAATGTTTAAAATAAAAAAATGGACACCGCGATCAATGGTTGTCTGGAAGAGATCGCTCTTAGCGATAAGACCGCCTGTTGTCAATACTTAATAGAGTAGACTTAATAGAGTTTTAACGCTCAATAGAGTATGTAAGTACAATAAAAGTTAATGTACTCCAATTTGCTCTACTTTTTAAGACATGTACTTAACAAATGTTCACGGTAGACTTCCACGATGAAGGAATAACATCCCGCAAAATTATAATTTGCGTAATTACGCGTGGTAGGATCTCTTGTGAGTCCGCACGGGTAGGTACCACCGCCCTGCCTATTCCTGCCGTGAAGCAGTAATGCGTTTCAGTTTGAAGGGCGGGGCAGCCGTTGTAACTATACTTGAGACCTTAGAACTTATATCTCAAGGTGGGTGGTGGCATTTACGTTGTAGATGTGTAATCACTTAACACCAGGTGGGCTGTGAGCTCGTCCACCAATCTATGCAATAAAAAAAAAACACTTTTAGTCTAGGAATTAATTTTGCGTAACTGTATCCCTGATGGCTTGACGTAATGAAGACCAATACATAAGTTATTTATAAATGTATTGTTGTATGTATTGTTGTATGTATGTATTATTTATATATGTATCTATCATATTTAGAAAAGTTCCCATAAAACCAACAACTTATAGTCCGTATACAGCTTTAAAAAAACAGAGAAGAAACGCTTTTAATAAGTAATGTTATAATAAATTGCTTAACAGATAGGTTAATGCGTGTTTGCTCCAAATTGTTTTAATTTAATTTTTTTTGGTAATTTTAATGTATTTTTCCCCTACTATTCGCTGATCGTCTAAGAGGCTATTCCAGCTACGCCCGGACGGGTAGGTGAGCTCACGGGCTCAACCTGAGAGAATTTGTTAACACTACTTCTAGCAGGAGCAGTGCTTCGCCGAATCTACCAACGGATCGGAATCGCGACCCACTGAGAAGATCTGGCCAGAAACTCAGTGGGCTGTGTCTATGAGGCATTTAATGTGATGAACGTCTTTAGTACTGTTTCGATTTAAAACTCGACGAAGCGGAAATTACACGAAAAAGAGACTTAGACATTCTATGGGAATTAACAACAGAATGAATGAGAATGAATTTTTTTTATTGGCGTTAGAAAAAAAAAACTGTTTATACTACACGGCCATAGCGTTTTGCTGAGTTTCTCGCCGGATCTTCTCAGTGGCTTGCGATTCCGATCCGGTAGTAGATTCATTCGCGAAGGAATTGCTCTTGAGTTGTTAGGTCTCCTTTGGAGGCGCCCGGGCAGCTGTTAGCAAATCCCACCTGTCCTGGTGAAACTGGAAAGGCCTCCGGGCTACCAGTAATACTTGAATCATTAAAAAAAAATAGGTTCCATCTCAATGCGTACAGTGATTAGAAGATGATAGCAGTATCTGTGTGCAAATGTATCACTTCTAGCGTCTTAACTATTTATCCGAATTTAACAACAGCGTATATTCTGGAATGAAAGTTGTTTTAATTTATTTAAAATAATTACGCGTCTCAATATGGGTAAAACTTACGTTAAAATCGATGGTTATTTCTTTCAATAATAAAAAAAAAAACTAAAATATCTTCCGTTCGACAAAATTTAAAAGATTCGCGCTTCGAAAAATTCTTAAAATTATACAAAAATACATTTGCGGTTTGTCAAAACACACACACCTAAATGAATCCTAAGTGAAAAACTTAGTTCGGTAAGCAATCATTAGTATGTTGTCTGTAATGTGTGCCAGTCGCGCGTACCGTTACGAGAACACACAAAAGGTTGGTTCGTGTGAAAGTTGCCGTGGGCGGGTCGAATGCCGGACTGACGTATCAAAGGACACGCGGTGACCTGGGCGCGCCATTCGAATAGACAAGATGACGTTGCGGCTCCACGATAAGTCCTGGCCTCAGTAATCGTGATTTTTTTCATTACCCGACCGCAACTTAATTTTGAGAAATGTTCATGAACAAATTATAGTTTTTTTTTTATTGTCCTTGTAGGCAGACGAACATATGGCACACCTCATGATGAGTTACATTACCCATGGACTTCAACAATGCCAGGGACAGAGCCAAACCGCTGCCTACCGTAATGGTAAACAGTTGACGTCGCTCTACTACCGATGCTACGATGCTTTTAAATACCACAAGGACGGGTCAACGTCTACTAACGATGCTTTTAAGTACCACAAGGACGGGTCAACGTTCTTGTCGAATCCGTGACTTGCGACGAAGGGTTCGGCAAGTTAATTAACCCACAGACGCAGCCCACTGAGTTTCTCGTCGGATCATCACAATGTATCGCGTTTCCGGTAGTAGATTCAGCGAAGCACTGCTCTTGCTAGGGCTAGTGTTAGCAACGTCATAATCCTCTAAGGAAACCAGTTTAGGCACGGAAAAAAAAGAACAAATTATTCGTTACTGTTTCGCATTGTTTACCCGGTAAGCTTATGAGAAACTTGATATTTTTCTATTTTTTTTGTGTGTGATTTATTCTTGGCCTAAATATTATAGACGATGACCGAGCTTTGCTCGTTTTTTTTTTGATAACGCCCTCTTGTTGTGTCTTTAAAGCGGTTAGTTGCCCTCAATTAAGAAATATAGTATTATTATTCGCCAATAGATGTCGGGAAGAGTTAATTATTCAAAACACGAATACAACAACATTTTCTGAAAATAAATCGTAGCTAGATTATATATTATCGGTAGTATAGTATAGTATATAAATAAATATTTATGTAGTTTTAATTTTCGAACAACATCAAGAACCACCATCATCATCCACGCAAAAAAAATACATTGGGTACTTTAAGTGTAAAAGAAAATGCTACATTAAAAAGCTTCTTTAAGCACAGTGCATTAAGGCAAACAGTAAAATACATTGTTGGTGTTACATGAAAAAACACTCAACATTTTTATCCTTAACTGCTTGAACTCGTTTCAAACTTTCACAAAAGGCTTAAAAAGTAAGTTAGAAAACAAGACTTAAAGCCTGGATATTGTTGCAAATGCGTTGAAACATCTCAACTCTCTAGAGTGGTAGAGTTTGGGGTTAGATAGTTCTATCCCAAACGGCATTCGAAGGGGATTTTACGCATTAATGTTGTAGTTAGGAAGAATGATTGACCTTTCCCGAGATGACTTTATACCTTGGCATTTTCCATTAGTCGCATCGTTCAACACGAGCACACTGGGACGTCTTATCCTCTAGGTCAGGATAACCTTGGCCCTTGAAATAAAATAATTTCATTACCATATCATTATAATTTTTAAATGCACGAATCGAAATAGCTTGAAAATTCCGCTTTGATTTTACAAAAAGATAAATCTTTACATTTTTGGAACGTTATTATCCAAAATGCTGCGGGTAATAATAAGCTCATTTGCATTACGAATCAATGCATCGGTGGTCGAAATTCACATAGCAATTCCATAAATAACATCTATAATCAGGATTTCACCTAGTCATATTAGTTGTTTAATAGATTATTAACGTCACCAAATGGTGTAAATTGAAGAACATGCGTTGATGTCTTTTACATGACGATCAAATGTGGTTTTTATTTGGGTGCACATGAGGAACTCTATATCAGTAATAGTCCTTAACTTCTCCGACGAATCAACGCAGTGATTTTATTTCACATCAAGTGTACTTATTACAATTTGAAGTAATCGTGGCCTAAAGGATAAGACGCCCGGCACATTCGTATTGAGTGATGTCGCTGAATAGGTGTTCGAATCCCGCAGGCAGGTACCAATTTTTCTAATGAAATACGTACTAAGCAAATGTTCACAGGTCGAATCGATGAAGCAATAACGTGGTGTAATGAAAATTAAACCCGCTAATATTATAATTTACGTAATTACTGGTGGGTATCTTGTGAGCCTGCACGGGTGGTACCACCACCATGCCTATTTCTGGCGTGAAGCAGTAATACGTTTCGGTTCGAAAGGTGGGGTAGCCGTTGTACTGAAAAAACTGAGACCTTAGAACTCATTTCTCAAGGCAGGTGGCGGCGTTGTCTATGGGCTCCTGTAACCACTTAATAATCACCCATCTAAGCAAAAAAAAGTAATGTCTACTGCACAGAATCGAGACGTTATACATAGGTATATAATTTTCTATCTGCACGACATGTGCTTATATTGTATTAGCAGTTCTATTTGGCTCATAGTCATTAGCACATTCGTGACTAGTTGGTTAAATGTATGGTTTGCCAACTAGGCCTAAGCTTCATACCCCGATCTCTTTAATGTTTTGGTCACGGGTCAGTCGTATTATCCGTGTTAGCTTTTATCTCGAACAACCTGTGTTCGGGTTAATTTAAGTTGAACTTCAAATTTTCTAATAAAAGACATCAACGCGGGGTCAATCAGAGCTTTTTTTTTAAAAAACACAATTGGTCGCGTGCGGACAACCTACCGGTTCTAGGTAGGCATGTGCATCAACTAGCAGCTTAAGATAATGTCTCTGGTTATATCTAAATGGATTAAGAATATTAATGAAATTATCTATCTATAATAATAATAATAATAATTATTATTTATTTATATCTCTCTTAAAGGTATAGTACAAATACAAATGGAAATTAACCTTATAATTTATTTTGTAAGCCTTTGAAAGAGCTGAAGTCTGTACTAGGCTCAAAGACCTGTATTACTGATCTCCAGGCTTCCTCCTTCTTAAGATAGATTAGGTTAGGTTAAGTCGTGAACAGATGCTGCGGACTAGTGTTGAGAGATCATTAGGTGTTATCATTTAAGGTCATTATGCGTGTGTGTGTGTGTGTGTGAATCTAGAAGATACTTTCTAGAAATTTCTAGGTTTTTCATCTAGAAAAAAGTTCCACTAAGTCTGAAAACTATTCGTGGTATTCGAATGGCGTTGTGACGTAAATTATGGAAGTAATTTTATGTCTAGCTACAAAGTAATGTGATTATAAGTACCGCTATGGAAATTATCACACCGTTAGTAAGCCTTAAGTAGGGCTGTAACGCTGTTAATGCCAGAGAATGGATATAAAGCTTTCTATGCTTACAACAATAAATTCGAATATTTTTTTAATAGATTTTTTCTATATTTTTTTTCAACCTTAGTAAATAATAATATATTTCTAGCAATGATGATCAATCGTTAATATTATCAGTTATGTTATGAATCAGATTTTGGTCTAGGGCAACATGTGAGTCCGCACGGGTAGGTTTTTTTTTATATGATTGAAGGATTACTGGTGGCCCTGAGGCCTTTCCAGTTTCACCAGGACAGGGATACGGGTAGGTACCACCACCGCTCCGCCTATTTCTGCCGTGAAGCAGTAATGCCTTTCGCATTAGCCACCCACCTGCTTGAAAATTTAGACTTAGAACTCTATTCCCGAGGTTGGTGGCGTTATTAATGTGATTGAATCTCTATGAGCTCCGGTAACCTCTTAAGACCAATTAGACCGTGAGCTCTTCCCCACAATTTTGAAAACAATAATATAGCCAGCGGTTGCTTGTTTAGCGGGAACATTTTACGACTGTAATTAGAAAGGTCATTTTTTTAATTTTTAGATTGCCCTTGTAGGCAGATAAGCATCGGTGCTTGATGGTAAGAGATTACCGTCGCCCATGGACTCCCCATGGAACATACGGTACAAAATACAGAAAAAATGAAGTCCCTCCGCGGACCCAGAGGTTCAAAACAATCCGTGAGAATGGGATTATCGACAATCCGAACGGTCCCCTTTTGTATGGAGTAGAAATGGAAGTAGCTGGTATTTTGGGAGCGCCGGCCCAGAAGTGGGAGCAGTACTCCACGCGAGGCCGGACTTGTGCTTTATAAAGCAAAAGCCTTTATGTTTGCATTGTTGAGAGCTGATCAAAGATTCGTTGACTGTGTGTTGACCGTTGTATGGAGCATAGTTCCAAAGTAACTCCGATAAGAACTTCAGTTTAAAAAAGAACCGTGATTTTATCCGCCCGTCTATTGGAACCGCATATTTTTGTCTAATAAATAGACAGGAAACGGCTGAAGCGAAAACGAATAAATTTCACGAGCCGTCCAATTAAATGGCAGCCCAGACGCGAACACGACACACCGGTTGCGGAGGGCAGGCCGTGATAACTGTACCGTTGGCTTCCTGTAACACCGTTACTTATCCCGACGGAGAAACTAGTTTCGTGTCCTTAGGATCGGCTTGCTGCTTCATTACTAAGATGATGAAGGCTTGAAGCGTAAAGGTTGCTAAATTGGCCAAACTTTAAAAGCTTTATGGGTCATAATTACGGTATTGGTAATCATGTATCCTATCGGTGGTAGGATCTCTTGTGATCCGCACGGGTAGTTACCACTGCCGTGTCTATTTCTGCGGTAAAGCTGTAATGCGTTTCGGTTTAAAGGGTGGGGTAGCCGTTGTAACTATACTGAGACCTTAGAGTTCATATCTCAAGGTGAGTGGCGGCATTTACGTTGTATATGTCTATGGGCTCCGATAACCACTGAACACTAAGTAGGTCGTGAGCTCGTCCACCAATAAAAAAAATGTAAACCGGTATGCATCGTGCCATAGCTTTTATAATGTGGCCGCTGTTATATGCAACTGTGACTAAGACCTGGTGTCTTAAATTAGGTGGCACGCACGCAGTGATGATAGACATCCTCTGGGGGATAGGGCTCCTCTGAATACCGGGTAGGTCGTAAACTTGTTCATCAATTTCTACGAATGAAACACCTCAGTCATTCGCGACCACCTAAGCTGTAATGTATTCCGGCAAGAACTTCCTCCATCTTGCATCGATAATCCTCAACGCTGATAGTCGTGGCCTTCTTTAATAGCTCCTGGATTATCCTGCGTCAGCCCTGCCTATCCTCGGCTGCGCGGATGGCGTCGTGGACTGAAGCGTTGAGTAGAGCGTATCTGATCCGACCCATAGATAATAAACATAAATTAGTTAAACATAAGCAACTCAAGCACTCGACAAAAATGTTTACGGGCGTCGGCCACTAGATGGCTCCACTTCGATTAGTTTCTCATTGCTCCTGTAGATGGCAGTAACATATTAACTATCCTATATTTTATTTTGAATGAAGGATTTTGTAATTTTCAGAAAACACCAATTGATAAAATTTAATCAATTTGTTTATAACAAATAAAGATTTGTATGATTTATTAATTTTTTATTTTCCTTTTAATGCCTTAACTTTAACAACATATAAGTTTAGAGGCATTCGCTAAAAGATGTCCATAGTTTCCATACAAAAAAAAAAATTGTCATAAAGTATATATATAATAGTTTTGATTGTGTATGCTGTGATTCGCGGAAAACGAATATCACTTAATAAGCTTTTCATTTGTTACAGGATCAACGGAGCTTCGAAGTAAACAGCGGGGCGAAAATGCAACAGTCGTAGCGGAGACGAACTAGGAGACAGCACGCAAAATGGGCCCACCTTTAAGCATTTGGCCGTACAGCCAACCGAACGCACGTAAAACAATTCGCACGCATACAAGTGAACGGAACGCGTCCGAGAAGTGTCTTATCAATAATTACGTAAACAATTTTCGTGTTTTCTGTATGAATTTCACATTTTTGTTGTTGTTCTTTCAAATCGTGTTCGGTTTTGGATACGCGGCGGCCGGAGTCGTCTTGAACATGGATTATTTGCAAGGTAATTTAACGTTTAAGTATTTTAGTTTTACTTTAGATAGATTGGTGGTAGGACCTCTTGTGAGGCCGCACGGGTAAGTACCACCACCGTGCCTATTTCCGCCGTGAAGCAGTAATGCGTTTCGGTTTGAAGCGTGGAGCAGCCGTTGTAACTATACTTGTGACCTTAGAACTTATATCTCAAGGTGGGTGGCGCATTTACGTCGTAGATGTCTATGGGCTCCAGTAACCACTTAACACCAGGTGGGCTGTGAGCTCGTCCACCCATCTAAGCAATAAAAAAAAATGGTTTACGGTGTTAAGGGTATGACGATTGTGGTTCTACGAATAAAGCCTTTAATACCTTCGGTTACCGATATCCCTTCAATCACTCTATCTATAAAAAAAACCGCATCAAAATCCGTTGCGTAGTTTTAAAGAATTAAGCATATATAGGGACAGACAGAAATAGGGACAGAAAAATCGACTTTGTTTTATACTATGTAGTGACTACCCCTGTATACATCGACTCCAAAAGTGTCATATACATTTGCGTTAAAAAAATGCAGCTATGGAATGCACGCAATGTATAACATTAAAATAACAGCTGTCACGGGGTCGATGACATCTTCAGAACGATAACCATTGATGTCTGGCATATAAACACTCGTTTAGTTTGTAATAACACCAATATCGATCGTATAAGTTTAAAAAAAAAAATGACCTCTACCTCAGACTACAAACAAAATAATTTTATTAAATTCCAAACAAGTCAAGTGAGTTGTTTGTATTTTTAACATACAGAAAATCTATATATCTTTATAATATAAAAATGAATTGCTGTTCGTTAGTCTCGCTAAAACTCGAGAACGGCTGAACCGATTTGGCTAATTTTGATCTTGAATTATTCGTGGTAGTCCAGAGAAGGTTTAAAAGGTAGATAAATATAAAAATGCTCGGAATTAAATAAAAATAACAATTTTGTTTTTCCTTTGATGTGTCCCCGGTCAGACGTATTCCTTTTGTTTTAAGTTTATTTTATACAAAAGTTTAGGTCTCTTATTTATCGATTGAGGCACTACGAAGTCTGCCGGGTCAGCTAGTCTCTATATATAAAAATGAATTGCTGTTCGTTAGTCTCGCTAAAACTCGAGAGCGGCTGGACCGATTTGGCTAATTTTGGTCTTGAATTATTGGTAAAAGGTTTAAAAGGTAGATAAATATAAAAATGCTCGGAATTAAATAAAAATAACAATTTTGTTATTCCTTTGATGTGTCCCCCGTCAGTCTTTTATTTATCGATTGAGGCACTACGAAGTCTGCCGGGTCAACTAGTCATATATAAGTTTCGGTTTTTTTTTCATCTCTTAATCTCGCGTTCAGAGAAACGAAATAAATTCTGGACCACGAATGCACCATAGAATATTTCCGACTTGAAAAAACCGACAACTCACTTTACGCTTTCGACGTTAAAATTGTAAATGTATTTGGAAACGAAAGCTTCGAAAGCGTAAGTGAATACGGAACGTCGTTAATTTTGCGCATTAGCTGTAACGCCCACAAACAACATACGGCACAGGCGATGTATACTGATTATGTGCTTCTATTGGATTTTCTTGACGAAAAAACAAAAAAGCACTTTGTCTTACTTAGTCGTGCAGTCATAGCTTATGTTGCAAGCCAGATTTTGTTTCTTTTTACTTGTGTTTTTATGTATCTTTTTAACTTGTGATGTGCCTAATAAATAAATAAATTTCATATGTCCGAAATAAAAAATAAAAAAAAAATATGTACGCAAAATTAAGCCGTAAATATTGTTTAAGTTATATCTAGAAATTCTTAAGTATATAGCACTATATTGATACATCATGATAAATTTGATTTATTTATTTATTTATTGCACTTCATGTAAAATTTACATTGGCGGACTTAATGCCTAAGGCATTACTGCAAGGATTCACTGTCTAGCTTGGCCGTGAAACAAGAATGCGTTCCACTTTGAAGGGTAAAATAGCCGTGATATACAAAAATATATCGAAGGGTTAAAGTCTAAATGGTTTAAACGACATTTTTGCAACTTTACAGGAGAGCCAATTTTAAAGATTGAAATTTATAAAAAACTTATTAAAAATTTTTTTTGGCTACTGTAATTCGGTAAGCTTAATTGAAGTTCAAAAACATCGAATTGTTGATACTAATACCAAATAAAAAGGACCTTTAATTACAAAGGTAAATGTCGCGTATTAAGCGAAATGTCGCTTAAACCAAATAGCTTTTTACTCTTCAATATAATAATACAATTGAGACTTCGACCATGGTGGATAGTGACAATAAAGTTGCGGTTTCTATAGATTTCCTCAACTACTTAACACTGGGTAGATTGATTATAATTAATTAACAAATCTCAAGGCAGACAGTATGAGATGCTTAAATTTCGGTAAACTTAAATGTATGAACACATTAACTTCGGGATAACCCTTTTATAATCATAATACGTCATTTGAATTTTACAATCACACATTTTGTGTCTCCGTAGAGATTGTATTTAATTTATAGAAATCAGTGGTATATATTTTCAATTAAGTATTTTTCTAGTCAAATCAAGCCTGATATGATGACTGAAATATATTTCAATACTTTAAATTAAGTAGATACTTAAATAATCTCTATTTTGTGCTGTTCAATTACGAGGACATAACGTCCTCTTTTATTTGTTAATTACTTGATTACCGCTCGCGTCTCCGACTCTGACTAGACATCTATCTCCCGCTTTTCTCTTTCTTCTGTATCTTTAAATTCGCTTAAACAACACCGTAAGCGGAATGAATTTTAGGATATACAGGACGTAGATTCAGTATTATCTTCAGTGTTACACGCTCATAAAATAAATCTAGAATTTTGTTAAATTTTTTTTTTTTTTTTAAGTACTAGCTGACCCGGCAGACTTCGTGTGCCTTAATCGATAAATAAAAAACCTAAACTTTCGACGGATCGATCGACACATCAAAGGAAAACTAAATTGTTTTATTTATTTAATACCGAGCATTTTTATATTTATCTACCTTTTAAACCATCTCTGGACTTTTACCAATAATTCAAGACCAAAATTAGCCAAATCGGTCCAGCCATTCTCGAGTTTTAGCGAGACTAACGAACAGCAAATCATTTTTATATATATAGATTCTAATCGATATGGTCGCCGAATAGTTTAGTGGATGTCAAAGCTAAATACGCGACGAATGACGTGATATTGTCTCGGTACAAATTGTCGTTTTGCATGGTCGTACGCATTTGTTCACGCCTCAGTGGTCGTTTTAGATATTTTTAATTAAATTTCGAAACTGTCTACATTAGCGACATGAGCGAAAGTATTTTACAAGAATATTTTTACCGTGCTTTCAATCACGTGTAGTAGGGGCAATGCCTGAGATGCATCCACAGCTTTCGGGATAAGAACAACTTTTTTTTTTTTTTATTGCCCTTGTAGGCAGACGAGCATACGGCCCACCTGATGGTGAGTGGTTACCGTCGCTCATGGACTTCAGCAATGCCAGGGGCAGAGCCAAGCCGCTGCCTACCGCTTAATACTCTCCATAAGCCTCGTTTGAAGAAGGACATGTCATAGCGCTCGGGAAACACCGTGGAGGGGAGCTCATTCCATAGCCGGATGGTGCGTGGCAAAAAAGATCTCTGGAAGCGCACTGTGGATGACCGCAGTGGCTCCAGGTAGTATGGATGAACTCTACTCCGGTGGCGGGCGGTGCGATGGTAAAAACGAGATGCCGGTATCATCTCGAATAATTCCTCAGAGCACTGAAACAATATAGTGGACGTCTGTGTGGATGTACCTTTGACCTCACCTTTCAACCGGAGTTCACGTTTTGGTTAGCTTAACGCCAATCCCATAGACACAACCCACTGAGTTTCTTACCGATCTTCTTTTTTTATGATTGTGGGTTTACTGGTGGCCCGGAGGTCTTTTCAGTTTCACAAGGACAGGTGGGCGAGCAAGGGCTCAGCCAAAATGGGCGGGACTTGCTAACAGCTACCCGAGCGCCTCCAAGGGAGACCTAACAACTCAAGAGTAGCTGCTTCGCGAATGAATCTACTAACGGATCGCAATTGCGACCCGCTGAGAAGATCCGGCGAGAAACTCAACGGCCTGATGCTTAGGTTAAATTGCACGTCGAATTTTTTGCCGAGTTCGACGAGTACGGTTACTGGGGTCTCTACTCCTAGTATTAGAGCGGAAGGCGTCTAATGCAAGGGTTATTGAATCTGATGGAGCCGATCTTCTCAGAGGGTTGCGAATTCAGCGAAACTCTTGCTAGAGCCAGAGTTATCAAACTCTCTCAAGTTGAGCCCGTGAGTTCCATTACCAGTTCATGAGTAGCCGGAATAGCCCCTAGGCTACCAGCGGTCGGTAGAAAAAAGCAATAATGAACGTACTTCCGTGAGCAAAAAAAACACCTTATTGTTGATTTTACGAATGACTTCTTCTTCTTCTTCGTCGCTTTTTTCATTACTGAAGGTCGTGTTCCTGAACTTGACCGTGGCCTGTCTCGTGAGCTGTTTCCATCTCGTCCGGTCCTCAGCTTCTCGAATGGCGGTTGCGACTGGCAGCTTACGAACGACCACCCTCTGAATATGGTTTCCTAATAGAGAACAGGGACGGCGATTGGGAACCTCAGGAAACAGTGCTCTAAGTTGTAGAGCATAGTCTTCAATATACAACAACAAAAGCACTTATGCGAACTGTTTTTTTGAGACAATTTAGATGTTGATATTTTCACATTTGTATAAATTTGAACATATTTAAAGTATGGTTATCAGTTTCTGGTTGTTCTGATGTGCAGAACCCTAGATTACGGTCGATTGAGAGCATGCTTGATTATAATTTAATATGATACAAAAAAAAATACAATTCGTTCACACATATGTTTCTGTACGGCCGTCTGGTGTAGTGGTAAGTGACATGGTCACTACACAAGGGGGTCGCGGGTTCGAATCCCGCCAAGGTAGGATATTTGTGTGATAAATATAACAATGTCTTTTCCAGAGTTATGGATGTATATTAAATATAATAATATGTATGTGTATAATAAAAATATTACATTTATTTCCGTTATCTGGCACCTGTAACACAAGTTCTTTACGAACTTACCACGGGACCAGTTAACGTGGCGGGATCGTTAGTAAAAAAAAAAAATAGGGATGGGCAGGAATAATATGTTTCTGTTATTTTTTAATAATATTTCTCTTGGAATTGAACGGAATTCGATCAGATTTACTGAGATATAAATAACTGTTATTCAATGGTTTTAAATTAATCTACTATACACCTGCTCTTCTTTTCTAAGATTTATTCGTAATGTAATTTTACATATCGTCGCTTGATAGGCAAACGTGACTAAGCGACAATGCGTGAACTTTACAGTAGACTAATTTAAAGTGGATTTACCTGAAAAAAATTATATTTTAACGAATCTAGCTGTAGGATCGAAATGATTTTAATAGACCTAGAAATATATATTTTTTGCGCATCGTATATGATTATTGCCTATCATTTATGTATAAAGCAGTTATTGTCGCTTAGTCACGTTTGCCTTTCAAGCGTCGATCATTTTTTTTTTACTAAATTCTCCACTACAAATTTAATAGGATCACCACATCATCAAAACGAAATCAGGATAAAATATTTTTAGTTGTGCACTCTGATAAATCAAGGTGTTTTAAGGACGACTTTTACGCGGAATCCTCTTAAAATGGACGCTGTTAGTGTCACTTTCACTTAAATGACAACAACTAGGTCAGACAACTGCGCTATGCCACACGGAAAATGCCTTAACGACTATAGGTTTCTTTTTTTCTACGTTTCTGACCACGAACTCTCGGTGACAATATTCAAAATGTTTTATTTCAGGCTACTTTTCCATCCACAGTTTCATCTGTGTAATATTAGACTTGGTTGGGAACACGTGCGGAAAAGCGGGTTAAGAACCAGCCGTTATTTCTTTTTATATCGTTTTTATATCAAATTTCGTAAAAGTTTTAATAAAAATAAAATCATATATATGATATTAAAACTCGAAAATTTACCACACACCTAATGAATCTTGATCCTGCCTACGAATATTACAGGAAAGTATGTTCAGTAGGTTCGAAATTGTACGAGAATAAACAAACAGACTGACAGTAAATATTTGATATTGAGGTACTATCGCTTTTTTATTTCTTCTTTACTTTAGTTCTTCTTTCTTAATACTCTTCTTTAGTTACTCCCTTCCTATTTTTATTACTTCACTTTAATGTAGAGACACACTGGGTTCTACTGTTTTATTAAACGTATTGATATTGCGCTGTGCCTCTGATTAATGTTGGTCATGATCCGCAGTAACCACTTCGATCAGGTACACCGTATTCTCGTTTGTCAAACAAAGACAATTACAATTATATTTAGGAATTAAGCACTAAGCTGTACTAAAACAAAAAAAAGAACCAAAAATATTAGCTATTTTTATCAATGGGTTTAAGTAGTCACTGGATCTTATAGACTTACCAATGTGAATGTAGATTCCCAATTGAGAAAAGATATCGAAGTTTAAATTGAAAGTCTAATAACTGTAGCACCCCTACAAACTAGAACACATGACTGCTTTGTCGTTATAACATACAGGATTACTGAAAGGCAGACAGATGATGGATATATTGTTTGCGGATTTGATTGGACACCTGTCATTAGGAAGATCAGTAGCTGCAGAATCCTGTGTGGACGTCATCAATGACCTCAATGCACATAGATCGCTTCCTTTGTTTTATGATTGAAGTATAACTGGTGGCCCGGAGGCCTTTCCAGTTTCACCAGGACAGGTGGGCGAGCAAAGGCTCAGCCAGGAGGGGAGGGGTTTGCTAACAGCTACCCGAGCGCCTCCAAAGAATGAATTGAATTACTACCGAATCGGAATCGCGACCCGCTGAGAAGATCCGGCGAGAAACTCAACGGGCTGATGCATGGGTTAGGTTGCACGTCGAACTCTTTGCTGAGTCCGACGAGTACGGTTAACGGGATCCCTAAGCCTGCTCCTAGTGTTAGAGCTGAAGGTGCAAGAGTTATTGGATCTGATGGATCCGTAAGGACGTGTCTAGGGCGACGACGGTGACTTGCTCCGATCGCTTCCATCTTAGAAATAAAAAAAATCTGCCCTTGGACTTGGTCCTTACTAGCACATTCTCCACTAAATTCAACTATTGAAAGTTGAAACATATGACGATACGCACATACAAACATTGGTCTACATTTTATGTAACATTTCGCGTTCGCCCACACCACTTTTATATGTACATAGAAGTTTCTTTAATTATTTATTCAGACAGACAAGTGGGTCGATGACCTGACTACGTGTGAATCAGTTACGTTTAATGCAGACTTTTGAGTTTCACGACTGGCGTTGGTTTAGTGAATTTGGTTATGCTGTAATTTTGTCGTAAAAATTCAGGAATTTAGGTCAGAGTAATCCGACGTGATTATCTTCCGTTTTACCGTTAACCTTAAGGATCTACTTAAGTTGATGCAACCTCTGCCTAGTTGTTGAAATTTGGGATCATAAAATACTATAAACTCATTTGGTCGTGAGTGAAAGCGGAACTTGGACATATTATAGTAAAAAATTTTTTTTTAGTGAATTCTAATTTTATTTCAAGTTCAAAAAGATTTCATTTTTGTTCCTTTTGGGGTAACTTTGAGGCCCTGGGGTCCATCAGCTAAAAGCTTTTTTAAGGACCTTAAAAAAACTATTTGAGGCCTCGCGAGACCAGAAGGCCGGTACGTATTTTGCACAAAGAATTAGCATTGCTATCAAGCGTGGAAATGCTGCCAGCCTTCTGGGAACGCTGCCAACTGGCGGTGAGCTAACACGGATTTTCTGTTTATAAGTAACCTACAACTTATATTATTAAATATTAGTTAAATTCAATAATATTCCTTCAACTCTTCTGTAGAAACACTGCTATCTCCTCAATTATCTTTCTATTCAGATTCCTCCTTCCCTCCACGCATGATTAACTTCTAGCTTTTGTGGTGGTAGCTCGTAGGGTCAAAGGCGGTACCAGCATCTTTATCTACTTCAAATTATTCGTGCGTTCTGATCTTAATTACGACACTATTGATACTTCTTCCTTAAGTGTTAAGATGGGTGGCTATTTTGTCCCCCCATATTTTTACAGTAGTGTAATAGTTCCTTTTTTAACCAGCTTCTTGATTTTTGCCTAAAATATTGCGAGCCCGCACAGATTGATACCAATGCGCTGTCTGGTTTTGGTGCTTAAAGCCATTTTGTGTCATTTTGACGTCGCAAGCTGAGCGGTGACATTCACCCTTTATATTTGCTGCAGTTACTAGTTGATTGTAGATTACTAGGATCTCTGAGTACTAACTACCAACCCTTCCGTTTTCGCATATAGAGTACTCGATTATAAACCTTATCTATGGAAAACTAGGTTCTGTTTATTATTGGTATTCCAGGGAAAATTACTGCCATATAATAATGTCAAATACCGTCAAATTTTATTTTATTTTATTTTATGCATTATTTAAAAAAAATATTAGCATCGTGAACTTCTTCTCTATATTCTCTATAAGTGTGGAAAATTTCATACTCCTCCGTCCGCGCAATTTTCGTAAAAAGGGACAAAGTTTTTGCTTCACGTATTAATATATAGATGAACACGCACTTAAATTAGGAAAAGACAAGAAGGAAGTTAAGCAAAGAGCGAGATAGCTACATTTTAGAATGACAGATGTCGAATGCGCTTAGGAATTGGTTTGACATCTCACAGTACATTTATGGATAACGACAGCGGAGTGTGGCCAAGTTTTGAATCGTTTTTTTTTTTCTAGAATTCCTTTTCGACCTTTTTAGTCGTTCCTTAAAAAAAATACTTGTTCAATCGCTACAGCAATGTTCAGAAGTCTACATTAATACAAATTTATGAGCATTCACATCCGATTTGGATATGCACAAACGAAAATTAATATACAAAAAGAATTTTATCGAGAAAACGTTCAGAGCTTTGTAACGATTGTTTTAAATTTTTGAACGCTTTCTCAATATTTTGGGTTCCGTCGTCAAATTAAAAAAAAACAACATTGACCTTATTATTTTCTACATCATGACTCCTGTCAATGCTTTTGCTTAAAGAGGTGCATTCATTGAACGTATTCACAGTAGGAAACTGGGCAACTGTGATTTTTTCATCACACACACAGCCCACTGAGTTTCTCGCCGGATCTTCTCAGTGGGTCACGTTTCCGATCCGGTGGTAGATTCTGCGAAGCACGGCTCTTGCTAGGGTCAGTGTTTGCATCACTCCGGTTTGAGCCCCGTGAGCTCACCTAAATGTTAGGGTGAAGCTGAAATAGCCTCTCAAGGCTATCAGCTTTGGTAGGAAATAAATAGAACTCCTTCGTCGCGTCGCTTTCCTCATTACTCAGGATCGTGACTCCCTTGCTGCATAATTTTCTCACGTACGATTTCCTTCCATCTGCTACGATCCTCGGATTTGTGAAGGGCATCCTGGAACCCGAAGTTAGAAGAAGGGACTGCGTCCTCTAGGACGAAGGCCCTCTACCTTGCCTCTTCGAACTCACTAAATGAAAAACTATTTATGACGTCATTTGGGGCTAAATAAACGATGGGCTACCATTAGGGAAACGATAAATATACAAAATTAGCTCCAAATCACATCATGCGATATGGATGATGTTTTATTGAATTAATTAAGATATTAACTAAATTTCACTGAACCAAAAAACAACAGCTTGTTAAAAATAATCGTCGTTAAGATTTCTTCTAAATATCTAAATTTTAAAACAACTTTTTAGACAGTTTTTGTTATTGGTATTCTTATGTTGATTCTCGAAATTAGAAGCACAGGTTCAGGTATCATCAATTTAAATTGAGACTTAAAGAAAACTAGATTAAAAAAACACTGCTCACCTAACAACTCTCTTTCGCCGAATTCTGATAATAAAGTCAGCGTCACTTTAAAAAATCAAGCCTTGCTCGACACAATAAAACACATCGCTAAAATGTTAAGTGTTAATTATTGAAAGTCATAAATTTTTCCTTTTAATTAATTTTATTACATTTTTTTTTTTTTTATTGATTAGATGGGTGGACGAGCTCACAGCCCACCTGATGTTAAGTGGTTACTGGAGCCCATAGACATCCACAACGTAAATGCGCCACCCACCTTGAGATACAAGTTCTAAGGTCTCAATAGTAACGACGGCTGCCCCACCCTTCAAACCGAAACGCATTACTGCTTCACGGCAGAAATAGGCAGGGTGGTGGTACCCACCCGCGCGGACTCACAAGAGGTCCTACCACCAGTAATTACGCAAATTATAATTTTGCGGGTTTCATTTTTATTACACGATGTTATTCCTTCACCGTGGAAGTCAATCGTGAACATTTGTTGAGTACGTATTTCATTTGAAAAATTGGTACCCGCCTGCGGGATTCGAACACCGGTGCATCGCTCAACACGAATGCACCGGACGTCTTATCCGTTAGGCCACGACGACTTCATTATTTTTATTAAGTTCCAAGTTCTAATAAAATGGGTGATTTCTTTTTGTTTTCATCGAAAACCAGCTTCAGTAATCAGTCATAGCGCAAACGACGCATTATATGAAGATATATACGATTCGGTAGGCAGCGTCTTGGCTCTGCCCCTAGCATTGCTGAAGTCCATGGGCGACGGTAACCCCTCACCATCAGGTGGGCCGTATGCACGTCTGCCTACAAGGGCAATAAACAAAAAAAAACATCTACTAAACAGTTTCTGCCAATTCACTCCATTACGATATAACTTACAATGTTATGGCAGTTGTAGACATCTTTTGGAAGGGTCCTATACTAGTATCCACTATGACAGTGTAGTTCCAGCATTGTGCTGTCTCTTAGTAATTAATACAAGATTCTGGTCGTGGGATGTCGGCTCAGAATAACACCACCCCATCTCTTCCAGTGGGTAACATCAATGCGACTAACAGATTCGTCAGAGAATCAACAGCAAATGATCTGATTATTATACAAGAGTATTACGATCATCTATGTGGTACCCTACCACTATGCCTATTTCTGCAGCGAAGCAGTCATACCAGCCGGATTTAATCTTTGGACAGGCGTTATACCAGAATTATAATTCCTTATTATTACTTTTAATATTATTGATCATTGGCAATTGATACTTGTGTGTAGCTATCGTTAGCGACCGTCTATATATAAAAATAAAAATGGATGTGTGCGTGTTCCCTGTAGACTCCGGAACGATTAGAGCGTTATAGACGAGAGCGATTTCTATGAACATTTTAGAGAATCAGCTGTTTAGTCTAGCGGTTGATCCTGTTATTTTATAGCAATATCGGGTCAAAGGCAAATCAAAGATGACTAGTAGTAGATATATTATATAACAATAAATTGAATCACGCCAACTTTTTATTTTTATTGCTTAGATGTGTGGACGAGCTCACAGCCCACCTGGTGTTAAGTGGTTACTGGAGCCCATAGACATCTACGACGTAAATACGCCACCCACCTTGAGATATAAGTTCTAAGGTCTCAAGTATAGTTACAACGGCTGCCCCACCCTTCAAACCGAAACGCATTACTGCTTCACGGCAGAAATAGGCGGGGTGGTGGTACCTACCCGCGCGGACTCACAAGAGTAACACAAGAACAGTGAAAAAAATTTTTTAATCGATTCAGTAGTTTCGGAGCCAATTCAATACAAACAAAAAAACAAATCTTTATAATATGTATTAGTATAGAAAATCCAGACAACATTCGGTCAGTAGCTCTACCGAGCAATATAAACGGATCGGTGGGAATTGTCTTTTTTTCTATAATTTCATCCTAACACTTTATCATTCCGAATTATTCAGGTTCCTCTGACTTTGCTCATTGACATACCTTAAAAGGTTGTGAGACAAAAAAACTCAATCACCATTCGTTTTTGTATAACATACTAGCTGACCCGGCAAACGTTATTTTGCCATATATGATATTTCTAGGGAATTTCTAGTGTAGAAAAAAAACTATTATAACTTATTGTGTAAGGATGTGGTAAATGAGTGAAAGAAGCATGTAGCGCTGTGAACGATGAGAGGATATAAAAATAACAAAACCTCATTCAACCACACAATGCCTCATTATAGCAAAAAAAATGGTCCAAAAAATAAAAAATAAATGTTAGGATGGACAACCCTTATCACTTAGGGGTATGAAAAATAGATAGTAGCTGATTCTCAGACCTACTGAACTAGCATATAAAATTTCATAAAAATCGGTCAAACCGTTTCAGAGGAGTGTGGTAACTAACATTGTGTCACGAGAATTTTATATATAAGACTAGCTGAACTGCCAGACTTCGTAGTACGTCAATCGATAAATAAAAGACTTAAACTTTTGTATAAAATAAACTTAAAACAAACAAAAGGAATCCGTCCGACGGCGGACACGTCAAAGGAAAAACAAAATTGTTATTTTTATGTAATTCCGAGCATTTTCATATTTATTTACCTTTTAAACCTTCTCTGGACTTCCACAAATAATTCAAAACCAAAATTAGCCAAATCGGTCCAGCCGTTCTCCAGTTTTAGCGAGACTAACAAACAGCAATTAATTTTTATATATATAGATTATGCATGTTCAGCATGTTCATCTTAAACGGATGTAAACCGTTTGAATCACTCCGGGTTTTTCCAATAACCGAATATTACAAGAGAAAGTGACTTGACTCATCCATTACGATACGAACGCTTCGAAAACAATTCTAATATAGATTTTTTAATTATAACTAAAACGATATTATGTATGTTAATATAGCGCAGGTAAAACGGTATCGTCCTAAAAGGAAACGCGGCCTTCTGCTAGTTCTGATATATCTATATTATATTAATTAATACGTGAAGCAAAAACTTTCGATCCATTTTTACGTAAATTGCGCGGACGGGGGAGTATGAAATTTTCCACACTTATAGAGAATATAGAGAAGAAGTGCACAATGCTAATATTTTTTTTAAATAATGCATAAAAGATACATTAAATCAATAAAGAAAACATTACACACACTACATACCGTGTATTTGACGTACACACGCATACATACTATTTATTGTCAAACTTTTGTTCTTGACGTCTGTGGTCAAATTGAGAATAGATTAAATATTGTTTGTCTTTGTTAATATTTTTTATAGTGTAGTCTTGGCGAAATTAGTGATTATAGAAGTATAAAATACAATCATAATGGTGTACAAACTTACAATTCCAATGAATTATAGTCGAATTTCGACTACTGCGGGACCTCTAGTCTTTATAAATAGACAAAAGTCAAAACAGTTAATTACCTTTTTCCTTATCACGTGACCCACTGAAGTAATTATATCGATTTCTCTCTTCGATCTTCTTACTAAGCCGCTGGAATATCTAGTAGACTCTGGGAAAGACGAACCCGAAGACACTGAGAATGAATCTGTTTCTAAGAGTTTTAAAAGACTATAACATACATTACCAAACAAAAGAAGACAAAGTTAGGCAATCCAGATACCGAGTTACAGAAATCGACATAATGACTTCAGTGCGCCACGTAGGGCACAGGTGACCTACGTGGCAGTCAACTTGTCATACAAAAATAGCAACCGATTTTGTTCGGTGAATCTATAATCTAGTACGAACTAGTGTGACTCCTCGAGGTCACTAAAATAGGTAGAAAAAAAACATTTTCGGATATAAACATATAAAAAACCTTATTGTCATAAAAAAAAAGATAAATATTTGGAAATACGTTATTATTTAAAGTTTTTACAAGAGACAAATGTAAATAACAAAAACAAAACCGAAAATGGTAATGAATTAAGTGAATACGAACCTTGAGGTGTCAGTGATTATGGTAAAATTTTGACTGGCAGATCGACGCTAGTATTAAATAATGAAATGATTGACATTTAAAAAAAATTAAGTAATTTTTTGGAAAGGTGTAATAAACTTATAACAATGTTCTTTTAATTCATTTATTTTTATTGCTTAGATGGGTAGACGAGCTCACGGCCCAAGTGGTGTTAAGCGGTTAACGGAGCCCATACAATCTACAGTACAACCGAAACGCATAACTGCTTCGCGGCAGAAATAGGCAGGGTGGTGGTACCTACCCGCGCGGACTCACAGACGTTCTACCACCAAAATCATCTACGCAATTTTTAACATAACACGCGTGTAAAAGATATTATTTTGTTTATGACTCATCATTGTTAATCGGCCATAGACCTTGTTTTAAATATTGTACTATTAAAGGTGATACTATCTGGCTGTGTTCTCTAGATAGTATACTCTCTTGCTAGGGGTAGTGTTAGGAAATTCTCTCAGGTCGAGCCCGTGAGCTCACCTACCCGTCCGGACGTGGCTTGGATAGCCTTTTAGGCTGCCAACGAATAGGTAGGGAAAAATAGTATAATCCATCACATGCTGTAGAGTTCATTTCGACGCTTGAAAGGCAAACGTGACTAAGCGACAATAACTACTTTGTACTTAAATGATAAGCAATAACCATATTCGATGTGCAAAAAAATATATTTCTAGGTCTATTAAAATCATTTCAATCCTACTACAGCTACTAGCTAGATTCTACTACAGCTGGATTCATTAAAATAAATTTTGTTTTCAGGTAAATCAACTTTAAATTAGTCTACTGTAAAGTTCACGCATTGTCACTTAGTCACGTTTGCCTTTCAAGCGTCGATATGTATTTATTTAGGTCTTCTTATAAACTAGCAGTTGAACCAAAACATTTCTAAGGTATTAACGGTAACTTAACTAACTTCTTGCAACAGCTACAAACGCTTTTTTTTCCTACCTATTCTAGTAACCTCAAGGGGTTATTCTAGATTCGCCGAATTAGTAGTTGAGCTCACGGGGCTCAAACCTGATGACGTCGCTAACACGAACTATCGCAAGAGCAGTGCTTCGCAGAATCTACCACCGGATCGGAAACGCGACCCACTGAGAAGATTCGGCGAGAAACTCAGTGAGCTACAAATCGCCGCAAACCATCATGGAATATACCCGTTTCCGGAGCTTAGGCTAGTAAGCCATTAAGTAGCGGGACATCCCAAGCCAGGAGAGTTAGGAGTATGCTAAGGAGACGATTAAGGTATTTCCAATACAGTGGGGCCTTGAAACGTAAAGTTAGAGTCCTTTGTGGTATCTTATGTATGTGTGCTGCCGGTCATGACATATGGCGCTGAAACGTGGACATTAACCGTAGGTTTGGTCCGTAAGCTCAAAGTCGCTCAGCGTGCTATGGAAAGGTGTATGCTCGGAGTTTCTTTGATGGATCGAGTCAGAAATGATGAAATTCGTAAAAGAACCAAAGTAACCGACATAGTCCTAAAGGTTAGCAAGCTGAAGTGGCAATGGGCCGGACATACGTGTCGCAGAACCGATGGCCGATGGAGCAGACGTGTTCTGGACTGGAGACCGCGTACCGGTAAGCGCAGCGTTGGGCGTCCCCCTGCCCGTTGGACCGATGACTTGCGGCGATATGCTGGGAGAGATTGGATGCGGAAGGNGACATACGTGTCGCAGAACCGATGGCCGATGGAGCAGACGTGTTCTGGACTGGAGACCGCGTACCGGTAAGCGCAGCGTTGGGCGTCCCCCTGCCCGTTGGACCGATGACTTGCGGCGATATGCTGGGAGAGATTGGATGCGGAAGGCGGAGGATCGTTCATTGTGGCGGACTATGGGAGAGGCCTACATCCAGCAGTGGAGAGATACAGGCTGATGATGATGATGATGATGATGGTATCTTAAACCACGATGAAAATCTCTTAAATAACAATAAAAATATTCAAAACGCAAAAACCTTGACAGCAAAATGTGATTCAAAATCTCAGTGCGCCATACGTGTTTCCTAGATAATTAAACCATAAAAAGAATTGTTTTTGCAAACGGTTATTAAGAATGTTTTTGCAAGCAGTACTTAAAATTCATGTACCTATTATTTCTTGTATCGTATAATTGAGGTCGAAGATATTTGTTGTAGAGATCTATCGGATAATGAAGGTTAGACCTTGGATATTTTCTGCAATAACCAAACCAAAACTAGCTCATGGCCTATATGATGTTAAATGGTTACCGAAACTCATAGATATCTATATTATATAAAAATTAATTGCTGTTCGTTAGTCTCGCTAAAGCTCGAGGTATTGAATGATTTGTGGAAGTCCAGAGAAGGTTTAAAAGGTAGATAAATATGGTGGGCCGTATGCTCGAAATTAAATAAAAATAACAATTTTGTTTTTCCTTCGATGTGTCCCCCGTCGGACGGATTCCTTTTGTTTGTTTTAAGTTTATTTTATGCAAAAGTTTAGGTTTTTTATTTATCGATATATCGGCACTACGAAGTCTGCCGGGTCAGCTAGTTACTAAATAAATACCATCCACTCACCTTGAGATGTGAGGTATAAGTCTTATTTGTACATTTCCAAACTCGGAACGTACAACTTCGCGGCAGAAATAGGCAGAAATAGAAATATATATTTAGCACACTTTAACTATCCGTGACCGTTGTTGAAGACGACCGTTCTATTGTTGTACGATTTTATTATTATTTTATAATTAGACTAAGGAATCCGATAGACCTTGTCATGCCCTGAAACAAAGCCAATAAGAGTTTTCCTAAAAAAAAGGTTCGATACAATCAACAAAATTATGTATTCATCTTAAAAGAAGAATGTTTTACGTTTGTAAAAAAACATCATGATTTTGACCTTGCGCGAACACTCAATAAATATGTACCGGTAAAATGGGGCGATTAGGGATTGAGAGGCGAATCGGGAAAAAACCGGGAAAATCTTTCGACGCTCAATATTAGTTTTATATTCGTTTCAAAATCTTCCATTTTTTGTAGTTTAATAGTAGAATGTTGAAAGTTCACAAAACAACTCTGAATATGTATGATAATAGCTGCTAACTTATAAAAAATCGCGTTTCAAATTAACTTCCTGTGGTGGTAATTATTTTAGTGCTAGAAACTTTGCTCTCTTTTATTTATTTGATAATAATAGAAGACGACTATGATTTATAAACGTTATTTAGTGTTTGAACCAGCATATATATTAAAAGTAAGTCTCAGTTGTTATTGGTTTTAATGTATTTGATTAAATAAAAATACATGTAAAAATCTGTTGTTTTTGGGGATATTGGGGACGTCTTAGGTACAAATAACAACGAAAAAGGGGTCAATTGGGATGAGAATACGTGAAATGGAAACGACCTAAGTATAAATAGGTACAGGTTTGTAGGGTTGTCTATGTAGTTATAACAATATTTTTTAAATTTGTTGGTAAAAATCTGGTTTATTCGAAGCGAAATTGGGAATAAGTCTTTAGTTGAAATAGATAAGCAATTTAATATAAGTAAGTCGATTTTGCAGAGACATGTAACAAGATCAATGAAATCTCAAGGTGGACAAAAATGTCTAAGTAATACATAATAAAATATTTAATATTTGTTCAGAGTGGGGGTATTCATCTGATTAATCCATGGAATAACCGACACACCTTATCTCTTAACCCAGATAGAAATATCAGCACTGTCGATTGCACCTATAATTGAGGTGATGTCTGCCATGTACTTTTGTCAGTTTTTCAATTTTTTTTATTGATGATCACTTTGTTGGTGCAGTTAAATAAATTAATTAATTAAAACTATATATAAAAATAAAAGTAGTGCCAACCCTAGCAAATTTCTCATTTCGTCCCAATTAACCGCAATTTTCGGGTAAATAGGGATTACACCTATTTTTGCATTTTTTGCTTAAACTGGAATGCTAGTTGCATAATTTTAAATTAGACAGCAAAGATGCCCCCAAGACTCAATCATTTTGATCCTGATATAGCATTATATACATCAACAACTACCTTAAAATTGCTCATAAAGTTGGAATTTGTCCCTAATCGCCCCATTTTACGGTACTCAGGATTCGGATAGTAAAGGGAGGTGGTATGAGGTTTTTTTTTATTGCTCGTGTAGGCAGACGAGCATACGGCCCACCCGATGGTAAGTGGTTACAGAGGTTGCAGAGCCAAGCCGCAGCCTATTGTTAAGTACTCTCCACAAGCCTCGTATGAAGAAGGATATGTCATAGCGCTCCGGAAACACCGTGGAGGGTAGCTCATTCCAAAGCCGGATATGATAGTAGACAAATAAAAAAAAATGGCACGTAACCAATAGCACCACTTCAATAGATCTGTTAGCATTTTGTATCAATGCCTCCAAACGGTAAAAAAATGAAAACACTTAAAATAAACCATCCGTTTATTTGCCCGTCATATTTAACCTCAAGTCGTCTCGCGGTTAGCAACGGTATCTCGTGACCCGTTCACAGCTGACCAATTAACTTGTTACGGAAGCCATGTTTGTACAGTGCAAATTGTTTAACAGTCGTTCAACTAGCAGATAAACGTCGAATTAGTTTCAAAAATAACAAAAGCGAACAAAAAGTCCATAACGGCTCGTCTCGCTATGGAGTGAGGAAAAGAATAATATGCATTAGGTGAATGGATGCACAGAACACAAGAGTGCATCAACACTGTTTTGCAAATCAAAATATGACTTAATAAACATTTAAAAAAATTATATATAGAGTATGTTTTTCGGTTTGAAGGGTGGGGCAGCCGTTGTGATTATACTGAGACCTTAGAACTATATCTCAAGGTGTGTGGCGCATTTACGTTGTAGATGTCTATGGGCTCCAGTAACCACCTAACACCAGGTGGGCTGTGAGCTGGTCCACACATCTTAGCAATAAAAAAAAAAAAAACATGAAATACAAAAAAGTACAATTCGCGGTCTTATCGCTAATAGCGAACTCTTCCAGATAACCATCAGATAGACAAGAATCACTAGAAAACAAATTACGCGCGGTAAATTAAGCATACATTAGTTATATTTATTTTTAAATAGTTTTATTCTTATTTAACTCTAAAACCGAGTGCCAAAAAACGGTTTATTCTATTAATTAATTTGTTTGAATCGGCATTGATAATTTCTAATCGGTTGACATCACTAGTCGTAATCTCAATTGGTTTGTATAAGGGCTATCCTACCTACGATTCTGGAACCTATGACTGCTTCGTGTCTGGTATGTATCTGTCTGTAAATACACAAATAAACATAAAATTTTCGTGTTTCTGGAACGAATTCAATTCGTTCCAGAAACCGACATTTTAACTTAGATTCAAACGACACCTTTTTTATTTTTTATTTCTTAGATGGGTGGACGAGCTCACAGCCCACCTGTTGTTAAGTGGTTACTGAAGCCCATAGACATCTACAACGTAAATGCGCCACCCACCTTGAGATATAAGTTCTAAGATCTCAGTATAGTTACAACGGCTGCCCTACCCTTCAGACCGAAACGCATTACTGCTTCACGGTAGAAATAGGCAAGGCGGTGGTACCTACCCGCGCGGACTCACAAGAGGTCCTACCACCAGTAATTACGCAAATTATAATTTTGCGGGTTTCATTTTTATTACACGATGTTATTCCTTCACTGTGGAAGTCAATCGTGAACATTTGTTGAGTACGTATTTCATTAGAAAAATTCTCTCATTTAATTATCTCTCATTCTCATCATCTCTCATCTCTCATTTAAATCGTTTAAAATGTCCGCATTAAATTTCAAAGGAAACAGTGTACCGACTGTAGTTACTCTACTCTTTGACACGACTTCACGCAGAAGGCTTAAAGTGTTATGTTTCTATATACAAATAGCAGAACTCAATTTGTTTTAAACGTGATTCATGAATTAAAGTAAAGTGTATTGTCCTAGTTTTTTTTTTCACGACATCCTTAGGTAGCGTTTGCGAGTCAGTAGTCAATTTTATGATATTGAAACATAATAATCCGACTGTTGACGAATCAACGTCGCGTCATACATTGATGGCTGTGATTGGCCAAGGATAACGTCATATCGCACGGACCAATCACAAACCAGGAAACGCAATAGAGGCACCAAATGTCAAAATTAAAAAAAAGAATACACGAAGAAAAAAAATATGGACGCGCATGACAATCTTGTAATTTTGTAAAATAATTTTTTTTTTTTTTTTTATTGCTTAGATGCGTGGACGATCTCACAGCCCACCTGATGTTAAGTGGTTACTGGAGCCCACAGACATCTACAACGTAAATGCGCCACCCACCTTGAGATACAAGTTCTAAGGTCTCAAGTATAGTAACGATGGCTGCCCCACCCTTCAAACCGAAACGCATTACTGCTTCACGGCAGAAATAGGCAGGGTGGTGGTACCCACCCGCGCGGACTCACAAGAGGTCCTACCACCAGTAAAAAATACTATAATGAGTATTTGAAGAAGTAAACGCATTTATTCAGTTTCTTGGCCACCTCAAGATACGTCTAAGAAATAGACGCAACACCGACCTTACGTCTCTAGCATTTCACTTCGATAAAGCGGCACGACATGAGAACCCTCTCATCGTGGCCGCCGGTAACTACATTCCCGATCCTGCGGACAGAATGGAAAGCAGTCGACGTCGCCCAAAACACGTCATCTCGGATCCTCCCGATCCACTAACGGTGCTTCTAGGCACTTCAAGCACCGGTCACCGTTCTCGTCGAACCCGTCGCTTGCGACGAAGGGCTCGACGAGTAAATTAACTCTCAGTCACAGCCCACTGAGTTTCTCGCCGGATCTTCTCAGTGGGTCGCGTTTCCGATCCGGTGGTAGATTCTGCGAAGCACGGCTCTTGCTAGGGTTCGTGTTAGCAACGTCATCAGGTTTGAGCCCCGTGAGCTCACCTACAAAAGTTAGGGTTACGCTCTCAGCTTAGGTAGGAAAAAAAAAAAATCTAACATTAAAGCCTTCGTCAAACAGAACGCGTAATTAGCGCGCGTCAGAGCGCTAAACTGACGCCGCGCTATGACGCCGAGATGTGTTGTATTACTATGGTAACATACCGTCAAACAGAGCCCCAGCGCTATAAGTACGCAGCGCTCTGTCGCGGCGTTAGGACGCTTTGACGTCAGGCGTTGTAATTTTTTACAAATTTTATTTTAGTGTCCGAGTGAATGTGTATTAAAATACTAGATAATGCCCGAAAAAATGATATAAATAGTTAGAAAATACCCATGTTTATACAATGCCACATCTGAACCACTCGATTTCTTAATACGTTTAAATTTTCACACTGCTATCGAAAGGCACTATGATTTGGCGAATGCGTTGCGTCAAGGAGCGTTAGACTCATCTAGTCAATTGGTGTGACATGAAAAGAGCGCGACGTTACAGCCTGGCCACGGGACATTCGCCGATACGAATATTCGCGCGGTGCGAACGGCGAAGCGTCTAGCGACTAAAATAAGCGCATAGAAATGTACCTAACAAGCCACGCGTACCGGCGACCGGCGAAGCGACCGGCGAAATGTACCGAGCGAATCGCGCGGGCGACTTACGATGCGGCGGGCGAGCAAAACAAATGCATGCATAAGGACGTTGCAAGCCACGGAGTCGAGCGGTAGTCGCGGCGAATAGTATAGTGATTAAATGAGTTTAGTTGTTTTCGCCGCGAAAAATGAACGCCGAAATTTTTTTATTTTTATATTTTTTATTTTTTATTTTTTTAAAGTCGTCGTGGCCTAACGGATAAGATGTTCGGTGTTGAGCGATGCACCGGTAGTCGAATATCAGGCGGGTACCAATTTTTGTAATGAAATACGTACTTAACAAATTTTAATGTTCACGATTGATTTCCACGGTGAAGGAATAACATCGTGTAATAAAAATGAAACCCTCAAAATTATAATTTGCGTAATTACTGGTAGTAGGACCTCTTGTGAGTCCGCGCGGGTGGGTACCACCACCCTGCCTATTTCTGCCGTGAAGTAGTAATGCGTTTCGGTTTGAAGGGCGGGGCAGCCATTATAACTATACTTGAGACCTTAGAACTTATATCTCAAGGTGGGTGGCGCATTTACGTTGTGGATGTCTATGGGCTTTAGTAACAACTTAACACAAGGTGGGCTGTGAGCTCATCCACTCATCTAAGCAATAAAAAAAATATATAGCTGAAATACTAGCTAGACCATCTATTTGGAAGTCTAGCCACCCAAAGTATTTCTCGTACTTCTTGTGGAATTCTCCATCTATAGGTATACTCCGATTCTTATTCAAATCATGTACTTCACAATCTTTTCCAAATAATAGGCCAAAAATTATTAATTTGTAAGCAATATCGAGATAATTTCGATATAGACATTTCGCTGTCGGACTTCCTTACTAGTCGCGGCGGCGAACGTGACTCCCCGTGGCCTGCAAACGGTGCTGCGCGAATGGTCGCCTCATCCACCGCTTCGTCGTTCGCACCGCCGATCCCCGTGGCCAGGCCGTTAAGTACGCGGCGCTAAGTACGCGTTCTGTTTGACGAAGCCTTTATGTTACGTATTCTATGTATCTTAAACGACTAATACTGGTTTGTGACATCTTCGAATAATAACGTTTTTTTCTGTACTTACTAGTTTACTAATCATTCGTGTTTTTCTTCTGGATTACAAGAAAGTATATTCTTCAGCAGTCTCGTCACAAAATTGCCGATATTTCGTAAAACATTGACAGAAATCAAATAACAAAGTTAGTGCAAGTTTTCGACTAATCACGCCTGCTGGTTATCTATATATTAATACGTGAAGCAAAAACTTTGTATCCCTTTTTACGAAAATTACGCGGACGGAGGAGTATGAAATTTTCCACACTTATAGAGAATATAGAGAAGAAGTGCACAATGCTAATATTTTTTTTAAATAATGCATAAAAGATACATTAAATCAATAAAGAAAACATTACACACACTACATACCGTGTATTTGACGCACACACGCATGCATACTATTTATTGTCAAACTTTTGTTCTTGACGGCTGTTGTCAAATTGTGAACAGATTAAATATTGTTTGTCTTTGTTAATATTTTTTATAGCGTAGTCTTGGCGAAATTAGTGATTATAGAAGTATAAAATACAATCATAATAGTGTACAAACTTACAATTCCAATTAATTATAGTCGAATTTCGACTCTCGACGGGACCTCTAGTTATTATAAATAAACATTAAAATTAAAATAGAACAAATATACTTCAATTGCGAATTGTATTCTAAAAGCCACATTACCCGTGTATTACGATCTCTCGGTATGCTAAGATCTTATCGTTGTTCGCGTATTTTGGAGGTTACGTCATTCAATTTGCTACATAAACTCTATTATTGGCTTTCGGTATTATAATTATCTATTTGTATTTGCTGGGCTTTGCAATAAATATTTAGAGGTATATTCTACGAATCTACGAATAAATTTATATAAAGACATTTAAAACGTTTTGAAAGTCTGTACAAGTACTAGTGTTCCCCGACACACTGTACTGCAATTTTTGTACTATAAAGAGAAGAACAGGTCGGAGAAATAGAATGCACATATGTAGCTCCTGTATTATAAGGCTACCTTTAAATTACCTGATTTTTTATTGCTTATAGGGGCGGACGATCTTACAGCCCACCTGGTGTTAAGTGGTTACTGAAGCCCATAGACATCTCATATGTAAATGCCGACACCCCTCTTGAGATATGAGTTCTAAAGTCCCAGTATAATTACAACCCGGCCGCACCCTTTAAGCCGAGACGCATTACTGCTTCACGACAGAAATAGGCAGGATGGTGGTACCTAACCGTGCGGACGCACAAGAGGTCCTACCACCAGTAAAAATCCAATTTCCAATGAACCAAATTTTATGTAACCGATATTGTTACACCCGTATTCTAACATGTGGTCTTCAACCCTAATTAGCTTGTCCAAGTTCAGCTAATAATAATAATAGATAAATTTCCGATTTGTAAATAATTTATAATTAGATTTAATTTCTTTGGGTTTGACTCACCCTGGGTATGGCCGAAAATTTAGTTTGTCGGCTTAATTGCGTCACGTTCTGCCTACAAATAATCAAGTAGGTAAATTCGGCACTTCGAAAGCAAAACAAATTCATATGAACGTAACCTTTCTTCTCGCTTCGGTTTCCTCAATCCTGAGGGTCGTGACCACCTCCTCGCAACAAGAGTTTATTGCGGATCATTCCACGCCATTTGCCTCTATCTGCTGCCGAGTGTAGAGCATTGTGAACTGTGGTGTCGAGGGTAGTGCGGATCTGGTCAGTCCAACGTGTCGGGCCTACTAGAAGAAAAAGTTTCTTAAACAAAAACCATCAACAGTGCAAATCTCTTGTACACGCTTTCACAAAACCTGAACACAAAGTCGAAATCGCTCAACAAAATCCTTCAAAGAAAACACTGAAAGACACTTACTTATTACATAATTTGTTCGTTACAGGTCCGGTGCCGATAGCCAGAAATATAAGACATCTGCCGTGCATATCAAGAAAGACAGGGCAAGAGGGCCTTTGTATGTTTGCCATTGACTGCCTCAAAGCGAATGGAACACATCTAGGAGCGTGTGTTGACCGATTCTATTTCGGTTCTTGCTGTCAATTATCCGATAAGACGACAATCCCCCAAATAGTAGCAAACCACATTGACGACAACTCTATAGATAGTTTCATTAAAGACGACAAACTATCAAATAAAATACCAGAAATATTCGCTACGAAAAAAACTACCACAGAGAAAACGGCAACAACTTTAGCTGACCAAGCTGACGCTGTACAAGATCGAACTGAATCTATGGTTCTTGAGACGAAATCCGACGAGCAAACGACTGCTTACAATAAAATCACTGATAATGTCAAATTAACGACAGCTCTCAACGTGGAAACAACGACTAAAGCTGAAGCGAAACACACTGAAGCTATTACTGAAGTGCCGGTCAGATTGTCGACATTCCAAACCGTTTCTGTTGGTTCGAACACTGAAAAATCGACGGAAAACGTAGAAAAAATCAAAACGACCACAATAAAACCGTCGTCGACAACTGAGAAAGTCACGAAACCAGTCAAAGTGTCCATGAGACCTACAATCATACGGCCTACATACAAACCGTATAATTACACTAGACCTCAATACACTCAGTCCACCTATAGACCGACGAAACCAGTTTCCATCAAACCACTTTCGACCAGGAAACCGCCGTACCGACCTCCGACAAAACGGCCGACCAGAAGACCACTGCCGTCACCGCCTAGATTGAACATCACCATCCTCCCACAAACAACACCGAAGCCGCCCAAACCCATCAACCTTACTACCGAAGTCGCAACTGACAAGTTCGAACCAACAGAACCGTTACCTTCTACAACGAACTTCGAAACGACCACAAATAAACCTAGCGCCGTCTCCGAAGACACCACTGAGAAGACAACGGTTCAAGAAGAGGTCACTGAAAGAATAACCAAAATTGAAACTGAAGCACCCACTTCAGTGCCAAGCTCGACTTCAACAGAATTCCCGCCCTTTGTGACGTGGTCAAACACAGTGGGCGCTACAACTAAGCCGCCAGAAAAAGAAACAGAATCAAATAAAGTCACCGAATCCGATGAAGGTGAGTTGTTTTTTAATTAACTTTATTGACCAAATTACGAATATAACTTTAAAACAACAAACAAAGTTACATCACTTCCGACTCGCGCTAATTGACCAATGTTTGGGTAATTATTTTAGACAAAATTGAAGACTCGACCGAAGACATTCTTCCGTGTCCAAATTAAAAATTTATATTACAGTCATAAAAGACAACAATTAACACTTTTAGCTATACGGTTTTCGTGTAGTTGCAAATTTTAATAAGTCATTTAATTGCGATGTGCAACAGAATCTCATTAAACAATATAAGTTGACTTTGTTGTTTATCCAGGGTTAATAGGAGTAGATATTACGCGTCGGCATACCGAAAAAAGGTTAGTGCAACGTATGATTAGCAACAATAATCTGTCAGTTCCTATTGGCTTTTCCAAGGCGGGTTTTTAGACCGACGTCTAGTCTAATATAATTGCCCCCTCAATATATACCCCTATAAACCTCAAGCACCGTCCTTGCCGAAAGCGTCGGCTTGCGACGAAGGGCTCGAAGACCAAATTAACCCATAGACACAGCCCACTGAGTTTCTCGCCGGATCTTCTCAGTGGGTTGCGTTTCCGATCCGGTGGTAGATTCTGCGAAGCACTGCTCTTTTTAGGGCCAGTGTTAGCAACACCTCCGGCTTGAGCCCCACGTGCTCATCTGCTTGCTCGGTTACGCTGACAATCTCTCAAGGCTATCAGCTTAGGTAGGAAAAAAAACGAATATAAAATGAACTATCGTTATGTGATCATAATCGGTGTGCTCACATATAACTTTTTCGATTGAGGTAACAGCGTTAATCCGGTATCCACTTAACACTAGATGGGTCGTGAGTATGTCTAACCGTCCAATGAAAAAATTACAGGTAGAAAAAACTCTATGTTAGATGTAACTCATGTAGTTTTTGGGTCCTCTGAACCGGAGCCTCTATCTATCTCTCGATAAAGTTACATCTTTCGTATGTGAATTTAAACATAATAATTATTAAAATGTCTAAACAACCATTATGTGCTATCTATAATTTCATACTTAGCTGCTTTAAAATGAAATTAGTTTTTCTTTATTCCTCAGTAAAATCACTGAGTTCATTAAACTGATAGGGCATTAAACTTAACGAATTATATTATAGAGTCCTTTCATATTTATTTGCATAACAAATTACATACTATTAAATCACTCTTAGACTTTTTTGGCGTAATATTTATTTTATCTTTTATCGGTGATTTCATGAGTATGGAGATACGTAGATTGGCCACGAAGCTTTCTTGGGTTTTTAAGGGCGTTTTTAAGGCCTGTGCAAATAAAAAGTTCGAACATAGTTTCGTGATATCCTGTAAATCTGAAATATTTTGTATCACATAATTTTTTTTAAGGGATTTTATGACCTGGTAACTAAAACCTTTAGGTCAAGTCTTATTATAATTTATATTCTTATTTTTATGAAAAATGATAATGCGGAGTGAAATGAAATGAAGATGATTAATTTGAGACATCCATCAACTGAGATGAAATTAAATGAAATGATATGGGATGAAATATTCTCAGTAAAATGGTGATCATTTACTGAGACTTTTTCAGTGAACTTTTTGGTAGGATCCCGAGAAGTTACGTCCGGCGGCTTTGTTTTATTTTCCCACATTTGTGCACTTTCACAGATTTTAAACAGTAAATAAACCACCTTTATTACACCACGGCCCACCTGATGTTAAGTGGTTACCGGAGCCCATAGACGTCTACAAAGTAAATGCCGCCACCCACCTTGAGATATGAGTTCTAAGATCTGCTGCCCCACCCTTCAAACCGAAACGCATTACTGCTTCACAGAGGGTCCTACCACCAGTGATAAATATTAGGTAATAATTAGGTAGTACATAGTGTACGAGAAATAGTGCACTGTCTGACTCAATACGGATATGAAGGCGTGATCATACACCACAGAAGTCATGCGAAACACGATAATCGTAATCAAACCAGTAGGTATACGTTCCCACAGCCAACCTTAAAATCAATGTCCGAAGACGCTTTAACTCCGATCACGTATTGAGGCCGACTCAAATCGTTGGGTCAGAGGCGTTTTAGTGAAAACAATCACTTTCTATTATTTATTGTTCGGTAATGTTTTTTTTATTTTATTATACTTGTTGGGTAGATGTGGTTAAATGGTTTCCGGGGCTTGGAGACGTGAATTTCCAAATACTAGAGGTCCCGCAGTAGTCGAAATTCGACTATGATTCATTGGAATTGCAAGTTTGTACACTATTATGATTGTATTTTATACTTCTATAATCACGAATTTCGCCAAGACTACGCCAAGAATAAAAAATATTAACAAAGACAAACAATATTGAATCTATTCTCAATTTGACAACAGACGTCAAGAACAAAAGTTTGACAATAAATAGTATGCATGCGCGTGTGCGTCAAATACATGGTATGTAGTGTGTGTAATGTTTTCTTTATTGATTTAATGTATCTTTTATGCATTATTTTAAAAAAATATTAGCATTGTGCACTCCTTCTCTATATTCTCTATAAGTGTGGGAAATTTCATACTCCTCCGTCCGCACAATTGTCGTAAAAAGGGATACAAAGTTTTTCCTTCACGTATTAATATATAGATAACTAAACTTCGCGGTAGAAATAGGAAAAATACCTACCTACCAGCGAAAGTACAATTTATCTCTATAAAGAAACTTTATTATCGCATGGAGAACATTAAAAAATGCGAAAGAAAGAAACAGCTTTATATTGTTAGTTCATTTTAACTATTTATATACACCAATAACGTCGTGTAATAAAACAAAGCTTTGCTGAAGTCCATGGGCGACGGCTACGAAAATTATAATTTGCGTAATTACTGGTGGTAGGACCTGTTGTGAGTCCGCACGGGTAGGTACCACCGCCCCGCCTATTTCTGCCGTGAAGGGTTTGAAGGGTGGGATAGCCGTTGTAACTATACTGAGACCATAGAACTTGTATCTCGAGGTGGGTGGCGCATTTACGTTGTAGATGTCTATGGGCTCCAGTAACCACTTAACACCAAGTGGGCCGTATTCTCTTCTGCCTACAAGGGCAATAAACAAAATTAAAAAAAAAAGCTGGCAGAATTTATAGCTTAACAACTGACGGTATAGCGTATGCTTAGAGTGAGTACCCTAGGTAGCATCAATACAGAGAAACCTTTATCCAGTGTGAAATGTGTAAGGGTTTCTCCGAACCATTAAGGTTGGCAGCAAGTTGGCGATAATCCAACGTCGAAAAACGTCAAGTTCCTCAATGAACGCCTCGGGAACTGTGCCATCGTGACACTTAGCTCAATTAATTCGGAACGTATGTATGTGTAAACATTGTCGATTTTACAAAAACAATTATCTATAGTCGTATTTTTAATTAGACGAAGCCAGCTGACAGTAGCTAATGTCACTTTATAAAATAATGTTGCTATATTTAAAGTAATAGTGATGCGTTCAGTTCTCGTTCAATCACATGAATGAACAATGAGTGTGAAGAGTTAATCATTTCAAACTATAAAAGAATATTATTTCTATTTTACAATAAAATTGTATTAAAGTGCTCCAATATATGTTACTAGTAGTATGTAACTACAATCAGTCTTTTTTATTTTCATTACCTACCTATAATTGTTATATTTTATACATCTATAGTTTCAACTATATGGTGTATTGAAAATAGGACAGTCTTACATGTTTCCTCGCAATGTTTTCCTTAATGTTTAAAACACTCGGAATTCAGTGTATAGGTAGATACTATAGGAACATAATCGTCGAAAACTCGTTGGTATGTACAAAGCACGACTAAAATTCGAACCCCGTATCCGATATCAGCAGTTCGATACACTAACTATTCACTAGACAATCGAGGCAGTTTCATTAATTCAATCGTTCACTTTGTCACAACACTATTTTTATTTCATTAAAAACTGACAACACAGTAAACGTCAGTTGACTTCGTCTAATAAAAAATCCGACTATACTTAATCGCTTTGATATTAAGTACGTAATTAAAAATTATAATATTACTATGACATGATATTTCCGTATGTATATTATTAATATTAAAATATTAAATATTTATAGATTGACTCGGTGGTGCTGTAGTTAGCGGCTTTGACTGTTGCGCCGAGGGTCGTGGGTTCGATTCCCACACCGCGCAAACATTTTTGTGATGAACAAATTTGTTTGCTTTTTTGCTTGTTTTGTTTATTATCTATATAAAAATGTACATATTTAAACATGTGTAAATATGTATGTCAGTCTCTGGTGCCCAAAACACAGGGAATACTAATTTTAGGGCCGTATAAGCGTGCTTGATTTGTTCCCACTAGTTTATTTTTCACAACAGATTACTTAAGCATCATATTTTTAAATAACAAAATTACAATGGGAACTAAATATAATACATAATAATAATGTATTACTATTATTAATAGATGTTTATCACAGTCTATTGTACATTTCTGGATTCATATTTACTGTTTTTTTTTTGTCTTTTTTTGTAGATTTTATTTGGAATAAATAACTTTAAATGATGAGTATACGTAACGTATTTGATTTAGGCTTCTCGGTTATTGATCCTTAAAGTTCTAGATTGTTCTGAAATTACTTATCAAATTACCTTCTTGTTTTCAAGTAATTGGTTTTTATCTTTGAATCTATCGTAAAAAAATACTTTGTGTCTTGAATAAATATATGTATGTAATAAGTAATGGAATTTTCAACGATCTATATGTCGTACGTCTCATAACACTGTTGTTAGACGGATGAACTTAAAACTCATCCAGTGGAGACCTTAGATGTAACAACAATGATGGCATCAACCACCTCTAGACATGAGGCCGAATTCCCAATAATGCCTTAGGCTAATGTATACAACTGTCTTGCTAACTGATTTATTACTACAGGATGTAAAACATGAACCTCATTTGTAAAAACGTGTTTTGTGGGTATTTGAAATAAATCGAAACGAGGGTAGTTGAATATCAGCGCTGTTGGCATCTATTAGGGACAGCGGTATCAGCGTTATATCCGTTTAACTTTTTATCCCATTTGTTTTTTCCTTTTACTCACTAATATATTTAAATATATATTTTTAATTTAAAATCGAAGAATTTCATTATATTTATATGCCTGTCTGCACCTAACAGAGCAGTTGCGGTTTTTTAGCCAGTCGTAAATGTGATTCCGTGTGACCATTATAAAACATTTTATTAAAAAAATTCCAGAAACGTGGTCACCTATAACGCCACCCGCAGGTTGGGTTCTACTATCGACCGTTCCACCGAAACCGGATACTTCATCAACCACAACCACAACGACAAACCATCCAATCATCGAGGAAACAACCGAGGTTCCGGAGACAACTTTCGTAACCGAAACAACAGTTAAACACACCACAACAATCAAATCGACGACAACTGAGCCAACAACAGTGTCCAATGAACCAATTACTTCTACGACAACGCCGAAACCGGTTACAACCGAAAAAGTAGTAACCACGACACCAGAAATTTTAACTACTCAGATACCGCTGACAACAACAACAAAACTAGTAACTACTGAGAAACCGCTGACAACACCAGCACCAACGACGACTACAACCGAACAACCAAAGACCACCCGAAAACCAACAACTACCACCAAAAAACCAGATACCACAACTCAAACCACAATAACCACTACAACTCAAATTCCAACTACTACAACGCCAACAACAACACAAAAACCGGCTACAGCCCAACCACCAACAACATCAACGGAAAAACCGACTACTACAACAGAGAAACCGATAAATTCAACCGCGAAACCAGTTACTTCGTCCGAAGCACCGTTAACGGAGGTTCCAACAGAATACCCAACGATTTCAATCTCTGATGCCCCTGTCTTAGAGTTCACAGTCAATGTAACTCTTACTCCAAGTCCATCCTCCACCGAAGCTATTGGTTTGACCACGCTCAACGCAGTTTCCAGCGAAGCTACGACTGAAAAAGCAAGTAATGCCACTACTGAAGCTGGTAAGTTTGATAAAATTCAATATTTAGTTAATCTAATATATTCCTTATCAGCATCGAGACGCGAAGGCGTCGATCCACCACTTTTAGTGTCTATTTCACAGCGCCAGAAAAACAGAGGAGACTGGAGCATAGATTAGTTTGATTTTAATTCAGTATATCCAGCATCGGATCACGTCTTGATTGTTTACATGTTTTAAACGTATCTTCGTCTACTTTGGTCTACTATTACAGTTACTATTCTAATACTACTACTACTACTACTGCTACTACCCTAATAGGAAATGTTTAAAATAGGTCACAGATCGCTGGCCAGACCGGTCTTATCATAATGAGTTGCGTGTCAAGGATAGGGTATGATAACACATCATTATGGAAGTTGTTGTCCCTATAACCCCGGCTTGAGTACGAAGAATTCATCCATTATCTTCTTGGATATGAGGAATGCCTTTTAGATTTCAGAAGTTGTGTGAATATTGTCGTTAATGATAAAAGAATAAACAAAAACGGAATACGTGATTAATTAATTCAAGCTTTGTGTTAGGACAAAAGTATTTTTGCATAAGTCACAAATCTATTGTTAGATTGTCTGTGGTCCTTAGACACATAGTTTCTTCTTAGATGGATGAGTGAGTTAACCTGGCTTAAAGTGGTTATTGGAGTTCATAGACATATACTTTGAATGGAAATTAAGACTAACTCTCCCGACACAAAAAAAAGATAGTGACGTCACACGCCGCCATTAACGACGTGCGAGAGAGATAGCAAAATAGTTTCTTAACACCACCGCTTTACTGCTTCGAAGTAGATTGCGCTGTGACCTTCTATCTCCGACCCAAAGCTTGAATTTGAGGCCTATTTGGACACGGATAGCAGCTCTATGAGTAGAAAAAAGTCGCACCCGATGGCTACGGGAGACAACAAGTCAATTGCAAGTTCCCATGGCCCACAGCGCAACTATTTAGAACAATACAAACAATAGTGTTGTGACAGTGCAATTTACATTCAGTAACGAAACATTCCACTATGTGTACAATCGTTTTAATTGTTACAATAGTATTGGAGAGCACAACGCAGACCGTAGACGTTGAGACAACAACCGAATTCATAAATATGTCGGATTACAAAAACGGTGAGTTAAAATTTTTATTATATTTTATTTTTTTGTTATGGCAATTCGAAATTTCGACCAATACTTTTTAAGCAATATTAGAATGCAAATTTAAAACTGCATTTAAGTTTGTTTGTGTGCATGATTCCCGTCTTGCAACATATTTCGGTGGATTTTTATTAGAAATTGATGACATGTTTCGTCTTAAGAAAAAATCGCAATCCCGCCTTCGTATCTACGGCGCAGTCAAAAAAAATTAATATCGAGACCTCACGTCAACTATAGGCTCTAGTGACCCCTTAACAGGATGTGGGTCTTGAGCTCGTTTTACTTACTTACTTATTCAATTTGCTGAAAAAAATTACCGAATCAATCATAGACATTTTCATAAGTTTTTTTTTTTTCGTTAATGCACTTTTAAAGCAAAGGTTATTGCGGGGTACAGCCCGCGTCACTAATGACCATTGAACTTCTGATTTTGTTACATTGCTCGCAGTCCAATATACCGTAATAAAAGTATTTATATGATACCACAATCGCCAGTACTACTGCTTGCCTTCATTTTAGGGAACGCTTTCCTGACAGTCCTCAAACTATTAGCACATAATAGGCTTTACTATTTTGTGACATTAAACTCTAAGACCAACAACCTAAAGGCACACTTTCGTTTATCGAATTTAAAAAAAAGCATTGAATCCGCAAAACGTGGCAAGGTTAAAGACCCAACAAATGTATCCACAGAGTAAACAACAATAAAAAAAATAAAACTTACAGCTCGGAATTCAGACAAAGAGTTGTCAGTGGCGATGTACGCGCGCCACGGCCAAGGCGAGAGGCAAGGACGCGTTCGTATTTTAAAAAAAAAACAAAGATAAGAAGAACCGTTTAAAGCGTCGATTCTCTTTTTAAACGTAAATAAAACGTTCGAAATTTTAAAATTCGAAAATGTAATGTTCGCGTATAACGTTTTTCATTAATCCGATGTCCGATCGCGTATCAAAAGTGTTGCAATTTCAAAAGGACCAAAGCGCGTAAATGTGTGTGAATCAGATATTAATAAGTGTGTGTGTATTTGTGTCAAAAACACAAAAACAATATAAAGTTATTCAGGACGTATTGCTCACCACGTCTTTAAGGAAATCATATTTGACCCGATCGTTTTGTTTATGCAAGTGTCGATGAATTGCTACGAATTAATCTCGGATATACACATTCGCAATTCCGACGCCGTTAGATTTGGTTCTTTGAAATATTATCCGAAATTACGATCGTGATATTACCGAAACTCGTTTCGATGTAGTACCCAAAAAGTGTTACAAAAAATTCGTGTGTCTCGCAGAAGTGCACCGAGCTTTTTGCGCATTAAAACTTTGCTCGACTTTTGGACGTTTTAGTCGATCGTTCGAGATAAAAATTCACTAAGACGAAGATACGGTTTCGTTTTTATAAATCACTTTAAAGTATTTAAGAAAAAAAACCTTCAAATCTACAACGTTCCTAATTCAAACAAACCAATATCGATAGTTCCTATTTTGAAAATTTAAAAATAATGTTCTGAAAATCGTTAAGAAGAAAAACGTCGGCGGATTTCGAATTTCGAAATGATAATAAACTCTACGTTATTGGTGCTGGCAGTATGCGGTAGGAGGCTGTGGCAGGCGCCGCAGAGCCGGATCGTGGGGGGAGACAAGTCCACCTTCGGGATGTGGCCCTGGCAGATATCCTTGCGGCAATACAGGACCTCAACGTATCTACACAAGTGCGGGGCGGCTTTGCTCAACGAGAACTGGGCGATCACGGCAGCTCATTGCGTCGAACAGTAAGTTCAAACTTTATACTATCACTAGCTGTACCCGTCCGCTTCGCTGGCCATTTAAAATTAACATTATTATTTCTCACCCCCACAAAGATTCTCATCATTAACGCCCCCGCAACTGGTGTAGGGAGTCCAACACTCATATACATATTAGCCTATCCATTAAGTACATGTATTTTCTATATGGATACCAAGTTTCAAGTCAATCGGATGCATGGTTCAGTAGTTGTAACGGAACATCCGTAAAAACCACTATAGATTTATATATTAGTATAGATTATGATGAACATTAAATTAAAAAAAGATGCATATCCATGTTAATCCCTTAATCCAGCGGCAATTTTGAAGATCATTCATTTATCGAAACACATCGAGTCGATCGCTTGTAATCGATTCCCGGTCTCTTTATCGATTAACCATTTAAATATACTAGTGGCCGCGTAGTAGTCGAAATTCGACTATAATTAATTTTAATTATAAGTTTGAACATTATTATGGATCTGTTCTATAATCACAGATTTCGCCAAATATAGACAAATAGTATTAAAGACAAACAATATTAATCTATTCTCAATTTGACCACAGACTTTAACAATAAACAAAAGAATAAATATGCGCGTGTGTCAAATCTATTACACGGTTGTTTGCGGAAATTTTTTTTTAATTGATTTAATGTATTTTTGATGCATACTTTTAAGTAGGATATTATTAGCTTTCTGCACTCCTTCTCTATATTCTTTATTAGTGTGGGAATTTTCATACTCCTCCGTCCGCGCAATTTTCGTAAAGAGGGGTATAAAGTTTTTGCTGCACGTATTAATATATAGATCAACAAAGCTGACAAGAGGAACACAATTGTGGCAGTTTAAATTTAATTCCTGCGACTGTCGTAAAAAAAGGTTTTAGCTATTTTCGTTCTAAAAGACCGACAAAGCGCTGTCTTCATGTCAATGACATTTTGACGTTCCCAACATACCAGTGTTACAAGAAAAAACAAAAACACCATTTTTAAGGGAACATTAACATTGTTGATTATTATATCGAGATGTGAAATGCTAATTGGTTTAAGCGACAATTTGTTTAATATGCTACATTTATATTTGTAATTAAAGGTGCCTTTCATTTGGTATTAACATAAACAGTTCGATGTTTTTAATTGAAATTCAATTAAGTTTACCCAATTTCAATAGCTGAAGAAGTTTTTTTGTCATAATATTTTTTCCAAATTTTAAACGTCATGTAGTTCTTGTGTAAAGTTACAAAAGTGTCCCTTAAACCAAATACCTTGACACCCGTCGTTTTTTTTTTTTAAAATAGACATTCAAGCTTTTTTTTACCGCGTATTTCATCGTATATTCAGTGTGCTCAGTGCGAGTTTTTTAACGTTCTCTATCTCCTAAAAGTTAACTAAAATTTATATGGAGTTGAAACAGCGCCCCTAGGGGCAAACGTAGGCAATCGTTACAACTCCATACACAAATTTAAGTTAACTTTTAAGCCATCGAGAACGTTAAAAAACTCTAACTAAGCACACTACTTTGAAGGGTGAAATAATCATTGAGCAGATTCAAGTAAAACTAAGTTTTTGAGTAAGCCGCGCGTAAAACCGATTTCTGGCGTGGCGACGCATGCTGTGGCGACGCATGCTGTGGCGACGCGTCGCCATGCGCAATCGACTATGCGATTCTCTCCCACTCGATCCGGCGTTAAGCCATCTCTCTCGCTACACTGAACTCGGATACCTATAGTGTATACTCCGTAGTGTATACAGTGTTGTTTACTACAGTACACATAACCTGTGTTTTACTTGAAAACAAATTATTTTTCGTAATATTTTATTTTATCATTATGACATATTTAGTTCCTATCACAATCTGTTCTTCTCTGCATATTATTACTTTTACAAAAGAATGTCGATGTTTCACATTTGCCAGGCGTCCCGTGACGGCTCACATTTTTTTTTGCTATATCCTACTCTTGTTAAGCGCTTTATCACTTGATTGGTTATATTAAATGACACTTCGTTATGGTCACCTTGTACCTAAGGTCAAAATCACTAGTGCCTGAAGACACTGTAATTCTATCCTCCAAAGAAGCAAGGCTGATCGATATCTAATCATCCGAGCTGATTAGATCTATTTGCTTAGAAATAGCAATTTGCATAGACTTGTAGCATGAATCGATAAATAAACCATTATTGTACATTATGTGAGGCGACTACCGAAGACCATAGACAAAGCTGTCAAATTAAAGAATCGGGTTGCCATATCTAAAATACGATTTGACATTTCTGTAAAAATATAATTACTATTTAATTTAATTATAGTTTTTTGTGTAAAGTATCATGATGCTATGAAAAACTAGACTCTGTATTCTGTCGGCCACGTTCAAGGTTGTGATGCAATCAGAGAGATATGGTTGTCACACTAGATAAAAATAATCGGTTGAAATAAATATAAATCACTTTTTTTTACTCACTCATCACTTTTTATTATTATTCTCATTATCCTCTCGCAGGTCTGCTGGAAGAGATTTCTTAAAGAAATAAGCAGTGCCTTTGTACATAATTTTCCTATTACTCTGTACTATGTCTTCTTTTCTGTGTGTACATAAATAAATAAATAAATAAACAAAAAAAATAATCGAATATGACACGAAACCTTTTTTACTTAACGGTAATGTTGTGCAAACAAAAGCTCATATGTAATAATGAGCTTTAATGAGTATTAATTATAACCACTTCAGCCACCGATCCAGCTGATAGAAGATAATTTTGCACTCATTTGCTTCGTAATGTAAAACAAAAATTGTTTCAAGAATAAAGATTGTGGGTAAAAAAATCTAAAAATTAAATTTGCAAGTACAATTTCGAAGCTACCGACAACCCTATTTAATATGTACTGGAGATCATAAGGAAGATGTTAAACTATTTTACCACAAGAATATAACAATAAAATATGTAGTTATATTCTCACGACGCGGCGACGTCTTGAAAAATTAATGAAAAATTACGTCACACTCCATTATCTTTTATGATTAGGTTTTTTTATTTATTATTTATTACTTAAATGTCTAAATGAGCTCACAGCTCACTCGAAGTTAATCTATAAGACGTCCGATACATTCGTATCGAGCGATCCAACTATGTTGATATTCCAATCCCGCAGGCGGGTACTAATAATTAACAATAATTATAGCTCTATGAAATACGTACAGTACCAGACAATAAATATTGCACATCGATATTTAGAAAAAGACAGTCGTTTAATTTTGATAGTGTTGTAGAGCATTACACCTGTGTGCGATGAAACATCAACAATCCCGTATCTATGGAGATTAGTTAATGACAATTACGTGCGACAGATGTAACGCTCTACAAAGCAAAAATTAACCGTCCCTTTCCCATCGATGTGCAATATTTATCACCGAATACTGTACGTCACTGATGCTCACGAATGACTTGACAAGGTATTTGACAGATGCCTGAATCTCGCTTACGACATTTACAAGATAAGCTTGCATATATACAAGTTCCGAACGACCACATTGGGATCCAGACACCGTCGTTGTTGCACCCGTCGCTTGCGACGAAGGGCTTGACGAGTGAACTAACCCATAGACACAGCCCACTGAGTTTCTCGCCGAATCTTCTCAGAGGGACGTGATTCCGATCCGGTAGTAGATTCATTCGCGAAGCAGCTGCTCTTCAATTGTTAGGTCTCCTTTGGAAACGCTCGGGCAGCTGTTAGCAAACCCCACCCCTCCTGGCTGAGCCCTTGCTCGCCCACCTGTCAGTCACCAGTAATATTTTCTCTAGGTACACAAAGGATAGTTTACGACAGGAAATTATGTGGTATAATGAAAAATTTAATATAATATTATTCATATTATCTATTTATTAATACGTGAAGCAAAAACTTTGTATCCCTTTTTACGAAAATTGCGCGGACGGAGGAGTATGAAAATTCCCACACTTATAGAGAATATAGAGAAGTGCACAATGCTAATATTTTTTTTAAATAATGCTTATAAGATACATTAAATCAATAAAGAAAACATTACACACACTACATACCATGTATTTGACGCACACACGCATGCATACTATTTATTGTCAAGCTTTTGTTATTGCTTAAAGTCTGTAGTCAAATTGAGAATAGGTTAGTATTGTTTATCTTTAATATTACGAGTCTATACGCCAAGACTACACTATACGTCTATAGTGTAGTCTTGGCGAAATCTCTAACAATAGGACCATAATAATGTTGAAACTTATAATTTCAATTAATTATAGAGGAATTTCGACTACTGCGGGACCACTAGTGTTAAGAAATGGTCGCTTATGTACAGTACTTTACATCGATTGTATATAGTATTATGTATATCTATATTGAAGAGTGCAAGACTATTTGGTTAAAGCGACATTCGGTTTAACACGCGACATTTATCTTTGTAATTAAAGGTGAGTTTTATTTGGTATCAGCATCAACAATCAATCAGATTTTTTTAATAGAACTTCAATTAAGTTTACTCCATTCGAATAGCCGAAGAAGTTTTTTTTGTTATCTATACTAATATTATAAAGCTGAAGAGTTTGTTTGTTTGAACGCGCTAATCTCAGGAACTATTGGTCCGATTTGAAAAATTCTTTCAGTGTTACATAACCCATATATTGACGAAGGCTATAGGCTATATGACATCACGGTAAAGCCAATATAAGCGGAGCACCAGTAAAATATTTTTCAAAATAGGTGTTTAAATAGCTCCTTAACATTCTATAATTCAAAAATATTTTCACTTTCTACGTAAATGAAGTGGGGGGGGGGGGAAATTTAGTGTTACGCCCCAAAGTAACTAATCCACGGGGACGGAGTCGCGGGCAAAAGCTATGTCTATACTAATACTAATAATATTATAAAGAGGAAAGATTTGTTTGTTTGTTTGTTTCGAATAGGCTCCGAAACTACTGGACCGATTTGAAAAATTCTTTTTCCATTAGAATCCGACATTGTCCCTGATGAACATAGGCTACTTTTTTAAATTTTTTTTTAATTATTTTTTTGGTTTCATGTTTGTTTTAATGTTTCCGAAGCGAAGCGAGGGCGGGTCGCTAGTTAGTAATATTTTTTCCAAATTTGAAACTTGAAACGGCTGTGTCGTGTAAAATTACAAAAATGTCACTCGAACCAAATGGTTTATCGGTGACGTCACTACGTTTAAAACGATCGAAATCACGGAATCCCGTTACAACGATGGTTTCGTATTAAGCGTACCGCCGTCGGAGCTGCTGGTCCGTCTCGGGGAGCACGACCTGGCCAACGAGGATGAGCCCTACGGATTCGCCGAGAGACGGGTCCAGATCATCGCGAGCCACCCTCACTTCGACCCGGCCACGTTCGAGTACGACCTGGCGCTGTTAAGGTACGTACACACGATCCATAAGGCCGCATTCCACAGTGCGTTTCCAGAGGTCTTTTTTGCCACGTACCATCCGGCTATGGAATGAGCTCCCCTCCACGGTGTTTCCCGAGCGCTATCACATGTCCTTCTTCAAACGAGGCTTGTGGAGAGTATTAAGCTGTAGGCAGCGGCTTGGCTCTGCCCCTGGCATTGCTGAAGTCCATGGGCGACGGTAACCACTCACCATCAGGCGGGCCGTGCGCTTGTCTGCCTACAAGGCCAAAAAAAATTCACCTTTTGTGAGTCCGCACGGGTACCACCGCCCTGCCTATATCAGCCGTAACGCAGTAATGCGGTTTGATTTGTGGGGCAGCCGTTGTAACTATACTGAGACCTTAGAACTCATATCTCAAGGTGGGTGACGCATTTACGTTGTAAATGCCTATGGGCTGATAACCACTTAACACCAGATGGGCTGTGAGCTCGTCCACCCATCTAAGTTACAAAATTTCGAACTACCCTACATCCAGAGTCATTTTTATTTATTGATTAGACGGGTGGACAGGCTCACGGCCCACCCGGTGTTAAGTGTTAAGTCCATGGATATCTACAACGTAAGTTTCACCACCCACCTCTAGATATGAGTTATATAGGGTCTCAGTTTTTTTTTCTAATATCTAGATTCTACGAGCCGGTTAAGTTCCAGCCTAATATCCTGCCAGTATGCGTGCCTGACAATGACGATGACTATGTCGGGAAGACTGCTTACGTCACGGGCTGGGGAAGACTGTACGACGGTAAGTCTTGGTTACCTTCCGAAAAATCCATCCAAATTAAAATACAGATTATAAATATATTTGTAAAGAAAACCCTTTATTAATCAAAACTCTAGTTTTTATAAAGGATTTTTCTTCAGTGTCATGGAGTAAAGTCGTGTCATTGAGTAAAAAGACAGCTCAATTTTGTATAGGACTTTTTGGCCGGAACGCGAGGAGTGAAGTTGTGTGATCCTCCAAAAAGTTCACTGAAGAAGTATCAGTAAATGACCAACATTTTACTGAGATTAAATTTCATCCCGTATGATCTCATTTCATTTCCTTTCATAATATCATTTTTCATATAAAAAAAATATATATAAAAGATTCGGCTGTATGGCATGATACCTTTGTCTTTCCAGTTGGAATAATAAAACTACTACTTTTACTAAAGTTTTGTATAGTTTATTAGTACTGTTTACTTTTTAATTTTTAATATTAATTTTAAAAGAGATTAATGGTTTTAAATGTTGTTTTCTTATTATATAACAGAAAACGCAATTATGTAAAGACATAAAAGTATTGTTTATTCATTCTGAAGTACTCCATATCATTATATATTTATATGTTACATTACATATCGCGAAATAAACGTACAGACAACTTGTAACATAATAAGTCGCACCCATAGAATTGAAGGGGCTTAACAATAAAATTTTAAGAAAATTAATTTTTATACTTTGGAGGATTCACAAACATGTATTCTAAAAGCTTACAAGATTTTTTTTTTATAATTAAATTTAAAATTTGTCTGGAAAAGCACAAAGTACACTTTCCGTCTGTTTTAAATTAATACGCTTTAAGATTTAAAGTACATAATATTAAAATCAAAACTGAAAAATTACAATTCAATTCAGTTACCTTTTTGGCGTTTTGACAAAAAAAACAAGTATTTTGGATTAAACCACTTCAATTCTGAAGGTGTGATTTGTTTTATCAGTGTAGTGAAATAAAAAAATAAAACAAAATCGTGAAAATTTTCTGCTATAATAACACTACATAGTTTAACTGCTAAAACATTATCGCCTTTATTGCTCGCAACCGGCAACCCTCAGACACAGCCCACTGAGTTTCTCGCCGGATCTTCTCAGTGGGTCGCGTTTCCGATCCGGTGGTAGAGTCTGCGAAGCACTGCTCTTGCTAGGACCAGTGTTAGCAACGTCATCAGGTTGAGCCCCGTGAGCTCAACTACTAGTTAAGGCGACGCTGATATACCCTCTCAAGACAATCAGCATAGTTAGGGAAAAAAAAGGTGCGTGTACTTGTGTACGCGCGTAAGAAGTTATACTTTATTTTTATTAAATTTATTTCTTTTTTTTTAAATATTAAATAATTAATAAGAAATATTTCACGTTAAAAAATGAATGCTAATAACACTTTTTTTTAAGAGTGTACATGCGCGAAAGTTCACCTGCGGCTATATTCAGACTCGCCAAGTTACGTCGGTCGTATTGTAATGAGCGATTTAGTGGGCAACTTCATTTCTGTTAATTTTGTGTCACGGTGCGCGCGCATTGTAAAATTTCACTCTCATCAATTTTTCATAGCGCGCCTAAAGAAGAATAACTTCAAAAAAAAAAAGCTCGCAACAATTAAATACGAATTCGATAATCTTCTCACAGAGGGCCCGTTGCCGAGTGTACTCCAGGAGGTTCGAGTGCCCGTGATCAACAACACGGCATGCGAGGCGATGTACCAGGCCGCCGGCTACAACGAGCACATACCGAACATATTTATATGCGCAGGCAGAACCAAAGGCGGGACCGACAGTTGCGAAGGTAAGCCAACTTACTAGAGCTATATGTACGTAAGCTAAGAGTAGCGCCATCTATCGCCGAAGAGCCGAACGTCGAAGGATGTAGTAACCGATAAGTACAACGCCATCTATTGTAACGGAAACACATCGAAGATACTCGACTTGCGAGGAACGTTCTCGACGATTCTAGGGATGTCGTAACAAATATAAAAGCGTTGCAGAGATGGCACGTAGTTACGGAACTACTCGAAGCGAAACAGCTAACAGATTACCTGAAGCGATGCGGGAGAAGTGAATTAAGAATTTTAAGGTGTTCTCATTGTTTTTTGATTGTAAATTGTGTTTTGGTGTGCAATAAAGTATATTCTCTCTCTCTCTCTCACACACATACACACACACACACACATACTGAATGTCTTCTTCTTTTTCTCCACCTTAACCCACTAGGTGGGGTCGGCATAGCTGATTTTTTTCTTCTATCAGCCGTCACCTCAACACTCACTCCTCTGTCTCTCATATCGTCATTCACACACTCCATCCATGTCTTCTTCGGTCGTCCTCTTCCCCCTCTACCTTGCACTACCATTTCCATACATCTCCTAGTCAGATGCATCTTCTATGTAATAACTGTTTTGTTGTGAACAGGTGATAGTGGGGGTCCTATGGTGGTACGCCGCGACCGCGACGACAGGTTCGTCCTGGGCGGCATCATATCCTGGGGCATCGGTTGCGCCGAGCCGAACCAACCCGGAGTCTACACCCGGATATCGGAGTTCAGGGATTGGATCAACCAGATCCTGCAGTTCTGAGTGACGTTATATTATCTATTCTGGCTTTGACGCGATTCGAAATTCGAATGTTGTAATTTCGATAATAATAATTGAATAATCGATAATCGTAATTCGTAAATCGATAAATGAATTTAAAAAAAAAAACTCAAAGAAACCATGTAAAATAGAACTCAAAGCTATTGAGGCATTTCTTAACAAAATTATTTAAATACAAATAGTTTAATTAATTAGCCGGTTCAATCTTCCCAACAAATTCGAACGGGTACATAATAAATTATTATTTTTAACAAAATTTAAACATCAATGATTTTGTAGTAATTTAATATACCTACATCGTAAAAACAAAGAATTTTGAACAACGAACATTTGTGCCACTTAAGTCGTGACTCATAAAACGTTACATATGACACACAAAAGTCACGTAAAGTATTTGCGTCTCGTTCGCACTTCCAATAACACATACACACGAGCGAGAAGAAAACAAAATTAAATAGTACTATAATATAGTTTCATATATTTTTTTGTGTAAAAGATTACATCAAACTTCAAATTACCACAAACGGAACGATAGATGGCGTTGTTCTAAAAAAAACCAAGACAATTTGAAAATATTAGGAAATTGCTCGGAATTTTACATCGACACGATAACTACATTTCAAGAAAATAAAATATGGGAATATGTACTTCACAGCTAAGCATTGATTTGAAGCTTTGGACTCACAGCCTCAATGTGGTTAGTTTCTTCTCTCTCTACCTTAAGTTTTATTAAAAAGAAATATTGAAAAGTATAATATTGCATTGGATTCCATATCATTCTTATTCAAAGTTTATATGCGAATTTAATTTTTTTAAGCCCTCAATTGTTATCTTTTACCCGATCCAGTTTTTAAGCCTCTATCCATGCCATCTGTTGACAAAAAGAAAAACTACGTGTGCCTCAACAAAAAAAAAGGTGGTGAAACTAAAATACCTAGAAAGCTCTCGAAAGTAACAAAGTTAGCATCAACGAGCTTCGAAGTGATTAAATTAACCCATTAATTTATTATTAACTCCAACAACATGAAAAAAACATAACTAAACGTATAAACGCTTGCGTTTGAACCCGGCTGATCTGCGAAAAAGTTTGAGAATCGCTGTGAACTACGAACTTTACTTTAGAGAAACTTTTAGTAATAAGTAAACGAATTTATTTTTAATTTATCAATGAATTTAGTTCTCAATTTGAAAGGGGACAGATGTCTAGTTGGTTTTGACGACAAAGTTTTGCATAGAGAAACAAGAGATGGCGCTAGTGTCATCAAGAATAAAAACTTAAGCAAGAACTCTGTGCTTTTAAGCTTACATTTAAAAACACTAAGAAACATAATTAATTAAATTACAAATCTGTTTGTTTAACTTACTTTAATTCTTAATATTTTTTATATTATTAAAGGTCCGTTTTCTATTCCAATTATTACAACACAATGTTCCCTTTCATCTTAAAAGTTAGTATATAAAAAAATTAAGAATTGTCAAGCACAATCCGTCCTTAATTTATTTTAGTTAAATAATAATTTGTACATAGACGTCATTATTTATAATAAATAAGAGAATGCATTTATTAAATATATTTATGATCTAGCCATAGATTCATTAAGGATTCTTCTCAATGATAATAAATATATTTTTTTTATCAAAATGAAGTTTCATTTCAATATTTATGTGGTTTTTGTCACTTTTAACCACAACGTTATTGAAAAACAAAATATCTTTTTTTTTCTTTTTTAACGAAATCCAAAAATGTTTATATTACAGAATAATGACTGATTAAAAACATTTCATATTATATACAACTAAGTATATTCATGAAGATCATACAATGTACATAATACAAATTGTATTTGTATTTAATCGTATGTAAGTCTATCTTATATTGTATTTATTTTTCACATGTGTATATAAGTATATATTTTTATGTGAGTTTATTAAGATATAGCACCGTTCATGCTAGCTTGCTTATTCCTCTCCCTGCAAGGTTGCCTGGAAGAGATCGCTTTCAGCGATAAGGCCGCCAATTTATGTCACCGTCTATTATTTGTTTTATATGTTTACTCTGTACATGTGGTGTTAAATAAAGAGTTATATTATTATTATATACAATACATACATACTTTCAAAATTAAAATTTATGGAGAATTTGTGTATTTTGTTTATAGATGGCGCTGTTCGTAAGCATTTTACATTACAACTAGCTTTGGCCCGCGACTCCGTCCGCGTGGAATAGTTACTTGGAATAACGCTAAATTTTACCCCCCCACTTCATTTACGTAGAAAGTGTAAATATTTTTGAATTATAGAATGTTAAGGAGCTATTTAAACCCCTATTTTGAAACATTCATTATTGGTGCTCCGCTTGTATTGGCCTTACCGTGATGTTATATAGCCTTCCTCATTAAATGGGCTATCTAATACTGAAAGAATCTTTCAAATCGGATCAGCAGTTCCTGAGATTAGCGCGTTCAAACAAACAAACTCTTCAGCTTAGCTATAATATTAGTATAGATCAACTTCGAAGCCAAAAGGACTGCGTAGAGTTCAAATGTCTTAGTGTCCAATTGTTAAAATTTCATTAAACTATTTCGAATAAGCCACAATATACAGTGGGTACAATATCCGTATCTAAGCATTGCCATAACAATAAGATCTTGTTTAAGAGTTAAAAAAATGTACTATAGTTGTACATAGATGGCGCTGTTCGCTAAGTAACAAAATGCCTATACGAATGTATGAAATTGTTTGAAAACCTAAATCGCGCTTTTGATAGTTTCAAAACTTTTACTATATATACAAAATAAAGAGCATGGCAAGTGTACTTGCTTCGGCAGTACATATACTAAAATTGGAACGATACAGAGAAGATTAGCATGGCCCCTGCGCAAGGATGACACGCAAAATCGTGAAGCGTTCCACATTTTTTGAACAATTTAGTTTCGGACAACCCTTAGGGCGTTATGATTCACCAACCTCATCAATAAAGCTCTTTGAGTCTTTATTACATGAGCAAGATTTGTTATAATAAAAGAAATGAACGGGTGTGGTTGAAAATTGACGTGACTGCGTGATCATCTTGTTAATTGCAAACGGTAAATAGTCTCCCTGAGCACGTCACTTCGGGTCCTCCAGGTCCAATGCGGAGGACGATTAGGTATATCAAGCACTGGTCACCGTTCTCGTCGAATCGCCAAAAGCGACGATAAATTCACTGAGTAAATTAACTCAGACTGCCCGCTGAGTTTCTCGCCGGATCTCCTCAGTGGGTCGCGATTACTGGTGGTAGGACCTCTTGTGAGTCCGCGCGGGTAGGTACCACCACCCTGCCTATTTCTGCCGTGAAGCAGTAATGCGTTTCGGTTTGAAGGGTGGGGCAGCCGTTGTTACTGTACTTGAGACCTTAGAACTTGTATCTCAAGGTGGGTGGCGTATTTACGTTGTGGATGTCTATGGGCTCCAGTAACCACTTAACACCAGGTGGGCTGTGAGCTCGTCCACCCATCTAAGCAATAAAAAAAAAAATGTGTGCGTGTACTAGTGTACACACGTAAGAAGTGAAACTTATTTATGGCCTTATTTTTCGAAAAATGATCTACATGCAACTTTCTAGAAATTGGTTAAATAAAGTTAAATTAGATAAAGTTTAAACAAAAGGATTTTATTATCATAGACATGAATACAAAAAAGTTAAATTAGATAAAGTTTAAACAAAAGGATTTTATTATCATAGACATGAATACAAAACAGATGGCGCGTAACGGAAAAATGTGACGCGTAACCGAAAAATGTGACGGTAAATTTTTTTCCAACGCCGATAAGGAAGTTTCACTTCAAAAAAAGGTTCCGATCCGGTGGTAGCATTTAGCGAAGCACTGCTCTTGCTAAGGCCAGTGTTAGCAAATTCGTCAGACTGAGCCCTGTCAACTAATCTACGCCCCTCGAGGTTACTAGCATAGGTAGGAAAAAAAAAATTTGTTATAAGACCAACATGTTCACCTTATGAGAATACAATAATTTATTACTCTGGTCCAATATTGTTTTTTTTATTGCCGTATATGCAGACGGTTGATCATGGCGAGTGGTTACCGTCTGCCAAAGCCAAGCCGCTACCTACTTTTAAGTACTCCCGCAAGCCTTGTTTGAAGAAGGACATGTCATAGCGCTTGGGAAACACCGTGGAGGGGAGCTCATTCCAAAGCCGGATGGTACGTATTTTTTATTGCTTAGATGGGTGGACGAGCTCACAGCCCACCTGGTGTTAAGTGGTTGTTGGAGCCCATAGACATCTACAACGTAAATGCGCCACCCACCTTGGTTCGCACCACCACCTAAGTTCTAAGGTCTCAAGTCTAGTTACAACGGCTGCCTCGCCCTTCAAACCGGAACGCATTACTGCTTCACGGCAGAAGTAGGCAGGGTGGTGGTACCTACCCGCGCGGACTCACAAGAGGTCCTACCACCAGGAAAGTTAGCAACGTCGTCAGGTTAGAGCTCACCTATTAGTTCAGTTACGCTGGCATAACGTTGTCTTTTTGTNCCTAAGTTCTAAGGTCTCAAGTCTAGTTACAACGGCTGCCTCGCCCTTCAAACCGGAACGCATTACTGCTTCACGGCAGAAGTAGGCAGGGTGGTGGTACCTACCCGCGCGGACTCACAAGAGGTCCTACCACCAGGAAAGTTAGCAACGTCGTCAGGTTAGAGCTCACCTATTAGTTCAGTTACGCTGGCATAACGTTGTCTTTTTGTTATATTAATTTAAGTTTATATTCTGAGAGTGTTTTTGTTACGTATAAGTTTAAAAGCTTTTGGTCCAGGAGCCAAGTACAATTTCGGTCAATTATTTCCTCTCGAGCGAAACTTTGTAAAATGCATTAGGGACCTATAGTATGAATACTTGCGACCGTCAGCTGCGACTTCGTGGGTGGGGCGGGCAGTGGCAGCCTCCCACGCATGGAGAATAAAAAAGTTTTTCAGTCATTTCCTCCCATTTGAAATTTTGTCAGATTATAGTTAACCTAGTATTTTGAAGGAAAAAAAAGTCAGCTGGCCATAACATGGTGGATTATATGACAGCTGGCTGCTTGAACATGAAAAAAAATTATATTTTCAATGATTTCCTCTCAACAAAAAATTTACCTGGTGATCGTTTATATTCTACTATGAATGAAAATTAATGTCAGCTTGCTCTATCTCAGTGGAAAGTTTGTCAGCTGGTACCTTGAAAGGTGTAACGCAGCAGCATCTATCACCTACTGAATCTTATCATCTGACGACTTTTCCCTTGACTTACAGCTAGCTGATTTCTTTCATTATTTACTAGAGTATGTTAACACTCCTCTTATAAATTTTTGTCCGGGAGGAAATAACGTTTCTTAAAATATTCGTCAGTATGCTTAATTTGACTGTTTTGATAAGAAATATGAAAGTTTGATAATGAAAGAAATGTTGGTAAGTAAGAGTAAATTAATTAATGAATAATTTATTGTAGCATATTTTTTTAATTAATTTACTTTTATTTTCATGAGTTGCTCAAAAATAACAATAAAAATCAATCATTTTCATACATACTCTAGTAAATAATGAAAGAAATCACCTAGCTGTAAGTCAAGGAAAAAGTCGTCAGCTGATAAGATTCAGTAGGTGATATATGCTGCTGCGTTACACCTTTCAAGGTACCAGCTGACAAACTTTCCACTGAGATACAGCAAGCTGACATTAATTTTCATTCATAGTAGAATATAAACGATCACCAGGTAAATTTTTAGTTGAGAGGAAATCATATAAAACCTTAAAAATAATCTGAAGTCTTGGCTCTTAAACTTAGACTATTTTGAAACAGAACAAGTCGTGTTGTAAAAATGTATAATGATGTATATATAGTATGATATACTGTTGATTTATTGTAGCTAATTTTAAATTAATATTTTATATAATAATATATAATATAATATATAATAATATTTTTATACTTTATTGTATGACACACATACACACACAAACACACTAACACACATACACTCACACACACACACACGTACGTACTATCTTTATTCTTACAGATCGTTCTTCCTGGTTAACTTTCTTTACCTGGTGACCTAGCACTGAACCACTGACTTTTGTAACAGGTTTTCCTAGCATAAAAGTCAGGGAATATTGTTATTGTATACCTCATAAAAAAGCCATGTATATTATTATACTAGTGTGAAGTATTTTTGTACGTGTTTGTATTTTAAGAGGCTTGAATGAATAAATATTATTATTGTTAAAAAAAAAAAAAAAAAATTGAAAATAATATTTTTTTCATGTTCAAGCAGCCAGCTGACGTATAACCATCATGTTATGGCCAGCTGATTTTTTTTCCTTCAAAATACTAGGTTATCTATAATCTGACAAAATTTCAAACGGGAGGAAATGACTGAAAAAACTTTTTTTTTTTCTCCATGCGTGGGAGGCTGCCACTGCCCGCCCCACCCACGGAGTCGCAGCTGACGGTCGCGAGTATTCATAGTATAAGTCCCTAATGCATTTCTCAACTCTCAGACACAGCCCACTGAGTTTCTCGCCGGATCTTCTCAGCGGGTCGCGTTTCCGATCCGGTGGTAGATTCTGCGAAGCACGACTCTTGCTAGGGTTCGTGTTAGCATCGTCGTCAGGTTTGAGCCCCGTGAGCTCACCTACTAGTTAAGGTTCCGCTGGAATAGCCTCTCTAGGCTACCAGCTTAGGTAGGCAAAAAAAAAAACATTTCACGAATTTTCGATTGGGAGGGACTTGGTCATGAAAATCTGTCACTGGCTCCCGGGCTATTACTTTTTTGTATGATTTTTATCTACATACTTTTCATTAAAAACTTTTTTTTTTCACACCCATTTGCAAACTAAGCAATCTGTGTGAAACTCACCACAGCGCTAAGGCTACCAGCATAGGGAGAAAAAAAAGTTCTAAATCAAACCATTAGGGATGGATAATATAGAAAGATTCATTGAGGTTGGTGAATCAAGGCATTCAAGGCGTGCTAAAGGATTGTCCGAAACTAAATTGTCCAAAAAATGTGGAACGCTTCACGATTTTGCGTGTCATCCTTGCGCAGGGGCCATGCTAATCTTCTCTGTATCGTTCCAATTTTAGTATATGTACTGCCGAAGCAAGTACACTTGAGTTATTCTTTATTTTGTATATATCCTCAAAATTTTGCAACTATCAAAAGCGCGATTTAGGTTTTTAAGCAATTTCATACATTCGTATGGGCATTTTGTTACTTTGCGAACAGCGCCATCTATGTACACCAACAGTACATTTTTTTTTTAACGATAAATAATATCTTATTGTTATGGCAACGCCTGGATACGGATATTATGCTTACTGTATGTTATTTTTTGGCTTATTTCAAATAGTTAAATGGAATATTAACAATTGGACACCAAGACGTCTGTCTAAAATACCTCTGAACTCTAACGCAGTCCTTTTAACTTCGAAGTTGATTAGACTTATAAAAACGTGTTCAAATGACGAACCCACAGTAGCCCTTCTTCTCGGTGGGTCGCGTTTACGATCCGGTGGTAGATTCTGCTGAGCACTGCTCTTGCTAGGGCCAGTGTTAGCAACACCTCCGATTTGAGCCCCGAGAGCGCACCTACCATGCTAAGATAACGTTTCAAGGCTATAAGCATAGGCGGGAAAAAAAATAGTGCGGGTAATCTACATGCGACCATGGACGACGTAATCTAGGCGTTCTGGCGTAGACTAAATATAGCGGGACTTTTTGGCGGCAACGCGAGGAGTGAAGTTGTGTGATTTATTTTTTGTCTATTTAGTGTTTCTTTAGGTTTAAATGTGTAATAACGGTGGTTTATTAACTGTTTAATATCTGTGAAAGTGCACAAATGTGGGAAAATGAAACAAAGCCACTGGACGTAACTTCTCGGGATCCTCCAAAAAGTCCACTGAAAAAATCTCAGTAATTGACCACCATTTTACTAAGATTATATTTCATCCCATATCATCTCATCTCATTTCGTTTAATTTTATCCCAGTTGATAAATGTCTCATATTAATCATCTTCATTTCATTTCTTTTTACCCCATATTATCATTTTTATAAAAATAAGATATGACTTAAAGGTCTTAGTTACCAGGTCATAAAATCACATAAAAAAAACCAAATAAAGCAGGTATACGCAGATTTTCATATACATAGCTCATTCAAACATAATATTACGTTTGATAGAATTGATAGCATGACTTCAAATAGTGTTAATTTACAAATATGAAACACATTAATAAAAAGTAAAGTAATAAACCAATATAACTAGCAACACTTGTCAATGACACCAATTTTTGGTTACGATTCGTCTTACGCAAATTAATTATTGATTATATTTTATTATTCTTTTTCTTCATTTGTAATATTTAATCTAAACATAATCTTTAAAATTCTATTGTATTTTAAATAAAAAACCCAACAATTAAAAAAAAAGTTAAATTTAAAGTCTGCAGTAATAGTGTAGGGAACAAAGGTAAAGATCTCTGTGTCTGGAATAATAAAAAAAGAATTGAAAAAACATTTATTTTATTTAAAAACAAAAAATCACTTCATTTGTATCATGTGAGCCAACGACCAATCATGCTTGAGCTCCTCGTCTGTGATCTTTATTCCCTCAGCCGTGACCACGCCGAGCTGGTAGCGTTGGAACGCGCGAGCATCTCTGTAGAAAAGCACCTCCATACTTTTACGTACAACCGCACTGAAAAAAAAAAAAAAACACATATTACATTATACAGGGTGATCCTTAAGACTACCGCTGTCCAGGCAAAAGCATGTTTTTTTTATTGCTTATATGGGTGGACGAGCTCACAGCCCATCTGGAGTTAAATGGTTACTGGAGCCCATAGACATCTACAAAGTAAATGCGCCTCCCACCTTGAGATATAAGTTCTAAGGTCTCAAGTATAGTTACAATGGCTGCCCCACCCTTCAAACCGAAACGCATTACTGCTTCACGGCAGAAATAGGCAGGGTGGTGGTACCTACCCGCGCGGACTCACAAGAGGTCCTACCACCAGTAATTACGCAAATTATAATTATGCGGGTTTCATTTTTATTACACGATGTTATTCCTTCACCGTGGAATTCAATCGTGAACATTTGTTAAGTACATATTTCATTAGAAAAAATGGTACCCGCCTGCGGGATTCGAACACCGTTGCATCGCTCAACACGAACGCACCGGACGTCTTATCCTTTAGGCCACGACGACTAACGCGACCGCAACGCATATTTTAATCAGAAAATAATATTGGATATACCTAATTATAAAACTTAGCTCTAATATTGATTATTATTGATCTACCAGTATTGATAGGATATCAAAAAAGAAATTAATTGTTAATACGGTTTGCTAGTTAAACATTTTTTTTTTCTATTACATATATTTTTTAACATTGAAGTCGCTTTCACATTTTCGTCTTATGAAATAGTTGTTCTTACATAGCAGTTTCTTGGTCCAGAGGTCCTTTATCCACTGCGTCCCTCAGTAGAGGAGTCGCCATATAAGCTCCTAGCCCGTTCGAGATCACAGCATCTTCATATGCTGTTCCCAATTTATCAACAGCTCCGAGAAAGGGTTCACCATCCTGTTCAGTTTTTTAAATGAGAATTTATAATTTAACATTTTTATATAACCCATCATTAATTATATTTGTCAAATAAAATTGTATTCGAGTTTCTATAGTCATCAATCATTTGAGGCTTCAAATCTATAATAATATATAAAAATGAATTGCTGTTTCGTTAGTCTCGCTAAAGCTCGAGAACGGTTGGACCGATTTGGCTAATTTTGGTCTTGAATTATTTGTGGAAGTCCAGAGAAGGTTTAAAAGGTAGATAAATATGAAAATGCTCGGAATTAAATAAAAATAACGATTTTGTTTTTCCTTTGATATGTTGCCCGTCAGACGGATTTCCGTTTGTTTGTTTTAAGTTTATTTTATACAAGAGTTTAGATCTTTTATTTATCGATTGAGGTACTACGGTTTTATATACCCTGTATATAAAACAGTAAAATATGTAAATAAATGCTTAAAATAACTAATGATACACTATAATAAAAAAATGTAACAAAATTTAATCACAAACCTGAATACCGGCGACCACGTAGCTGTTCCAGAGAGGATCCATCTTGCTCCTCTTGTTGTAGAGGACACGAGTCAACCAGCAGTGCAGAGAGCGGGGCTTGAGCTGGAGACCATCTCCAACACAGCGCTCATCAATGCTGTCAATTTAAGAATTAAAATTATACTAGCTGACCCGGCAAACGTTGTTCTACCATATAAATTATTTTTAGGAAAGATAAATAACCTAAATACCGACTGCAGCGCCCTGCCGGGCTGATTTGTGAAACCATCCAGGGTGCCACCCAAACGCATACAAAAAAAATATTCAAATCGGTCCAGCCGTTTTGGAGTTTAGTAACAAACACACACACAGAAGAAATATATACATAAAGATAAAACTATGATATTCTATGACCTAGTAATATCATGATAATAATAATGACATTGTATTATATAAATTTTACATTAATGAGACATGAGTTTTAATTAATTCATTAATTAAACTCCAATATCATAATTCCTCCTCTTTTCGTTCCTTAAATTTCAACAGAACATGTCATTAGGTATGTATTTACTACATTTATTCGATATAGTCAAGCCAGACTTGGCACCTCTGTGCTATTGACACTAATCTTAGGCCTCAAGATTGGTAGGAACATTCATGATTTTGCTTTTCTGCAGTCTGATAACATACCAACATTAAGACCTTGTATAAGTTAAAAAAAGAAGCAAACAAATACACAATTACTGGTGGTAGGACCTCTTGTAAGTCCGCACAGGTAGGTACCACCACCCCGCCTATTTTGTGCCGTGAAGCAGCAATGCATTTCGGTTTGAAGGGTGGGGCAGCCGTTGTACCTATACTGAGACCTTAGAACTTATATCTCAAGGTGGGTGGCGCATTTACGTCTATGGGCTCCAGTAACCAATTAACACCAGTAACAATAAAATATAAAAAAAATGAAAACACTAACATTTTTTGTTGAATGATATCCTTTAAATACTGAAAATCAGCATAGTCTCCTCCGCAGCCTAAGAGTATTAAGTCATTGACTTTCATCACGCGGGGACAGTCTCGAAACCGGGCCAATGACCCGTACGAGCCCAGTGTGTCACCGGCGATAACACATCCCTTGTCAAACTTAACTCCGATGACCGTTGTGGTGGTCGTGATGGGGCTCGCTGAGCTGTACAGAAACGTAAGTTTGGATAATTCCTGTTAACTGCACAACTTTGAACTGTTTGAACTTTTAAAACTTTTATGATTTATAGGTAAATTCTGATTTAAAAATTGGCTAATATTGTTTGTTTATGCTTTTATTATAGAACATTGTACTTAATTATGATATTTTTTAGAATTTTTTATTTATTTTGATAGGCATTAATGCATCAACTTATAATAAAAAATATTTTATAAATTAGGTAGGGGATCAAATGATTTTCCGAAATTCAAAATTTTATTTAAAGATTCGAAATATTTCGTCGTGTCACTACAAAAAGTAATTACATTTTCTATTTGTCTCGAAGTGAACTTACACTAGTCTGTAAATATCAAGTGGCTTTAGTTTGTTTTTATATTTTTAGGTTTTTTAGTAATGTGAATAGACATACAAAGCGGTCTCTATAAAAAAAATTGTTAACATCTACAGCTACAGCAACTGCTGTTTATTCTGATAAGTTATGAACAATGATTAATACTTACTGAGCTGTAAAATCCTGTACACCGTGCCTGGATGGAGCAATTGTGGAAGCATTTCCAGGAAAATTATAAAATGCTCCAGGCGACGGTCCGTTTTGCCACAACGGCGTGGGGTTCATCGTGTCCCCCATAAAAGCCATTGTTATATTATTTTTAATACGAAGTTAAATATTGTTTCAGCTTATGAATTTATGTAGGTGTTTCAGTTATTCTTTTTGCCAGTTTTTGCAGAATGACAAGCGGCTATGATTTTGACATGTAGGTACTACATTAGGCAGTGTTGCATAAATTGAAAACCAAAATGGAAGTGATGGAAAAGACTGAGTTTTCGAAATTTTCACGTCAAGAAAATCACAAATCACTAGATAAACAAACGCTATACTAGCATAAAGTCAAAGCTATCTGTGGCTACTCTAGGCAATTATTTGTTATAATTAAGGAGCCAAACAAAATCAAAATTAGACTTTTACATGACAGACATTAAAACTTTAGGTATGATTAATTTTCATATACATAGCTCTTTCGAACATAATACATATTATGTTTAATAGAATTGATAGTATGATTTCACAAAGTGAAAATTTACAAATATGCAACGTACATTAATAAAAAGTAAAGTAATAAACCAAAATACCTAGCAACACTTGTTAATGACAATCATTTTTTTGTTACGATTTGTTTTACGCAGATTAATTGTTGATTATATTTTAATGTTATTTTTCTTGATTTATAATTTTTAATCTAAAAATAGTCTTGGAAATTCTATTGTATTTTAAATTAAAAATTCCAACAAGTACAAATAAAAAGTGAAAGTTAAAGTCCGCAGTTATAGTGTAGAGAACAAAAGTAAAGAGCTTAATCTCTGTGTCTGAAAAAGTATCCGTCGAAGACTTCGATCAATAATATTAATCAAGTCAAAGAGCAACCATAAAGTGGTACCGTACCTAACATCGCTGTAATTTAATTTCAGAGAAAACTTCGCTACGCAGCTTCACTCCGTATATTTTATTTATACAATTGATAATTGTTAAGGCACAACATGCACAAAGAACTTAATTTCGTTTAGAAATCAAGTAGGAATAAAAAAAGGTTTTAAAAGATTATTTGATTAAAATTACATCGCACAAACAAAAAAATTTCAGTTATGTGTTTCAGAAAATTTATTCAAATAGAACAAATTTTAATAGAAATTAATGTGACCATTTTGCTTTATAGATTGATAAGATCGCCTACAGTAAGTTACTAACTTCAAGACCTTCACTGACATTTTGATTTTTGAACGAGTACGACAACAAAAGTTACTAGCTTCACGTCCCTATTATTTCTTTCAAAATTTTGATACAACAAAATGTCTAAGAGAGGTTCGTGAAATTCTAAATTATCCGAGTAAATCGATTCAATCCATGTGATATTATAGTACACAATATGTACGAATCCATAACCATACGAAAACCATTGCTCGGAACCTTTATTTCGAAGTGATTCTATCTTATTGATTAGTTGGTGTTTTGGTGAAAATGTATAGTGTTATGTTTTTCTGTTTAAAGGACGTGGTGGTTCCGCGGGAGCGAAATTCCGTATCTCCCTGGGTCTCCCAGTGGGAGCAGTAATCAACTGCGCCGACAACACAGGTACTTTTAACTAATGTTATTGTGACGAACCTCACATAACCTAAAACCACACGATGCTCTGGGTTGTGCATCTAATGATGATACCTATCGGACACAAATTTGTGTTTTGATTCATAATGATAATCTTCCTTGGCTGTGTCTGAAGATGCTCGACCGATAATAATTAAATGCATAGTTTAAATGATCAAGTATTGATTGTCTTGAGAATTTACAACAATAATACGTCAGCGGTCGGGGAACTTTTTTGATTATTACCCCTAAATATTTTTGTGTAAGTTGATATTACCCCATGGCGAAGAACAAAAAAAAACGAAATCGCTTCTTTTTAGTATATTTCATATTAAAGCCCCATGATAATTTTGAAAAGAAAACAATAACTAAAAATTTAACGATTCTAAAGAAGTTTCACTTCAATATATACTTTTTATTCACAAAAGTTTCATTTTTACCCCCCAAAATTTCATTTTACCCCATTTGGGGTAATTTACCCCGGTTCCCCGACCGCTGATATAAGTAGAAAAATTATTGAAAATTATCATAAATATTTGAGAAGTGATAGTGTAAAATTTTTAATCTACCTTTTCGTGCTCTTTTCTCTGGTTACTCCTAGTAAATCTGAATAATATGAAGTACCTACAACTATTTTTTTTTTAAAAACTACCTTCAGTTTGTGACACTTTTTCGTTTAATACAAATTCTGCAAACATTATGAAGAAGAAGATGCCAAAAAGCCACGCATAAAGTGGTTTCATACTAATGTCTCTTAATTATTTCAGGGGCAAAGAATCTGTATGTGATCGCTGTCCAAGGTATCAAAGGTCGCCTGAACAGACTGCCGGCGGCCGGTTCCGGGGACATGATTGTGGCCACAGTCAAAAAGGGTAAACCTGAACTCCGGAAAAAGGTCAGTGTATATTAATTGTCTCATGAAAAGTTTTAAAGTATTTTCATCTTATTTCTGTTTCTAATTGTATAATAATATACAGTCAAAGTTTATATGAATAAAACTGTAGAAGGCTTTTACATACTGAAATGATATTTCTCTAAATATCCTAATCCTAATAAAGGCTTTCTAAAAAAATTATAATAAATAAACTTTTGAGTTCATTGTAATACATTATAAAGGATTATTGCTTAGTAATATTTCACTATAAGAGGAATTCCAATCAAGCTATTTTGGGCAAGAGACTGTTGTTCCAAAATTAATTGATACCCAGACTCCCATGGCCAAATTACTTTAAAATACCTATATTCAGTTTTTTTCTCATTGATACAAAATACTTATCAATTTAAAAACTAGTTAACTGAGTGTGTAAGTGGTTGATATCGACCCCTTTCAAATCCCTACTCTAGTATTTTGTAAGGCAATACAGATAGGACTAAAGTCAAACATATTTTTATAGCTTTGCATTCTGATTTGAAGAATGCTATATAAAACTATGTTTCAAGGTTTAAGCTGGTGTTTGCATTATGTCTAGACGTCAACAACTAGAAACACCAAACAAACACTGGATGGTACCATCCATTATCCTTTTGATTATGTTACAAATTTGAAACTATAAAATTGACATAAACAAATCCTGTTGTCTACTTCTATTAAGTCAAAACGCTTTTCAATCATTCTATAGCTATTTTGGTGATAGTAAAAGCTGGTTGTTGTAAATTAAAAATTTGTTGCTCATTAATACCTATCATATTTTATTTTGTTACAACAAAAACCAAGGGTAATGTGCTTATGTGACATGGTTCCAGCATAACCAAAGGTACCCCTGATATTTCTCATATTCATTGTGCTGATGGTGACCACTCACAAAAATACTGAATGAAAACGTTTTTTGTTTTATTCTCTACCCTAGGCTGTTAATGTTTTTTAAAATGGATTTAGAATTGACACATGTAATCAAACTCGGATGGAACACAATAGGAATCATGTTGGGTGTACATTCCAATCACGAAAATACTGAATGAAAATGTTTTTTGCTTTTTATTCTCTACCATAGGTTGTAAATATTTTTTTTAAATGGATTTGGAATTGACACCTGTAATCAAACTCAGATGGAACACGATAAGATGTTGGGTTTACATTCCACTCACGAAAATACTGAATGAATGTTTTTTAGTTTTTTATTATCTATGATAGGTTGTAAATGTTTTTTAAAATGGATTTGGAATTGGCACCTGTAATCAAACTCAGATGGAACACGATAAGAATCATGATGTATATAATATATATATATTTTTTTTAACAATCACGCCACGTTGACTGGCCCCGTGATAAGTTCGTAAAGAACTTGTGTTACAGGTACCAGATAACGGAAATAAATATAAGATTTTTATTATACACATACATAGTTAATATACATCCATAACCCTGGAAAAGACATTTATATTTATCATACAAATATCATCCTTTGGCGGGATTCGAACCCGCGACCCCCGTATGTAGTGACCATGTCACTTACCACTACACCAGACGGCCGTTTAAACTAAACTGAATTGCTATGATGATATGCCAGAGGTTTCGCTATTTTATTTCATCTGAAACATGTTATGCTGAAACACCTTGGCTGACTGAGCATTTCAATTGAATACAACCTCCCAACATAAATCATTTTTATTGAACTTGAAAAAATTTTAGTGAGAAAATATAAATTAAAATTTTATTGCACAGGTAATGCCGGCAGTGGTCATCAGGCAGCGGAAACCGTTCAGAAGGCGTGATGGAGTATTTATATACTTTGAGGACAATGCGGGTGTCATAGTCAATAACAAGGGCGAAATGAAGGGCTCGGCCATCACAGGGCCTGTAGCCAAAGAATGTGCTGATCTGTGGCCGCGTATTGCCTCAAACGCGAGCTCTATCGCTTGAATATACGTTTAAGATTAGTAGCTGCGTTTTACTTTCCTTTCCTAGTACATCAAAATCAAACCCGAAAAATTATAATTTGCGTAATAGACATTTACAATGTAAATGCGCTAAGCTTAAATATACGTTTAAGATTAGTAACTGCGTTTCACTTTCCTTTCCTAGTACATCAAAATCAAACCCGAAAAATGATAATTTGCGTAATAGATATTTACAATGTAAATGCGCCACCCACCTTGAGATATAAGTTCTAAGGTCTCAGTATAGGTACAACGGTTACCCCACCCTTCAAACCGAAACGCATTACTGCTTCACGGCAGAAATAGGCAGGGTGGTGGTACCTACCCGTGCGGACTCACAAGAGGTCCTACCACCAGCGAATATTTCGAGCCATATTGCGTTTTTATATGAAAGGCAGGGCAACCAATATAATACAGTTGAAGACATTAGTGGATGAAGGGGATATGAAACAATTTTGAGGAAACAGACTACAAACTTTTGTTAGGTACTTGTACTTTTTCTTTGAACATAATTCTCGTCATATGAAATTTCTAAAAATAGCCTTTAAGCTCGGGGTTTTAAGGCCTAATATGGTTTATAGACATATAACACTCGTTCAATGTAAAAACTCAAAAATCTTAGAAATGGTAGAGTACGCGTCACTTAATAAGAACACTGGCGGTCAAACTGCGCAGTAGGCTATTTATCGATGTATTTGGTGGTATGAGGTGCGGCGCGGGGCGGGCGGGTCACCTGCCGCATGCTTGCCGGTGTGCTATTGGTTCGTCAGTCGACCTTTGCTTTCCGCGCTGGGTTCACGTTACGTTCGTTCTCAAAATACTATAGCGCACATAAGTTTTAATTACAAAATGGTTTTACATAGAAAAGTGAGAAAAATGATTTATGACGTATATTGTTTTATGAAGAAAGAGGCTGATAATAATGCAGTTGATAATTTGAAATAATGCATGAAACGGACCGCAGTGGCAACAAAATGTTCCGAGTCTAATCTAATTTTTAGGGTTCCGTACCTCAATAGGAAAAAACGGAACCCTTTGATCACTTTGTTGTCCGTCCGTCCGTCTGTCTGTTCGTATTCAGATTAAACATTTTACGCAGAAATTAAACATGTTTTTAATTCTATTTCATAAAATTCTATCTAATATATTATTTTTAATGTATCTACCATGTACGATCTTACCACCGTACAATTTTATTATAGTTAAGGAATGCCGACCACCAACAGTACCAGAACGTCATGCTTACTCGCGACAAGATCCACTTTTTGCCGCGTGACAACAAATAATATAATATGAATTTAATTACAGCCAAAAGAGTGCATCACTAACTATCGTACAATTCACATCAAGAGAAATTACCATCTTTATAACTTTATCTAAACTTTAACTTTCATAAACTACTTTAACTTCAAACTTATGATATCTTTCTACGCTCTCCTGTAACATGTAACTGCATACAGCTACAAGAGTACAGAATTACTAAACTGTACATACCTATAACCAATATACGAAACCGCGAGCGAAAGATTACTTCAAAAATAAAACAAAATTACTTAGTATTTTCGTGCGCGAGTGTATCCATGCGCAAACACACCCCCTCCACTTTCTTCCAGCGTTCTTTTTACGTGACGCGCGCTCTACTTAACCCCTCCATCAACTCATGTCTTCAATTGAGATTTCGCCTGCATGTATTAGCATAGACACTTAATATACTTGAGATGTATTAGCGTGGAGACATTCACACTGGTATCTTCATATTTTTCAAATATGGCTTCCGGCGATGCCATTAGCGTTAGTGTCGAGTTTATGAAAATCTTTCATTAATAAATAAATATAGATTATGCATATATACTGCTACATGAAATATGATATGGAGCAAAATGAAGTTGATTTAACTGAGACTGATCAATTGGAAGAAAATAATGTGAACAAGAAGAGATGGGATGAAATAAAATATCGGTAAAAAGACGGTTCAAGAAAGACTTCAGAAGAGTTTTTGGAAGAACCCGACAAGCCACGTTCACTTTTCCACCCTTGTGCACTTTCATAGCCGTTTAACAGTTGATAAGCCACTATTATTACACGTTTAAACCAGAAGAACCACAAAATTATCAAAACAATTAAGACGTCGCTCCTTCATTCCCGCCAAAAGGACTCTTCTTCTTCTTCTTCTCAGTCGTGTCACTCTTGACAGAGTGGTCGTGATCGTCATGTAGTGTTGGAAGGGGCAGACTTGATGCGTCTCACGATGTCGCGCCATCTCTCCCTGCTCGAGGCCATTCTACTGCACTCATTTAGGGGACCTCCCACTGCAGTTTTAATTTGGTCGGTACACCGCATTGGTGGCCTCCCGCGCGGTCTTGTACCATCAACGCTTCCCTGTACAACGACTCAAAAGGACTCAGTGCTGTCTAAATGCCGTGTAATTTGAACATTTTGAACCAATAAACAAAACATATGTATATTTGTTTTGTCCATACTTAGTGTAAGCGGATAATATTACTGGTGATAAGACGTCATGTGAGTCCGCACGCGTAGGTACCACCACCCTACCTATTTCTGCCGTGAAGCAGTAATGCGTTTCGGTTTGAAGGAGAGGGCAGCCGTTGTGAGAGACCTTAGAACTCATCTCAAGGTGGGTGGCGGCATTTACGTTGTAGATGTCTATGGGCTCTGGTAACCACTTAACAGCAGGTGGACCATGCGCTCGTCCACCTATTTAAGTAAAAAAAATATACATTGTAATTCAAACCTTATGAATTCATCCAATCTATTCTGTGTTATTGGATGCTCATACTTTGTATGCATATAATAATTTAAAATCTTATAACCTCATGGCATCACAAGAAACCGATTGCCATACTGAAAAAAATTAAAGAAAAGGCAAGTAATTAAGAGTTAAATTTTATTTTATAGCAAATTACAATCATGAGTTAAGAAATGCACTTTTTTCTTCATAAAATAACTGGTCGTTTTTTAATTGATACTCGAATGTAACACAATAATAATTATTACAACTTTTGTAATGTTATTTGATTATATTGTATCTGTATCAATTTTGTTTAAAGTAACTTATTAAAGAACATTTTCAGTTTTCTTTACTATAAATTCCTTTTAATAATTTCTAAGAATATTCCTTTGAACTTTAGAATCATTAAAAAGAAATGAAAAAGTGAATTACATAACTATTTGAAACCTTTTAATACTCTAACATCTTCATTTAAGAATATCTTTCGTTTTGTGCAGTGGAATCTGATTATATAATTTTTATCCATTGACAATCCATTTTGAAAGTGCGATCAGGAATATAACATACCCAATATAAAATTTAACATCAAAGGTTTTTATTTATATCTGCTGCCAAACTTGCACTGCGAACATTGAATACCTATGCTAATAGTTGAACACTAGTTTGGTTTATGTGTAGGTATTTTATTGTACATAGAAAGTTAAGTCTCAGCTTATACACATTATCGCAGACCCTCTGACTAAATTATTTTGGTATTTTTTTTATATATTCCTGATAATGAATGTTGAAAAATAAGAACAAGACACCCATTCCCATACTTAGCTCAGCAGTGTTCAAATGCATACAGTCTCTGTCGCACTCAAGAATGTTCCTTAACTTAAAATGAGACAAACTATGGTAATCAGATTACAATTATTTTTATCGTCTCTTCTTATGTGATTTAGTGGGTCCCTTGACGAAGCACCAATCAACTGATATCGCTTGGCCGAGTATATCTGCGCCATCCAATGCTTCACGTGCACTCTGCGATCACAACATTGATTTTATTAGTTTCTTTTCTATATTATGAATTCATAGCCAGCCATTGCAAAGGACCGAAGTCTTTGAGCAAAATTAAACTAAGCCCACACATGCTGATCTCATTGATAAAATGGTAATGGGATTATAAAGGAGTACAATATTATAAAATAGAAGCTGTATTAATGTGTAAAAAGGAAATTACTTTAAAATTATTATGAATTTTAAATAAGTTCATAATAGTTTTTATGTAAGTTCTTAAGAACATTTCATCTCAATAGACTTCTTCTTTGACTTCAAACGTGAGTAACAACAATTTATAGGTTCCAATAATCATTTTGTACCTCTTATTGGACATCCTTAGCAATGAAACAAAACAAACTTTAACAATTAAAACTTTTTTTTTTTTTTTTTTTTTTTTTTTATTGCCCTTGTAGGCAGACGAGCATACGGCCCACCTGATGGTGAGTGGTTACCGTCGCCCATGGACTTCAGCAAACTGGTTTCAATATTTGACTATTTTCATATTAATTGCTTTGCAACTTATGTAATCCAGGACGAATGAATAACATTGTGTAATAAAATCATATCTGAAAATATCATAATATGGATAAATACTAGTAATAGGGCTTGTTGTGAGTTCGCATGGGTAGGTACTATCGCCCCGTCTAGGTCTGCTGTGAAGCAGTAATATGGTTCGACTTGAAGTCATGTTTCAACTCATGTTACCTGTTAGATGGCGTATTTTCATTGTTGGTGTCTATGGACTACAGTAACCATTATAATCAAGCGGGCCGTGAATTCTTTCATCCAAACAAAGCAATTAAAAAAGATACATACGAAGTTTAAGATGTATACAGTGGATATCTTTAAACGAGCAATTCTTGTATATTAATATATATGTATATAATTTGAATCTCGGAAACGGCTCCAACGATTTTCATATAACTTAGTATACAGGGGATTTCGGGGACGATAAATCGATCTAGCTACGATTTATTTTGAGAAAATGTTGTTTTATTCGTGTTTTCAAAAATTAACTCTTCCTGACATCTATTGGCGAATAATAATACTATTTTTCTTAATTGAGGGCAACTAACCGCTTTAAAGACACAACAAGATGGCGTTATCAAAAAAAACCGGTCATCATTCAGTATGTATAAAGTGGATACCAAAGCACAGTAAGTCTTATATTAATCAGTAGCACTAAGTACTTACAGCGGCTTGTTTATAAGTCTCGTACTCAACTAGAGCGTAGCCTTTGAGGAAGCCTGTGCGTCGGTCCAGATTCAGATGAATATTCTTTATCTCACCAAACTCGGAAAATTGATTCTGTCAACAAAACAAACTAATATTGTTTCCACTGATCGAATCACCGATCCTTATAAAAAAAGGGTGCGTGTACTTATGTACGCGCGTAAGAAGTTATACTTTATTTTTATTAATTTTTATTTTTTTTTAGATGTTAAATAAATATATTTAATGTTAATAATTTAATAATATTTAGTATGAATTATATTAAAAAATAATTTTGTCATTTATATTAGTAAAAAATAAATGCTAATCACACTTTTTTTTACGAGTGAACATGCGCGAAAGTTCACCTGCGGCTATATTCAGACTCTCCAAGTTACGGCGGTCGTATTTTAATGAGCGATTTAGTGGGCAACTTCATTTCTGTTAAATTTGTGTCACGGTGCGCGTGCATCGTAAAATTTCACTCTCATCAATTTTTCACAACGCGCCTAAAGAACTTCAATAAAATTTGTAATAGTGGTCTGCATATATTCTATGAAAAACTTGACATATTTTTATTAAAAAAAAAGGATTTGTATTACATACTTATTCTATTGGTCATATAATAATTTAATCTTATTGGCAATGTAGTAATGTAGGCAGCGGCTTGGCTCTGTCCCTGGCGCATTGCTGACGTCGATAAGCGACGCTGACCACTTACCATCAGGTGGGCCATATGCTCGTCTACTGCTCGCATGTTGCCTAGAAAGGCAATAAAAAAAACCTATAGTCCTATTAAATTATTATATTATTATTGATCAATACTATTCCACAGATTTACACTAATGTTTCAAAGTGGCTACATTCACATTTTTATGAATATGTCAATGTCCCTATTGATGCGTGTCTATTTACCAACAAATACATTGACATGACAAAATATCTTTTCTTTGACTTAACCTATTTCACATTTCACATTAATTAAATAGGAATATACCTTTTAATCTTTCACATTGTTTTTTTGTAATTATAACCATTTCAAATTAAGGTGTGTCTCAAACAGTAGCTACAAGTAGATACAAAGTGGAAATTTTATCTTCTAAATATAAATAAAAGAAGTTTTAATTGCCTGTATATCTTCTTCTTGTGCTTCTTCATGTACATTACTGACAAACAGGATCCAGCCTTCAACTGATCTCTGAGGTCCTGGTGTACCGCTATCGCCTTCCGGAGCTAAACTGTCGTATCTGCAACAAAACAATACAAAGTTTTGGCCACTGTTGGACATGTTAAGCCTGGTTCGGTTGTGGGTTTTTCCAGAGTGGAAACAGAGCTTCTGTTGATTAGCAAGAAATATTATTATTCAGTACAATGGAAAATGACAAAATCTGTGTATTACCTTCCGCGGTTACCCCGTTCTGCAGCACTGCCTCCACCGGCTTCGTTGCCAAAACCACGACCTTTTCGCTTACGTGCCTTCTCCTTAAGTCTAGCGATTCCCTCTGTAACATTTTTAAATACTGTAATTTTACACTAAATTTTTTTTTTATTGTTGGGTGCATGATCTCACAGCCCACCTGTTGTTTAGTGGTTACTGGAGCCCATAGACATCCACAATGTAAATGCGCCATCCACCTTGAGATATAAGTTCTAAGGTCTCAAGTATACAACGGCTGCCCGGCTGCTACGGCAGAAATAGGCAGGGTGGTGGTACCCACCCGCGCGGACTCACAAGAGCTCCTACCACCAGTATATTATGTGTTATTTTTGGAAATCAACAACATTACAATTTTTAGTTTACTTTAAGCTTAATTTAGTGCAAGAATAATTATAAAACACGTAAGAATCACCAATGTAATGTCCTAAAGCACGAAATATGAAAAAATGGGGAACAAGCAATCTATATGTTAGATTTATATGTCTTAACAAGTCTGGTGTGCATCATTTTGTATGTGTGCATTTAAATTAAACCCAGTGGTGAAAGTTTAACGTCGACCGGCGATAATAACATTACAAATGTAAAAAAAATTCAGTCGGAAATTATAACCTTAATTGAGACAACATTTCCCGTTTTATGTCCACACATAATTGCTTGTTTAAGCTACGAGCAGACTTTACAGATAATGAATAGGAAACAAAATTTGATTAAAATATTTTTAATAATATCAATTGTTCCACTTACGTTCACCATCTTCGTCGACTTCAAATTCTTCTGAATTTTCGATATCTAGCACGTCAGCCATGTTTTATAGTAGATTTACGTTATGAGAAGTAGTAAATAATTTAAATAAAATGTAATTAATAAAGATGTATTTATCTAGAGACCATATGAGTTTAAAAAATCAAAAAGTTACACAAATTAATCTTGAAAACTCCGCATCAAACACGACCACCATAGATTATTCCATAGATTATACACTTATTATATTTGAGAGATTATTCATAGATAAGACATGTATACGACAATCACATTTTTAAAGGACTTTATGACCTGGTAACTAAGACTTTTAGGTCAAGACTTATTTTAATTTTAATGAAAACTTTTTTTATATGAAATATGGCAGGAAATTAAATTGAATGGAAATTAAAACGAAATGAAATGAAAGGAGATGAGATGATATGGGATGAAATATAATCTCAGGAAAATGGTGGACATTTAGTGAGACTTTTTCAGTGCACTTTTTGGAAGATCCCGAGAAATTACGTTCGGCGGCTTTGTTTCATTTTCACACATTTGTGCACTTACACAGTTACTAAACAGATAATAAACCACCGTTATTACGCCTTTAAACTCGAAGAAGCACTAAATAGACAAAACAAAACAGATCACAAAACTTCATTCCTCGCGTTCCCGTCAAAAAGTCCCACAACAATCGTACATCAACGTCAAAAATAGATAATATACATAATAGAAGTGTATTGTATAGAACTGTATTTTAAATGGCATTAAGTCCGCCTTTATACTGTCAAGTTTATAAAGTTATGGCGAAGCTGAAATTTAATAGCCTCTCAAGGCTATCAGAATAAGTAGGAAAAAATAAAAAAATAGCACAAATAGATATCTACTTCAAAAAAAATGTCAATTTTTTTTTTCATAAATATGATTAAAAAACCACCAAAAAAAGGGAAGGATTGCCAAAAAAATTATGTTATATGTATACATTTATTAATCATCATACAAATTTCCTCGAATAATATGAAACTGTTCTCTCTCTCTCTCTCTTCGATCGGTTCCTCACTGCTGAGGATCGTGACTCCGTCCGATTTCGTCAACCAACTGTCTCCATCGATCCCGCCCTGCAGCCCGGTGGAGTGCGTCGCTGATAGGTATCCCCAGTTCCTCCGCTATTTGTTACTTAATTATTATATATATTTATCACTTTCACTTCTTTTAAGTACAATGCAATTTTCAATGATATTCGAAAATCATAAAATATGATTAAATTATTTCAAATATGAAAAGAACTTCTAACTTTTGATCTTTCTTTTTAATTCTTTAGTTGAAATAAATGCGATTTTTAAAATTTTAATATACTCTTTAAGCTTGTGAATTTTTTATCATCTGAAAATAAAAAAGAATAGAGTAATCAAATAAATAATAATCAATGTCAAACTAACTTTCAGAGTTTCAGTCTATTAGCATACATTGAAATGAAATTAGTAGTAAAATCATGAGTGACTGTAATTTATTAGAAAACGATGTGGATGAAAAATTGATAATAACGAAAAAAACTAAAAGTTCTCTTTTCTCAGAATGGAAATTCAAATCATCCATTCCGACCCCGCGTTCTTCGCCTCCACCCAGCAGAGTTGGTGAAACTATATTTAATAATTATAATGATCTAATTGACTCAAAAATTAATATTGTCAACCATACTAAGCAAACAGAACAAATTGAGAAACCTTTTGATTTTTTCGATGATGAAGAATTTGCTTTCGGCATCAATATTTTGAATAAAAACGTAGCATGCGTCGGAGACAATATTACTAAACTTGTCCAAATGGGTTAGTAACTTCATTTAAAATTGAATGTCTTTTCTAATTAGTGTTCAAGTAAATCAAACTTCTACTTCTTCAGACCTAAGCCTTCTACCAAATGCAGAGAGGAGGTCTCTTCCATCTATTTCCATTTCTGTGTGCTTAGTGCAAGTTTTTTAACGTTGTTTGTTTGAACTCAAATTTGTATAGAATTGGAACGTTTGCCGCTAGGGGGGCACTGTTCCAACTTCATACAAACTTGAGTTAACTTTTACGCTATCGAGAACGTTAAAAAACTCACACTAAGCAAACTACTTAAAGGTCTTTTTTTAGGGTATACTCACCCGGTTAATCCTTTTTATTTTTTGTGTACATACAACCATTAACTAATTTTATTTCCCAACTTTAGTACTCAATGAAATGCCAACTTAAAGATGTTTTTTCTGGCTTTGGGCATTGTAATAAATTGAATCTAGCAAACTGGAAATAAATTACTATTTCTAAATATGACTTTGATATTGACTTTCACAGTGTACTTATTATTTATAATTGTTAACGTACATAATGTACGTGAAAACTTAATTTTTCTTTATTAGGTTCTAGTAATCATACGTTTTTAATTTTATAGTATTATTTATGTTAAGGGGAACGGAACGAAAAGAAGTTTTTTGAATTTCCAGTAAATTTACACTGTGGTACGTGACTTAATTACATTTTATATCATCGACTTACCAGCTCATTTTACCTCTTTTTCTATTCTTGTTATTATTATCATTATATTCCATTCTTTTGTCGAATTGGTCATGTCTTTTCTTTAGTTTTAAATCTATCAAAAAGTAATATATGATCGATGTTTCTTTTGTCTCTGAAATAGATGATCCAAACAAAATAAGAAACAATCAAATGTCAAACATAAATGTCAGTTGTTATCTTCAATTGTATTGTTTCGGGAATTTATAAATCGGAATAGAAAGTTTTATTTAAGAGAATTTGCCGTCAGATTAATTAAAATAATGCCGGAATTCAACTTATCTGATTCTATAATAACCTCTTTGAATGGTGAGTTTTATTTTGAAACAGACTAAACAGGTTTAACCGCGAGTGTCGTTACATAATTTATGTTTGGAATATCTATTATGTTTTATGACATAAACTTTTAATTTTAGAATACCGGTGTCCTATTTAATGTTATTATTGGTACAGTGTCGTAAGGTTGCGTAATTCCATCGGCAAAGAAAAAAACAAAATGAAGTTCGACGATCCCTTCATTTTCGGTATTTAAATAAAAATCGTACAATATTTGATTTTATAATTTTTCTTTTACGTGTTGTTTTCTCAGAAAATGTTTTTGTAACTAACTGGTTGGAGTTTTCTACGAATAATTAATAAAAAAAATTGTGTAGGCCACATTTTCCATTCTATGAAAAAAAAAAAACTTTCATGTCTAAATATTTAAATATCATTAGATCTACCTGCATGAAAATATGAATTGGAAGTTAATCCATAAATGTAATTAAAATCAATTAACATATTATATTATACATAAAACACATATATTTCAAATACATTTTACAACGACCACAATTATGTACCTAGAATAAAAATTATTAATTTAACCTCCAGGGAGTAACGTATTTGTAAGCAAAACTTCTTCTTCTTTGTCTCCAACTTTTAAACTGGTGGTAGGACCTCTTGTGAGTCCACACGGGTAGGTACCACCACTATTTATGCCGTGAAGCAGTAATGCGTTTCGGTTTGAAGGGTGGGGCAGCCGTTGTAACTATACTTGAGATCTTAGAACTCGTATCATTTACATTGTAGATGTCTATGAGCTCCAGTAACCACTTAACACCAGGTGGGCTGTGAGCTCGTCTACCCATCTTAGCAATAAAAAAAAAAACTTATCCCACTAGGTGGGGTTGGCACAGAGAATTTTCCTATTCCATTCTCTTCTATCAGCCATCATCTCAACACTCACTGCTCTCTATCTCTTAGTCATTCACACACTCCATCCATGTCTTCTTCTATCGACTTCTTCCTCCTCTACCTTGCACTACCATTTCCATTCATCTCCTAGTCACATGCATCTTCTCTCTACGCATCACATGTCCATACCACGCTAACCTTCTACTCTTTAATTTATTAATTACCGCGGCTACTTTCTTTACGTTACTTTGTATTTGTAAGCAAAATGGGGTTTGAAATCACTGATTTGTAAATTTTTGTAAATATGTTTTATAAATATGTTCTATACATTACAACTAGGAAACTGCATTTTCTTTGTGTGAATACAGTTTTTATATGCATTTGCATTATATATTTGCATATGTCATTTTTCAGTGTTATATTAAATTTGTGAGCCCCACTACTTATTTTTGTTACTAGAAATTGTTCATCGACAACAACTAGATATAACCATGATAAAATCTCAATGTATATATAAATAAATACAAAAATAAATACAAAGTGAACATAAGTTATTCTAAATATAAAAATGAAGTGACACACACACAAGACACATATAATTTCTACACAAAATTATTACATTTAATATGAATATTAACTTAACTATTAATTTTAAATATAAACTTTGAAAATACTCTTTTGGTTTATGATGTGTTTGAGTGTGCAAAAGAAAATCCATTTAAGACTGGATGGACCATGAAATAACAGTTTTTCATACTAAATTTGTTAATATAATGTTGTCAAATTACACATGACTGATTTTAGCCCAAGAGCCATGGCCGGATAATGTGAAACTTTATCAGCCTTATGAAGTTGAGCAGATATTGTTACCTGACAATGCGAGCTGTCTGGCAGTACAAGCATTTCTGAAGGTTTGTTTCGTGAATTTTAGTCCAGACTAGCTGACCCAGCAGACTTTGTAGTGCCTCAATCGATAAATAAAATACTTAAACTTTTGTATAAAATAAACTTAAAACAAACAGAAAGAATCCGTCCAAAGAGGGACACATCAAAGGAAAAACAAAATTGTTATTTTTATTCATTTCCAAACATTTCTATATTTATCTACCCTTTAAACTTTCTCTGGACTTCCACAAATAATTCGAGACCAAAATTAGCCAAATCTGTCAGCCGTTCTCGAGTTTTAACGAGACTAACGAACAGCAATTAATTTTTATATATATAGATATAATATTATAAATTAGAAACAAAACAAAATAAAGTTGACGTTTGTTTCAGATGTGTAATCTTCCATTCGAAGTGGAGATGCGCTGGAATGCTGAATTCATGTCTCCATCGGGACGCGTCCCCTTCATTAAGTGCGGTGCTTTTGTCGTATCCGAATTGGAGCCTATCGTTCAGTTTGCCGCGAACAAAGGTGTCACATTGTGTGCTCAACTTTCTACGGAGGAGAAAGCCGAGATGAGAGCGTATATGAGCCTCATTACTAATGTTTTGGTTAACGCCGAAGTGAGTTATATTATTAGGAACGAAAATTAGTTCAGTATAGTCATTTTTTATATGGATACACTGTTGTTTTTTTTTTTTGTTTAAAATAACTTGTCAGTCCTAACGGTTGATTATTGAATATGGATAAAGTTTTTCAGTATATTTTTAGCCCTATTTTATATTTATATTTAGCTGTAGTATTATTAAGACATGGTGTGAAATGGTTACACGATAATGAGATGCAAAATTTGAGAGATCTGGACACACTGGACAGTAATCTATACTAATATATCAAAATCTACAGTGGTTTTTATGGATGTTCTGTTATAACTACTAAACCATGCATCCGATTGACTTGAAACTTGGTATCCATGTAGAAAATACATGTACTTAATGGATAGGTAAATATTTATACGAGTGTTGGACTCCCTAATAATAATGACAATAAATAATAATGTTAATTTTAAATGCCCAGCGAAGCGGGCAAGTACGGCTAGTGTTATAATACAATTGAGTCTTCCTCGGGTCTTAAATAGGCCACAGATGCTTCAAAGTACCTTTTAATTTCCAAGTTCATGATCCATTTTTTGCACAGTCAAATTTCTTTTACAGCTCTACATATCCTGGTTGGATAATGACACGTACAACGCGGTGACCAGAGTGAGGAACTCCTCAGTGTACCCATGGCCCTTAGGCTGGTTGCAGACTCGACAGAAACGTAATGCTGTAGCTAAGCGGCTGAAGGCTCTGCATTGGCACGAGAAGAGCCTCGACCAGGTTCTAGCTGACGTAAGTTTTGATAGCATATCATTCTTTTGCTCCAAATAGGTGGCGACTATGTCCAATTTCTATGGGCATGAATCATGTTAAAAAACGGTCCATTGTGAGGCTTATCATGTCTCATACGCTCTGCACAGAAGTCTGATCTTGCCACGAAAAGATCTCAAGCGCACTGCCTGGAAGTCTTAAAAAAATGGTTCGGCAATCAACGTGTTAAAAGAGCAAAAGTGATAGATTTTTATTTATTTTTATTGCTTAGTTAGGTGGACGAGCTCACAGCCCTCTGGTGTTAAGTGGTTACTGGAGCCCATAAACATCTACAACGTAAATGCGCCACTCACCTTGAGATATAAGTTACAACGGCTGCCCCACCCTTCAAACCGAAACGCATTACTGCTTCACGGCAGAAATAGGCGGGGTGGTGGTACCTACCCGCGCGGACTCACAAGTGGTCCTACCACCAGTAATTACGCAAATTATAATTTTCCGAATTTGATTTAGTTTGGTTTTGATTAGTTAATTAAACGAATTGAAGATTTCATTTCACAGTTATATCGCAGTAGCGGCTGGTCCAATGTCATGAGCGGAAGCGTTTTTCTCGACTAGAACGGAGCTGGTCCAAGTCACGACAGAGAGTCGGTCGCGTATATGAGTCGTCTATTATCAAAGCCGGCAATCTGACTTTTGAACAATATTGGTAAATCAGAAAAACGAATTTTTGACTTTGTATTCCATTGGCAGTCACAAAACTCTTCGGAACGACATCTTAGATAAATAACAGGTTAACTATTAACCTTTATTTAATGCAGGTTTTGAACCGTATTCTTTGAAGGAGACGATTATATTCAAATCAATCTGTATTGACATATCAATAACATTTTTTTGTCCAAATGCACAGATTGCCACCTTTGATAATAGACGACTCATATATCCGTGAATAGCTTATACAAAAAATGCTTGTTGATTTTCAGGTCGAACAGTGCTGCAACTCTTTGAGTCAAAGATTGGGCGATAAGGACTTCTTCTTCGGGACCACGTGAGTATATTAATGTTATTATTTTTTATTTTGGTAGAATTAAGGACTTGTAAATTGCCATTTTGCAGATTAATAAAAAATAAAATGAATGTGAATTATCGTAAATTATGATAGTCTGTCATAAATTTAAAAGCTAATTCAAAATGTACTTAACGTTTTTCAACTTGAACCAATGAGAAGATTCTAGAAGTTCTGTTTCAGAATTTCAGAAACTTTCTCTCTTCTAGAATAATCTAAAAATATTTATCTAACCCACATTCCAAAATTGAAATTTATATTACGGGTGGATGTCATTTACTTACTTACTTACTTACTTACACACATTACTTGTGGTAGGACCTCTTGTGAGTCCGCGCGGGTGGGTACCACCACCTTGCCTATTTCTGCCGTGAAGCAGTTATGCGTTTATACTTAGGCCTTAGAACTTATATCTCAAGATGGGTGACGCATTTACGTTGTGGATGTCTATGGGCTCATGTAACCACTTAACACCAGATGGGCTGTGAGCTCGTCCACCCATCTAAGCAATAAAAAAATTAAAATAAACTTAACACGATACCGTTTGTATTTAATGTCCGGGACCTCTATGTATCTATGTCATCTTTTTCCGGACATTACTTTTAACACGTACCACTCGACTCCCCTCCACGTTCCTTCTAGAACATTTTAATTGGGCTTTTAAATTAGGCTTCGAAGCCATCTCTGGTATGTCCACCAGCGAGATGACCATCGGGTTTGATTGTTATCCTCCGAAGGCAATACAAAAAAAACTTGCCTATTTTGAAGGTAGTTCGAAGTAATCGAGAATTCGTCCTTGGTGATGGTAACCGCGAACCACTCAACATCAGCTGGTCCGTGAGTGTAAATATCCAGCATGAAATACAGTTGTAGATAGTACTATTTTTCCAACTGGAAAGGCAAAGGTATTATACCATACAGCCTAAAGATTAGGCTATGATGATACCGTATACCATACAGCCTAATTTTTTAATTATTTTTAAATAAAATTAAAGTTAATAAATCACCACAGTTATTACACATTTGAACACTAAATAGACAATAAAGAATTCACACAACTTCGCTCCTCGCGTTCCCGCTAAAAACTCCACAAGATATAGGTATAGGTTTTTTTTTTCGTGCTTAATCTCGTTGCCTTAGTGGCCATGCCAGCGTAACCAAGCGACGTGTATACAGAACTATACAGAACCACCCCCCTCCATGTTCCAGTCCGACTCCCATAGACGCTCTTGTTTCCGGTCACGTGCGAGCTTTGCTGTCCGCCTCCGGTCCAAAGTCCACGTGCATTATCAAACCCATAACCAGTACGTTGTTGAGGCACGTTGTCCGGGTCGTGAACTTCACGAATATGATGTTGACGGTTCGTTTTTGTGTTATCGTTTTAATGTACAAGGTATATTACCGTTATTATCATTATCATTAGCATTATCATTATCATTATTATTTTCATTGTTATTGTCATTATCATTATCATGATCTTGATCATGATCTTGATCATGATAATAAACGGGCAGCCGTTGTAAATATACTTAAGACCTCAGAACTCATATCTCAAGGTGGGTGGCGGCATTTACGTTGTAGATGTCTATGGACTCCGGTAACTACTTAACACCAGTTGGGCTGTGAGCTCACAAATATTCACCTTTTTTTTCTTCATATTTCCTACACGACCCTAGGGAGACACCAATAGGCACAGCCCATTGAGTATTTTGCCCTATCTTCTCAGTGGGTCGCGTTTCTGATCCAATGGTAAAATCTGCGAAGCACTGCTTTTGCTAGGGCCAGTGTTAGCAACACTCCCGGTTTGAGCCCCGTGAGCTCACCCACTAGTTCGGTGAATCTAGAATAACCCCTCGAAGTTACTGGAATAGATAGGAAAAAAAAAGTCAAGTACCCACCCATTTCATCCTGTATAAACTTTTTTTTTAATCGTCGATCAGCCTCAAGAGGAATATTTAATTACCCAAGCGTTCCAAGTGACGAGCCGACGTTTATCTCCCAATCGTACAGCATCCGAAAGAAGCACGCGCATGAAACGATCCAAAATGAGCATACTGAATCCGACACGAGATCCGATACAGTATAGCGGTAGAGATGTTTTCGGTAAGATATTTGTTGGGCCTTGCTATGGTTTGATCCCTTTACAAGAGAAATGAGCTTAGAGAGATATACAAAGAAAGGGAAGATCTTCCACCGAGTGGGTGATATTGTTTGGCAGACCGATGGCAGTGTTGCCAACCCCGAGAAAATAAAAAACAACTACTCACCAATAAAAAAACAGCGAGAAAATAGTAGGTTAAGTAAGAAAGGCAGATTTCATACTACCCTCATATAATTAAAACAGTCACCTAATTTTATTCGTTACCAGGATTCACATACATTGTTATATTTTAATATTGATCACAACATAATAAAAGACTAATTCAAAGTAAACTTATTTTCCACTTTCATCCTCAGTTGCCTCATCTTCAGTGTGGTTTCAGACTCTTTTTCCTTTTTTTTAAATCATTCATATTTTTGTTAAATTTCTTTATATGCTTTCTGTGGGTTCAAATGAGTAGCAATCGGTTATTTTGGGTGTAGTGTAGATCTAGATTTTGCAAAGTGTAATAAGTGTCACTGAACGCTAATTGAAAAACAGTAAATAATAGGAATGAAACAGAAAAAGGGGCATAAAGTGAAAACGGCTAGTCTACTGTTAAAACAGTAAGGTTTGTAATACTGACCGACGGTCCGAATGTTGTTGTTCGGAACTTGTATATATGCAAGCTTATCTTGAAAATGTCGTAAGCGAGATTCAGGCATCTGTCAAATATCTTGCGTTCTATGATGGCTACCCACAAGCTCATTGCATTGAAAATCTCCCCTGACCGCAACTCGGCTGAACGCGATTTCGTTTTGTATGACGTCATTTGTGGTCAAAATAAACAATGGTCTAACATTGAGCACGTGTAAGATCATTCATTGTGATACTATTTAGCTTGATCTGAAGTGATGCTAGAATTCTTTTAGTAATTTAACAGGATACAGAATAACGTTATATTTGTAGAAATGCCGACAGTAAATTGTGATCTATTTCTTTATTTCCCTCAAAGCCGTTTATCTGGGAAGCCATACTTTATAACATTGTAATAGATTATGTATGATTCAAGATAATCTGTCGCTAATATTAATGATGGAACTCTCCCAAATCTACTCTTAGTCTCTGAGCGTATTTATGTCACATTAGGGTTTGTGGCTTCTATTTAACCCCGATAATTTATCTATATATCGAAGGGTGAAAAGCTATTTGTTTTAAGCGTCATTTCACTTAATAATAATAATAATAATGAAAAGCCTTTTATTTCGTACAAGTGACATAAAAAGTGACATAAAAACAAAACTTAATGCAATTCTTAACTAACAAATAATGTATCTGTTGAATAATATTAGGTATTATTTCCCACTTGCAAGAACCCCTCCTGGGGTAAAGGCCTCCTCCAAGGATAGCCAATCTTCTCTGGATTGCGCAATTTTAACCCAGTTTGTAGTTCACTTAATACGCTACATTTATTTTTGCAATTAAAGGTCCGTTTTATTTGGTATTAGCATCAACATTTCGATTTTCTTAATTGAACTTCAATTAAGTTTACCCCATTCGAATAGTTGAAGAAGTTTTTTTGTTATGATATTTTGTATCAAAATTTTAAATATTATATGGTTCTCCTGTAACATTGAAAAAATGTCACTTAAACCAATAGCCTTTCAGCGCTCGATATTGTTTCTTGTTACTAAAGTCCAGTAGCTTTAGTTTAATTGGTATCCGTATATTGAATTTAACAGTCGGGCAGACTGATGGGAGTCTTCTGACTTATAGGATTACGTATGCTCACGAATTTTAAACTATATCGTATATTATAAATGCCTTTAAAAACAGGTTTCAAGCCGTTCGCTTCGAAGCAAATAATCATATTGACTTCGAAGGGGGGAGATATATCGTTCGAAAACAGCGGTCGAAAATCTAATAATAAATTGAATATCGATAAGGAAACTTACAAATACATAATCGATTTGATCGACGAATTATTCGATAAAGTCGACGAAGCGATTCTTGATAATTACGCGGAGACGGATTTGGAGAGAAATGATTTTGAGATAATAGCGTTCCCCGGCGACGTTGTTTGTATCGATACGAAAGTTAACGATTATTTGGATACGATAGACGAAATCGATAATGCCGATACGACGATTTCGATCGATACCGAGGAAATTCTCAACGACAATGACAGCGACGGTCTGGTTGTCAATAAAATGCTGGGCCAAGAAAACGTATTGGGCACTTTTGACAATGACTTTAGGTAATTTTTTTTCTGTTAAATAATTTTGTTTACATTTTAAAATAGACAATCGTCTAGTAGCTGAATGATGTAGATTAACATTACGAACATTAAGATTAACATAGGACCATTATGATAATATAAATATCAAATTTTGTTTTTTAGTAATGATTAATTTTAAATGTAATTAGGAGGGTTAGGGTTTTTTGGGGCACGCGCTCGAAGTCTCATATGCAAAATAACGATTGCACCACCCTTGTAAAGTGTAAAGTAAAAACCGTTATAATTTGGTAGGGAGGGTAGTTGAAAAAAAATCGCGGCGAATTGGGGCTTGTGACGTCATTGCGGAATTAGCTGGTCATCGTTCTCGTTGAACCCGTCGCTTACGACGAAGGGCTCGGCGAGTAAATTAACCCACAAACAGAGTCCACTGAGTTTCTCGCCGGATCTTCTCGGTGGGTCGCGTTTCCGATCCGGTGATAGATTCTGCGAAGCACATTTCTTGCGAGGGTTCGTGTTAGCAGCATCGTCAGGTTTAAGCCAAGTGAGCTCACCTACTAGTTAAGGTTACGCTGATATGCTCTCTCTAGACCACCAGCATAGGTAGGGAAAAAAAACCCACAGCGGCATTATAATTCGGTTGTGCTAGAGACAGAGCCTATCATCTTGTTGCTCACCTGCTTAAAATATTAGTTGCCATATTAAACTACTTTTTTTGTTCTTCCTACCTATGCTAATAGCTTTGAGAGGCTATTTCAGCTTCTCCTCGACGTGTAGGTGAGCTCACGGGGCTCAAACCGGAATGAAACAAGAAACGTCATTAGTAGCACTTACTAACAGTAGCGTAGCTTGAATAGGTCCTTAGGTTATCAGCGAATAGGTAGGGGGAAGAGAAATATATAGTAAAATGTGTAATGTTGTATTTACTTTTAAATACATACATAAGTCGTCGTGGCCTAAAGGATAAGACGTCGTGCATTCGTATGAAGCGATGCACCGGTGTTCGAATCCCGCAGGCGGGTACCAATTTTTCTAATGAAATAAGTACTCAATAAATGTTCACGATTGACTTCCACGGTGAAGGAATAACATCGTGTAATAAAAATCAAACCTGCAAAATTATAATTTGCGTAATCACTGGTGGTAGGACCTCTTGGGAGTCCGCACGGGTAGGTACCACCACCCCGCCTATTTCCGCCGTGACGCAGTAATGCGTTTCGGTTCGAAGGGTGGGGTAGCCGTCTTAACTATACTGAGACCTTAGAACTTATATCTCGAGGTGGGTGGCGCATTTACGTTGTAGATGTCTATGGGCTCCAGTAACCACTTAACATCAAGTGGGTGGTGAGCTCGTCCATCCACCTAAGCAATAAAAAATAAAAAAAACATACATACATATTTAGAATTTGTTTTTGAAGTGAAACTTCTTTAGAATCGTTGTGATTTCAAACACGATGAAACGAAAAAATAAGTCCATAGAGAGACAAACATATAAATGTATAGGATTCAGCCGGCGAGAGAATGAGATAGAACACATTAGACGTGAAGTTAAAATATCAATTCACAGAGGGCGCTACCTCATACTATAAAAAGAGGACTTACAATTATTTACTAATGACAAAATTTTACATATACTTAGACATTTGGGATAATTAATTGTATTTGAATTTTTGAAGGTTTCACTTCTACCACGTGTGATTTGTACACATGTTTTTTTGTTTTTGTTTTTTGATTTCTGAACAATTAGTCAAAATGAAAATGACCAAGGAGTGTTTGAGTCGTCGAGCGGGAGCCACAATCGAATCACCGATAGTTGTTCGAAGTGTAATTCCCAAAGCGTCGCTGTGTCGAGAGGTTCTAATTTTTTTTTTTTTTTTCTGTTATGAGTATTTTTCTGTTGCCGTAAATTAGCATCCCAGGGCCTAATGAAAAAAAAAAAAAGTCTCAATATTTACTTGAGGCAGAGGGATTAAAATTATGGAGGGCAGAACTAAAGAGAACCGTCTCTGTGTTTAAAAAGTGTCCGTTAAAATCTGCTAAATAAGGGCGGCGCTACAGTAGCAACCGGGGGAAAATTTTAAAAAAGGCGTTGAAAGTTGTTAGAATAAGACAGAGAAATAAAAAAAGACGAAAGAACTGTAAGCACTGTGGTGGGTAGCCATCATACAACGCAAGATAATTGACGTCTCATGATCTCATATGAGACGGTTCTCCTTACCTCTACCCTCCATAATCAAAATGTATTGGTTCAGAATTAAAAAAAAGACGCCACTTATTCTTTTTAGCCAGTACACGTTGTTAGATTATAATTGAGTCGTCTATTATCAAAGGTGGCAATCTGTGCATTTGGACAAAAAAATGTTATTGATATGTCAAAACAGATTGATTTGAATATAATCGTCTCCTTCAAAGAATACGGTTCAAAACCTGCATTAAATAAAGGTTAATAGTTAACCTGTTATTTATTTAAGATGTCGTTCCGAAGAGTTTTGTGACTGCCAATAGAATACAAAGTCAATAATTCGTTTTTCTGATTTACCAATATTGTTCAAAAGTCAGATTGCCGGCTTTGATAATAGACGACTCAATTATTGTACGTAACTATAGACTTTAGATCAGGAGTAGTAATAATTAATACGAGACATTGTCAGGTTCAGAAAAGACGTTCAAAATACCTAGCAAAGAAGAGATTAGCGTTGAAAGTCTATTGAAATGTCTCCGCGAGAGAAATGCGGCCTCAAGTAACTACACCATTGTGGATGTGGATTAAAAAAAAAAACAAAAAATTAAAAACTTTTTTATAACTTGTTTTGAATTGGCGGAATAAAATGGCATGCAATAGTTTGTGTTTTATTTGTTCGGTGTTCTGCAAAATGGTAATTTTATTTATGTTATTATAATTTACATATATTATTATATTTGGGTGGTAGTAATAAATTCATTGTTTATGTAATCTATAAAAAAATATGTTGAAAATCATCTTATTGGCTATCTTATTGATTGATTCGATAGTGCAGTGGTTAGCGGTACTGACTATTGCGCTGAGGATCGTGGGTTCGATTCCCACATCGGACAAATTTTTGTGTGATGAATAGGTTTGTTTGCTATTTATCTGGGTGCTTATTATTTATATATTTAAGCGCTTTATAAATAAGTTTGTTAGTCTCCGGTCCCAACATTTTTTATTGCTTCGATGAGTGGACGAGCTTACGGCCCACTTGGTGTTAAGTGGTTACCGGCCCCTAGACAACTACAATGTGAATGCCGCCGCCTATCTTGAGATATGAGTTCTTAATCTCAGTTTTGACAGTATAACGGCTGACTCACTCTTTAGACCGAAACGGTCTGAACGGTTACTGCTTGACGGCAGAAATAGCTAGAGTAGTGACATACCCGATCCTATGAACCGAATGGTAAACAGTCGTCGTCGCTCAAAACACGTCATTACGGATCATCCCGATTCATTAACGGTGCTTTTAGGTGCCATAATCACCGGTCACCGTCCCCGCGGAACCCGTCGCTTGCGACGAAGGGTTTGACGAGCGATTTAACCCACAGACACAGCCCACTGAGTTTCTTGCCGGATCTTCTCAGTGGGTCGCGTTTCCGATCCGGTGGTAGATTCTGCGAAGCACTGCTCTTGCTAGGGTGAGTGTTAGCAATAGCATCACTCCGGTTTGAGCCTCGTGAGCTCACCTACTAGCTAAGGTTACGCTGAAATAGTCTTAGGTAGGAAAAATACACAAAAAAAATAAGGTAGTGGTACCTACCCTTGCGGACTCACAAGATGTCCTACCACCAGTAACAGCTTAAATGGTCACTGTAAAGAGTGTTCAGAAATATGAATAGATCGCAGATTGGATCTTGTAAACCTTAAAACGAGTTCTCTTCCTACAGCCCAACGGAACTGGACGCTTTGATATTCGGTCACGTCTTCACGATCATCACGACCCGTCTCCCGTGCAGGAGGCTGGCAGAGACCGTTCGTAGGCACGAAACTCTCGTGTCTCTCGCGAAGAGAATCGACGAGAGATACTTCAAGAGGCCATAGCGTGAGGTTTTCAAGGACATCTCCACTGTATTTAAGAGTCCTTGAAATCTACCTTCCCTCATTGTTGGTCTGTGTGTGTGTGCGTGCGTGACTGTTGTATTGTACAGTATACATAGCTTGTTAACTATTAGAAATAAAACCGGCAATGTATGTCGAATGCAATCGGAACATTAACTTGTGACGGTAGGCGATGGTATAATATTGGCATCGATGTTCCAAACATCGACTTTCTGATAGTAATTCATGCAAGTTTTCGACGTGCTCTCGGCACAGCTGATGATAGCGATTACCGTAGCCCATGGACATCCAAGTGAATGCCGCCACTCAATCAATGTAAAATAGAAAACTTTTGTATTGATGTGCCTTTGGAAAACATACAGCATTGTATTATGAAGAAGCAGTGTGTACTTAGCTTAGATTCCTTGTCTATGTCCAACCATAGACAGTCAATTTAGTTCCATCTTTAGCCGCTAGGTGCTGCCAGCAAGTATAAAGGGAGCGCAGCCATCTTTGATCTTCATAGCGTTGTGTACTTTCGTACTGTGAAGTCGCAAGTCCACAAATATTTATTCGACTTCTTATTAATTGCAAAAAATATTTATTTTGTGTTTCTATGAGTGTTATTTTGCAATCATTACGAGTATTATTTACCAATCCTATCATCGGACGCCATGAATCACGCGTCATCTGTTGGAGGTGATGTTGAGTCAAGCTCCATAATTTCCGAGAGGGAAGATGTCCAGGCGAGACGCGATGGAGACGCCTCGCGTTCGAACAGCTCGTCAAGCGAAAAAGAACAAAAGGAGTCTCTGCGTAAGAAACGACGGGATTCAAAGGTAACGGTCGATCTTCGAATCGGCTCGTTATCCCACCAGGTCAGTGACGTTGTAAATCTAATAATGCATCAACTGTGTGTAACAATTGAATGTAACGAAAATTGTTGTAAACAAATTGATCTCGTCAATACGGAAATTTTGACAAAAACACAACAGATTTAAACTAATAATCTTTGTAACATAATTACTGAAAACTTTGACAAATCGTCTCCGTCGTACAAGTTACCCGTAAAAAGCGTTTTAAATTGTATACGGAAAAAAGGGCCGTATG